>WNGS01167372.1:9757769-9825723 GCA_020271785.1 Procambarus virginalis | reverse complement strand
TGGCCCTGTCACCCATCACCAGCACGGAACCCACACTCTCCTGGCCCTGTCACCCATCACCAGCACGGAACCCACACTCCCTTGGCCCTGTCACCCATCACCAGCACGTAACCCACACTCCCTGGCCCTGTCACCCATCACCAGCACGGAACCCACACTCTCCTGGCCCTGTCACCCATCACGCACGACCCACCCGCCTGACATACAGAAACCCACACTCTCCTGGCCCTGTCACCCCATCACCAGCACGGAACCCACACTCCCCTGGCCCTGTCACCCATCACCCTGGCCCTGTCACCCATCACCAGCACGGAACCTTCCCCCCCCCCCCTGGCACTTTCGCCCATCACCAGCATGTAACCCACCCCCTGGCCCTGTCACCCATCACCAGCACGGAACCCCCCCCCCCCCGGTCCTGTCACCCATCACCAGCACGGAACCCCCCCCCTGGTCCTGTCACCCATCACCAGCATGTAACCCACCCCCTGGCCCTGTCACCCATCACCAGCACGGAACCCACACTCCCCTGGCCCTGTCACCCATCACCAGCACGGCCCCCCCCGGTCCTGTCACCTATCACCAGCACGGACCCCCCCCCCCCCGGTCCTGTCACCCATCAACAGCATGGAACCCACACTCCCTGGCCCTGTCACCCATCACCAGCACGGAACCCACACTCCCCAGGTTTATCTATTGTATTTTAAAAACTGCAAGGGATTGGGGGGGATTGGGCAAAATCAGTTTAATGGCCATTTTCACTAATTTCCATATTTTTGGTGTAAAAATTTGTAATATGAAACTCCAAATACATGCAATTACCCTGAATTCCGCTCAGAAATAACCCTCAAGAGTAATATTTTTGATAGATAATCATCACCTCAGCACATACCCCCTCCCTGGCCCTGTCACCCCATCACCAGCATGTAACCCACACCCCTGGTCCTCATACCCATCACCCCAGCACCACCCCCCCCCCACATGTTGCCATCTCACCCATCACATCCATATAACCCCCCCTCCCCATAGCTTTCTCAACAATCACCAGAACATAACCCACACCCCATGCTATCTCATCAATCACCCACACTCACCCGTCACCAGTATGCACCCCACACTCCCCCTCCCGGCATTCTCACCCATCAATTAGTATCCACATCCATTACTGGCATCCATCACCAGCAAGCAACAGTATGAATGTCTTAACAAACCACACGCACATAAATATCTACAGTATTTGAAAATTGCTTCAGTGCAGTTTACAGTTACAGGGCAAAATAAAGAAAAACTAAATTTAGTTGTGCTCATGGGCAAAAGTTAGGGCAAGTTGACATATGCAGGGCATTTGCCATGATGCCGACATTGGTGTGGTCAGGAAATATCCTCATCCATCAATAAACCCCTCATTCATCAATAAATCTCCCACCCCCCACTGAACACTTGTGATTCGCCAACTTCTGCTGCTGCATTAGCCTTTCTGCCACCCCCCCTCCCCCTCACAACCTTCCCCCTGATATCCTGACCCCTACTCTACCACTGCTAGTTACTCTACTCTCTAATATCTTTTGCAGCTACTACTTCTGCCCACTATATATGGAAGACATGGACAAGGTTCGGCACGCCATATACATGTTTGTGGATCTATTTGGTCTGTCACGATTTGACAAGGAGTGTCTTATCCGGTTTACGCTGACCGTGAAGAAGAACTATCGGCGTGTTCCTTACCACAACTGGACCCATGGATTCAGTGTTGCAAACTCCATGTACACTATTATTAAGCATGCCCCCAGGGCTTTCCGACCGCTAGAGGTAAGTGATTTTTTCTGTAAGTTCTTAAGTACTAACTGGAGATGAGCTAAGGGAGTGAAGAGAATAATGGAAAAACCAGGAAAATGTGAAGGTAGTGACAGTGAAATAAGTAATGAAGTAGGGAGCAGGTCAGATAGTGAATAGTAGAGGTAAGGCTAAGAGTGTTGTCGAATAACAAAAGTTAGTTGATAGCCCCCAGTGGCGTGGATGAGCAGTTCGTAATGTAGGATGGATATATTTTTTCACAGCCTTTTGGGCTCAAAGATAAGCAATAGAACCTTTATCCATTCAGTGCAATATAGATTGGTAATGTACACTGAAGGATTTTTCATAGTAATATAAATGTTGCATCAATAATTTGGGCAAAGAAAATTAATTAAATGGGAGTTTTTTATAATTGAAACCCATACGTGTGATAACGGAAATGACAAAGTTTTGGTCCCCTCTGGACCCGTCATTATAAAGTCAAAACTGAGAGAAGGAGGGAAAATGCAAGAGCCAATGTGAGGTGCAAGTTTGTAAAGGAAAATATGAATACCGAGCTAAAGACAAATCCTTACAAGAAGAATGGAAAACTAAACAAATAAGCAGAGAAGGGAAAGAGAGCACATTTAAAAAGTATATAAAGAAAAATCTAAAAAAAAGGAGGGGGGGGGCACCAGAAGAGAAGAAAAGCACAGAGGGACAGTTAGCCAAGTCAGATTATGCTTGCTAAGAATGTTAGAGCATTTCATTATGTACTTAGAAAGGTAAGAGTCAACAGCATCAAAGTCATAACTAATTAAGATACAGTATATGTTGGGACTCTTGTGTATTGGAGCCAATTCAACAAGGATGTTATTTTAATTTTCATGTGTGGGGGTGGGTGGGTTAGGGTTATTTGTTTTTCAGCTACATCCTTGACTTATTCATTGCAAAATCAAGCAACTTTATTATTAATTCTGTCATACAGTGCCTGGCCCTGTACATTGGGTCACTGTGCCATGACCTGGACCACCGTGGCAAGAACAACAAATTTATGCTAGAGACAGAGTCTCCACTGGCAGCCATCTATACCACCTCCACCCTGGAGCACCATCACTTCAACCAGACTGTCACCATCCTCCAGCAGGTTAATGCCCCATCCCTAAGCAATGTTCTATAGGTGAATCCTGTATAATTTTTTTTAGCACAGTTTATTTTTACAGAACTTGCAGTAAAGTGGCTAGTACAGTATGTAGGCCTACACTGGATTGGACTCAATTTATTCTGTCATGACCATATTTTTGTAACTGTTGCTATAATACCTACATAGTAACTAATTTCTTGGTGATGGCAAACAAATTATTAACATTAAGTGCATCCTTTGAAAAGTATAATCTTGCCGAGCCACAGTGCTGAAGAGGCAACATAAAGTTGATCTTCTCTCTAAGAATAGTGACCCTATGAAATAGACAAGCTGCTGAAGCTGTAATGAAATGCAGAATAGTATGGGAATTCAAAATATTCTTGCAAAGTCATCAGGAAGACTGATCCTCTCCTGACCCCGGCCACAAACACTAGTCTAACTATCGGGTAAAAACTTGTTACTAAAAGAAATGTTGTATGTTGCAGGAAGGCCATAACATCTTTGGGAAATTGACTTCTAATGAGTATAAACAAGTGTTGGGCAACATCAAGCACTGCATTCTTGCCACTGATCTCGCCATGTTTTTCCCCAACAAGGCCAGACTCGCTAAGCTGGTTGAAGATAACCTCTTTGACTGGGAAAACCCAGACCACAGGTAAGATATTTCAGATGCAGTACTGTATGTAATAACCTAGTTGTGTTTACGGGAGTTGAGGTTTGCTCTTTCGGCCCGCCTCTCAACTGTCAATCAACTGTTTACTAACTATTTTAAAAGATTATATTCAGACTTTGTTCACATTGCATTGATCTATCTCTCAATATTGAAGAAAAGAGAGTTGCGAAAACTTAAAGAAGGATGAAGAAACATCTACTAGCTGTAGAATCTTGGATTTATTCTGGTCCAACGTGAGTCTGTTGCATTATACAGTAATTGTAAATCTGCCTGTCTAAAATGCCTGTACAGTCATGATTATAATTTGTCACAGTAATTACAAGGGCATCCCTTTTAAATTTTTAGGAGGCCATTAATATGCCTAATTTCCCCAATTATATTTATCCCTAAAATCTACATGCTAACATCTGGTAAAATGTTTTAGAACATTCTAATTTAGAAGAAACATGCACCACATTTATGTATCCCTGTAAGTCAGTGATAAATTTTGCCAATCATTGCATATCATAGGTACTCTTAACCCTGCAACATATCTGATTCTCTACAGAATCCTCATTGAGGCTATTGCCATGACAGCCTGTGACTTGTGTGCCTCTGCTAAACCTTGGGATGTCCAAGTTGAGACTGTCAAAGTCATCTTTGAGGAATTTTATGAACAGGTAAGACCACTAGTGTTTTGTAATACAAAATCTTATAGTAGAGGCAGAAATTTGCCTGAAAGGCTGTGCATGATTAGCAGCCTTATTAAAAACTAAGAGTTGAATGTAATGAAATTCCTCTTACTGGGTGAGCCCACCCCTGGGGCAGGGGTTTAGCCTGAAGCGAGCCACACTTCAAGCTAAACCCTGCCCCAACCCAGAAACCTTCAGACGTCTCTGAATCAGAAGCAGGAGGAGAGGATCAGAAGGTTGAACCACACCTGAAGGGGAAGGAAAAGGACATGTGGGTGGAGCCAAGGTGAAGTTCACCAACACCTCCAATTCCTGATCAATAAAACACAAAGCAGT
Source organism: Procambarus virginalis (assembly GCA_020271785.1). Taxonomy (NCBI): domain Eukaryota; kingdom Metazoa; phylum Arthropoda; class Malacostraca; order Decapoda; family Cambaridae; genus Procambarus; species Procambarus virginalis. The sequence continues at coordinate 9,821,129 of WNGS01167372.1, read as the reverse complement.
CCGTTTCTGGAGCGTCCAAATGGGCACACAACCTAGACCACTCTAGGCAGGCAGTTCAAATCCATAACATGGTAGTCACCTGATATGCACAAACTTTGTCAGTAGGGTCATAAATGCGAACCACATGGGGAGCACAAACCCCACAGGACTCTAGGTAGTGTCTTCAACCCAACAGGTGGATGGCAGAGGCAAAATGAATGAGCATTGCCTCGTGGCACGGGCGACAAACTAAGCTCAAATTTGTATAAGTAAAGAATGGGTTCGAAGGTAATATCCTTTAGGCCAAACAAACCCATAACAGATTTTCCAAGACCTAAAGAGTAAACCAAGCAAGTGTAGCATCCCTAGCACTGGAGATGCTACAACAGATAAAAAAGTAAGCTGACACAGCCTGGGCTATATAGCTGTGAAGGCCGACCTTGGCATGCTGTATATGCTTGCGAGCTACCATTACACCCTACCAGCCAATGTTCATGCTCAACGGGTCAAGACAAAGAGGCAACAAGACCTGTGACTCGCCCTAGGTGAGCACCACCCCAAGCAGGAAGGACTAAGGAAGCAAACTCCCAAACACACCAGAGAAGAGAACTGTCAGTGCAGGGACAGTGACCATGGTGTGCAACTTGCAGTAAAAAAGCCATCCTTTAGCTTCAAGGAAAAGAAAGTGTACAACTGTACAAGTCTGGTGCGCTCTCCATCTGGACTACTGTATCCAAGCATGGAGACCTCACCTTCAGAAGGACATGTCTTCCTTGGAGAAAGTTTAACACAGTGACAAAAATCATCCCAGAAATAAGCCACCTCTCATACCAGTAAAGGTTAAGGGCCACAAGACTAACACTGCAAACCAAACATGACAGAACTGATATCACTGAGGATATTAATCCAGACCACTTCTTTAAAGGATTAAATGTAACACATTCAAGGTGCAACAACTTCATGCTCAACAAGCTAGTGTAGGACAGAAAACAGGAGATGCTTTTTTGACCATATGATTATAAACCCACAGAACCTCATACATGTCGACATTACCTCAACTCAAAGTTCAGATAGAAAAACCTACTCAAGAACAATGGTGGGACCTTTGACAAGCTGCAGGCTACCCGTCCTCATCAGGGCCACTAGATATGGTGGCCTTCAGGTACATTTTAAAATACTTTATACCACTGTCTTGCTCTTTATGGCATTGGTAGGTATGTTGTTCTGTAGGCTTATTGCGCAGGTGAAACCGACATTTCTCAAACTTAATAAGAATTGCAGATATTACTGAGAAAGAGGGATTATTCTTAATTGATCCCTTACCCCTTTCTAAATGAGGTTAATTTAACAAGTATGATAAGTTCTTCAGCACTAACACTGATTACACTATTTTGTTTAATTTGTGAAGGATATGTAATATCATAGTTTTACATACAGGGTGATGCTGAGAAAGCAGCAGGGAAGACGCCTATACCAATGATGGACAGATCCAAAACAGATGAGCAGGCAGAATCTCAAGTGAGTTCTTTATCTCAAAGAAATACCCACGTGCATGAATTAACTTCTTTGCATTTGTTAGTCATTCAATTAATTACTGTATGCACGAATAATATTTGTTTCTTGAAAATATACCAAGAAGATCTATAGATTTTGACTGAATTTTTATAACAAACATTTAGGAAATTTTAGAAATATTTGTATTTTTGTGATCCACATTGTAATGGTAAATACTGTATGATCTAATTGCAGTATATAATATTTTTCTACTCTTTTTGAACTTGGTGAATGAAATCTTGGTAGTTGAGCCTGAGTCTGAAGCCACACTGAAGTTATGTATTTTCACATTATATTCTTTCATTGATCAAGGTTGGATTCCTGTCTGGCATCTGTATTCCATGCTATGAGCTGCTCTACAAGCTCATTCCTGACACAGAGCCTCTGCTCACTGGCTGCAAAAACAACTTGCAAACATGGAAACGTATTGCTGCCGAGCAGAAAAAAGATACCAGTAGGAATAAAGAGGAAGATCGTGAAGATACTGATACAGGAATAGAAGAGGTTAATGAGGAGGGGGAGAGTGAAGAGAGACTAGAAGAAATTGATGATAAGTGTATCTCTGCGAAAGGTGGCACTGGAAAAGACGACAATACCTAAGACAGTGATGTTCTGTTTGATTTTGGAGTGGTTTAGTGTATATAAAATTTACCGGTACAAATACAGTAAGTTCTATTGCCGTTGCAGAGATAGCAAATCAAAATGCAAGAATGATCTTTTTACAATTACTGTGTACTAACAATTATGCTCCCAAGGATAAGTTACAATTACAGTATATAGAAGCCATAGACATAATTGTTAGAAAAAGTGCCATATTACTTTGAGCTAAGAACTCTTCCATATGAGTGTAGCGCAAGACTGGGTTTTTACACCAGAAATGCAGCGCATATATTTTTCTCTTGCAGAATTATTTTAGACGTAATAAAACAAATTTTGATGTTACAAGTAAAATAACTGACAAAAACACTTTTTATTTTACGGTATGGCATATGATAACCTTGTATTCAGGAGTGAGTGAGGGTACCCAGCAGGCAGAAGACATCAAATTGATGTCATTCTAAGGGCCATGTGAAATCACACCATTATACAGCTACAGTCAGACCAAATTTTAAATCCATTTTTTTAGGTAAGTCACAAGGTAGAGAGGATATAGAGCAACCTTTGCACCACTTGCACAAACTGATTTACTAGAGTAATTAAGAGTGAATACCCTGCTAACCATATATACCGGCGTATATGTTGACCCCAAAAATTTAAGAGGTGTATTTCAGGTTTAGGCCTATATTCAGCGCATAAAATGACCCCCTCAAAGTAAGGCAGCACCACTGTATGGAAGGAATAACTACAGTATCTCATAAATGTACTGCAACTTAACGAATATTTACCCGCATAAGGCAGGTGGGGTCAGTGGTTGCCAAGGACCTGCCTGCCCCACCCCATGCTCCTTCCCTGCCAACCATCAATCGCCCGCTCGCCCTCCTTTCCGGCCTCCCTGCCTGTTGTTCTGGCTTCCTCATTTCCTGCTTCCCTCCCTCATCAGTTTGCCGAGAAATTTTGATAATTTCACAAGTGAAGATTATCAAAATAATTGTGATGGGCTGCAAGAGTTATGAGAAGTGGTGTACAAGTAGTGTTAAGCTGGGCATTTCACTTGTTTATCTCTCGGTGGTAAAAGTTCACATTTTATGTTCAGCAGTCAAGTTGACCCCTGGTTTTGGATATATTCTTTTAGGCTTCAAATGTTGACATATATGCCGGCATATAAAGTTATGAGCTGAACCCAAATAGACAAATTGTTTCCTGGAGGGAGCTTGATACTACATGGCCATAAATGACAAAGTTCATTGTGTTCAAACATTTAAATAAGATTTTGATGCTGTTCTGCATAATGTATTAGAAGTGATTATTGAATAGCTGCAGTAGTGGAAGTATGCTGAGGCTTCACTACACACCTCTTCACTATACACAACTATTACCATATCCATCTTCATTACACACAATCACTGTAACACTTTAGCAACAGCATTCACTCCTCGTGCACTGCTGGGTAGCCCCATCTACAAATAATTATCATCTTCCCAAATTTGATCACCTACTCCTTTCCTTTCACCACCTTCTCTATCCTTTGCCATCTTCCATACCCTTCACCACCTTCCTTACCTTTAACCCTCTTCCACTATCCTTCAGCACCTTCTCTACCCTTCACCGCCTTCCCTACCCTTCACCGCCTTCCCTACCCTTCACCGCCTTCCTTACCTTTCACTGCTTTCCCTACCCTTCACCGCCTTCCCTACCCTTCACTGCCTTCCTTACCTTTAATCCTCTTCCACTATCCTTCACCACCTTCCCTACCATTCACAGCCTTCCCTACCATTCACAGCCTTCCCTACCATTCACAGCCTTCCCTACCATTCACAGCCTTCCCTACCCCTCACTGCCACCTCAACTCTTAACTTTCTCTTTATCCCTGTAACCATTTTCACTAAACACTGTTTTCATCCAATAAACAAAATACATAGAAACTAACATTTAATTATCATTTAGAAAATAATATTCTAGATGAATCTTAGTGATGATAGTCTATTATTTGGCAAGAATGAAAATGAATAAAGTTTGCCATTTCATGCAAAGGGGGGGGGGAGGAAGGGGATGAGGCTCGACCCTAATTCCGCCTATAACCATCCCAAGACAAAACCAGTTGTTCTGCTAAGTTTGGTGAGGCTAGCCCTGGTCACCAATCTTGGACAGAGACATTCTCTTATATGTGGATAGATGTTTTCATCAATACAGCCACCTTTCTCTTCACCTGATGCCTCTGTTAACATAGCAGGAAAATAGGTAACTAGGGATAGGTCAATAAGTGGCCTTGGGAGACTAAGTCCAAGTACAGGTTTCCTGTCCCCCCAAGAATATGAATCTCCTTTGTGTGTTCTTTATTAAGCACTGTTCCTAAAAAAAATAAGAATGCCTACTGGGCTTATATGTATGTGAACAATTACTAGTTAAGGCTTACCAAGTAACCAAAACATCAATGTTGAATACTAGCTGACACCTTAGCATAATATATTTTTGTATAAGGTACTGTAAGAATGTTGAGGGAAAAGAATGTGAATCAAGAAGTGTGATAGTGTTATCAGAAGATTTCCCAGATTTGTGGTATGGCCAGATTTTATTGTATAGAAGTAAGGCAGGTACATGTAATGTCAACAAGGAGAGTACAAGTGCCAGAAACAGATTTTCTAAATAATGTTCAGTTTTGCGCATCCAAAAGCCAAAATAAGGTGCAAAGCTAATATCAAATTTTTAATATGTTATAGTTTTAATATTAGTTAAAACTGCATATGAAAACTTTTTGCATTTAACTTGAATATACTATTTCTAAACCCATTAAGATTTTGGGTGGTTTTGAATGTAGGCCTATTGGATTATAGATACTGTAATGAATATATAGAATGAGTATGCATATGAAATGTATGTTGACCAGTAAATCCAGTATCATGGAAGAACACTAAAGTAAATATTGCTAATTGCTGGATTATTAGAAACTGTGTGAAATGATTACAAAGAAGTAATTTAAGTGAAGAAAGCTAAGAGAATGCAGACAAGCTGGATAAGGATGGTTCAAGATAATTGAGTATGTACAATAGTGTAGTGTATGAACATTTAGTCAAGGGTGACAGTATGGGGAAAAAAGATTATTGGAGAACTGTGCTATAGAACCAAAACACAGAACGATTGAAAGAAATAATACCTATTGGAAGAGCTATATTAATTAATGAACCCGAGCTGAATAAGACCCAAAATGTGAGTATTTCTGGCTGTGTTTATAAGACGAGAAGTAAAATAAACATTTTCCAATTGCTTGTGGTGTGCTGCAAGGGTGAGATGTGCCTGTGGCTTCCAGCACTTGCAAATTATCATATAGCATAACAGCTTCTGGATTTCTTGCATGGCCTGAGACACAAGTTTCTCAATACAACCCCTGTCCCTTAGTAGTTATCAGAAATATGGCAAAAAGCTAATGTTTCATGTTACAAATAATATATTACCAGTTTTGGTTTTACAAATTTTTAATGTGCCTATAAACTGGGTAATTGTAATGGTTGAAACCTGAACTTTGTCTAATGGGATATGTCATAAATTTCATATTGTAAATTTTTTTTATAAAGTATTTACTATTAAAACCTTATATAAATGGTTATCTACCCACCTACCACTGTACTTAGTTTTGACTAGTATACTAGTGTACTTCTATTGCCATTTATAAATGGTTTATCCATTTCCTGATTATATTAGCCATAAGAATCATTCCACCATATGTTGTGTAATTAGCACATTTCCATATACATAGTCATACTTAAAGTTCTTCCTATTGAAAGAAAACAGTATTTGTTATTTTCTTCACCCTCATTTTACACGCTGTCATCTCATTTAAGCTAAGCCCATTAAATTATTCGTAATAATACTATTGCCTTGTATTAGAGTTACTAGTGCTACTGCCTTACTGTAACTACTGTACTCTAATGGCTCCACCCACTCACAGGGACCACTAGGCTTTAATTCTTGGGGAACCATGTAGTTGTCGGAGGTGAAGCTAATTGTAAAGGTTATGACAAATACAGTGAAATTATTTTTGCAAATAGATCCTTAATACTGTATTTCATTTATGTAAATATATAAGAAACTGTGTACAGTGTATTCACCGATTCTGTAAGTAATTTTCATAGCATGTAGCATTAACATTTTAGAAACTAATGACCAAATATGAGCATCTGTTTACATTACTATCTATAAAGTCTTACCATAGTGACACAGGACAACGACTACATAGAAACAATTATCATAACTAATAACGCTATGCAAAACTAAATGCTATGCGTGATAGTGACTTTGCAAGAATGTGACCTCAAACACCAATTGGGTTGCGAGACCTCTCAAAAGCCCAATGTACCTTTTTGTATGTATATAAATAAATACGACAAAACCACCATAAAATAAACACATGACAACAAGTTATAGACTGTACAGCAATTCCCATTGCAGGTAGACAGTCAGACTCATTTAGGACCATCATTGGATTGACATTACTGATGTTTTCTGAACATTGTGTACCTGCTGGATGTTGGCCAACATATTACCAGTTGTAATTACCAATGTAATCACAGCAGTATGTGTACCACTGTAAATGCAGCCACACGTGACCTTCATAAGCACAGCAACACATTAACTCAACAAACATAGAAACATGTATGGCCACCATAAACACAGCAACGAGTGTGGCCACCATAAACACAGCAACACGCGTGACCACCATAAACACGGCAACACGTGTGACCACCATAAACACAGCAACACGTACAACCACCATAAACACAGCAACATACGTGGCCACCATAAACACAGCAACACGCGTGGCCACCATAAACACAGCAACACGCGTGACCAGGATAAACACAGCAACATATGTAGCCACCAGAAACACGTGTGACCAATACAGCAACATGTGCAATGAGCAACAATAAACACAGCAAGACATGGCCACCATTAAAAAGAATAACACGCATGAAGCGTGTTATAAACCCAGCAACATACATATAACCCCCAGAAACACAACAATACCATAAACATAGCAACATGTACTGTATGGCCTCTGTAAATACAATGTATTTGGCCCCATAAACAAAGTAGCTCAAGTGTTACGGTTGTCTCCATGACCAACATTAACTTCACCCTTGTCAGGGACTGTAATTTTAAGTTAACAAGTTTAATCGAAAGATTATTTATCATAGAGAAATAGACAAAATGTATATATTATATAAATTTTAGTGTATTAATCTTTGACTAGTGACCTTCAGTTCATCCACAAATATTTAATTAATCTTGTTTCATACTGTATATAATTTAGTAAATGTTCAAAAATATATTTGATCTTGTTTTCATTTGCTTAATTGTCTAATGATATACCTGGAAATGTTATGTCACTGTTTTACTTGAATTGCGCTTTTAATAAATAAATAAATAAATATGTTTATTCAGGTAAGGTATATACATACAAGTGATGTTACGTTAATGGATCGAATTATAGATAGAGCTAGTACATACAATGCCTAAAGCCACTATTACACAATGCGTTTCGGGCAGGAAGAACATTAATATCTAGAACTTAATACTAATTGAGCATAAAGAATAAAATGTGTTGAGAACAAATACAAATAAAGATAAAAAAAAGGGGGAACATGACTGAAAAAGCAGCACAAATACAAAAGGTTGACAAACAGCATTGATTAAAAAAAATAAGACATGGGTTGACAATAGAGGGGTACGGTAGGTTACAGGGAATTTATTAGGTAGTGTTTAGTTTTAATCTTAAACTGGTTGAGAGAGGTACAGTCTTTAACATGGTTGGGGAGGTCATTCCACATTCTGGGTCCCTTGATTTGTAGAGCATTTCTAGTTTGATTAAGCCGTACTCTTGGAATATCAAAACTGTATTTATTTCTGGTGTGGTGCTCATGGGTTCTGTTACAACCTGCAATGAAGCTTTTGAGTTCAGGATTGGCATTACAGTTCAGCATTTTATATATGTATAATACACATGAGAGAATGTGCATGAGAATGTGCAGAACACATGAGAATTTTAATATTTATCATCTTAGGTCCTGCAAAATAATGAATTAATTCATCTAGGCTTATATGGTATGGTGAATTCTTACCTCATTATGGGGCTAGACATTATGCAAGGTTAATTTTAAAGTTTAACCAAGGATGAGTAATCAGCTAAATATGTATACTTATTGCCAGTAATAGTTCATCTAAATGCAGAGAAAATATGCTTATTAGGCATCAGAGTGAACTAAATCATTGTTATTCAGTAATTATGGTAGTACAATTTAATCTGACTCTTATTGAACATCTTCAGTCATATAAATCATTGGCAATTACTCTTGTGCATCTACTGTATAAGTACTTGAAACTCAATGTAACACATTATAATGACTCGTTAATACTTTAATTGCACATATCAACCATGAGGATTGAGTGATACACATTGAGTGATAGGCAAGGAGAGTGCCATAGAATCAGACTCTGAAAAAGCCCAAACCTGGCAAACTGGGAAAGAAACAGATCCCTAGCCTGCTGACATGCATGCTGACTGAGGACCCAAACCAGGCAGTTGTCAAGGTAGGCAAACATGAATCCCAAATAGAAGTAGCCAGGTTACCACTGCCCACTCTAACCTGGTAAAAACTCAGCGAACCAGATTCAAGCTGAAGGGCAGAACCTTAAAGCAGTAAACCTGACTCCTAAAATGAAAACCAGACCTCCTAAATTAGGATGTGCCAATGTGCATCTGAGGACACCATCCAAGAATCTATCTGCAAGACCAAGCGAATTCCAACAGTTCGTCTAATTACCTAAAGCTACCCAAAGCTTCCTAGCATTACGTAAGTAATGAAGAACTATGTTATATTTACTCACTATAATGTTGGTACTAAATGTAGAACACGAAAAAACTTATTTTTACTCTGAAATAATATCATTTTATAACCAAATTTGACTGGCAGGAGACGCTACAGAAAGTCGACGCTCCAAGCGACAATGTTTTGGCTTTGGGTAATTAGATGGACCAAACTTCGTTATAAAAGTATATTATTTCTGAGTAAAATTAAGAATTTCCTGTTCTACATCCAGCACCAACATTATAGTGAGCAAATATATCATAGTTCTTCATTACTTACGTAATGCTAGGAAGCTTTGGGTAATTAGACGGACCCCCATAGCTACCCCAAAACCTCCTTGCACTACATTGGTAATGAAGAAATATGACATTTACCAACTATAATGATGGTATTGATGTAATGCTAATGTGTTAATAAGATAGTGGCTATTATATGTATATTTACTTAACAATATCTTGGCTTTCACTTAAAATATATTCCTTGAAATTTGTCATATTATTGTTTAAAATTTTGCCTGTCTTCTGAAATATAATTCTGAAGGTTAATAACATATATGAAGTTAATTAGACAATTGATTGGCTGATGTGTACGGCTCCACACACCAGAACGAGTCCATTTAATACCCAAAGCCACTCATAGCTACCCAATGCTACCTCAAAACCTTCTAACATTACATAAGTAATGACAAAATATGATATTTATCTACTATAATGATGGTATTGAATGTAGAATTTGGAAAAACAGAGTTTTACTCTAATCTCTGGACACGTACATAAGTACATAGTAGTTCAAGTAGCAAACACATTCCAGCGAATAACTATCAGCATCTATCTCCAATCAAAATCAGAATGTTTAATCAGGTAAAAGTACATACATAGAAAATGAGTTACAAACATAATGTTGGATTTATTGATAGAGCTAGTACATACAATACTAAAGCCACTAATACGCACAGCGTTTCGGGCAAAAATATATAATAAAACTATTGTTGTATGGAGTTAATTTCACTTCCAGACACCTATTTTTTAACAAAACTTAAATGTTTTCTGGCTATCTATGTTAAATATTATTGTACACTTGCACCAGAGGTGGTATTATATTTATGCATTATATTTATGCATTCTTGTAGTTAATATTAATTAAATTTATGACAATTTGAGCAGAGAAGTTTGATGTGTGTACAGGAGGCTGATATGCCAGCAAACACTCTCCAGGCAACAATGTGTCTTGGATAAGTCGCTCCACAACATTGTCGCTTGGATCGTTGACTTGCTTTGGCATCACCAGCTCCATATTTTCATCTAATTAAGTTATAAAATGATACTTTTTCAGAGTAAAATTATGTTTTTCCATGTTCTACATTCAGCACCAACATTATAATGAGTAAATGTATTATATTTATTCATTACTAACAATGCTAGGAAGCTTTGGGTAATTAGACGGACCAGCTATGGGTGGCTTTGGGTAATTAGATGGATCTGCTCTGAGTGTGTGAAGTTTTAGCTACACACCAGCCAATCAATTGTCTAATTAAACATGCATTCATATTAAAATTACATTCAATACCATCATTATAGGGGGTAAATATGTCATATTTCTTCATTACTTATGTAATGCCCGATGGTTTTGGGGTAGCATTGGGTAGCTATGGGTGGCTTTGGGTAATTAGATGGACTCGCTCTGGGTGTGTGGAGCTGTACACATTAGCCAATCAATTGTCTAATTAACATTCATATATGCTAATTGACCTTCAAGAATTATATTTCAGAAGACAGGCAGAATTGTAAACATTAATGTGACTACATATCAAGGAATATATATTTTAAGTGAAAGCCAAGATATACAGTACGGTAGTTAAATAAATAATACCACATAATTGCTGCTATCTTATTGACAAATTAAAATTACATTCAATACCATCATTATAGTTGGTAAATATATCATATTTCTTCATTACTTACGTAATGTTAGGAGTTTTTGAGTAGCATTGGGAAGCCTAATTATGAACCTTAATATGTTCTATACCATCAGAAATTCTTAAACATACAATATATTTTCAAATATTTGTCATTAGAGTATATATACTGTATTCTGAAAATAATCATGTATTTTATTTACCCCAAAATAGAGCACGAATATTGTAGTCTCATCCTGTGAGTGGTAGTTTATTGTGCACCCCATACTCATCCCTTTGAGATTATTTACATATACTCCTTGCTTGATAAGTTCAAGATCTTTTAAGTGCATGAAAAGATGTTTTAGAATTACAGTATTCAAAAGGAATTAGTAATGTATAGCTAGCTCTAAGCAGAGCTACTATTGTTCCAGTAACTAGTAAAACATTATAAATAACATTTCAGACGAGGTAAGATTTGAGACCACAAAAATCGAGTAGCATTTCTATCACATTTGTCTGTAGATAACCATTAAGAATGCCTCTTAAATGTCACCCAAGCACACATATTTGTGGAGACTAAAGTTATTATCAATAGAAAGCAACAAGGCCAGATGGGTTTATTGCACCATATATGAGAGGATATTCAAAAGGTTCTACATGTCATTCAGAATGTCTACGCGAGCAGAAAGACATAGGATGAGTGATGTCAAAGGAATCAGATTCTCAGAATCTGTATCCTGGGAATGTGTATGTGTATTAGTCAATAAGAAAGGCGGGATCCAAGAGCTAACAGCTTGATCCTATGGGTACAAATAGCAAATACACAAACAATTCATTTCATGAGGATTCCATCTCACTGTCGCCTTATGAAAGATGCAACTCACATGAGTTATGCAATGCACTATTCGCAGTTCATAAACTAAAATGATCGCTGATTTCCCTACAACTGCACTCCCGAAACATTTGTCTTTAAAGTAAATAAATAAAATATACATTGGGACCTCAACCACCCATCCCATGATGGATCGCAGGCCTTGGAATGCAGATATATGCTCAATTAAATTTAGGCATTAATTTTTCTGGACTTCATAGTGAAAGATGTAACACAATGTGTTACATTGTGTTACATCATTACCCACATACATGTAACACAATGTGTTACATGTATTTGGGGGGGGGAGGAAAACCCACTCCTTATAACAGTAAGCCAAGCTCGGAGGGTCTAAAAACCCAGGCGGGGTCCAACGGGGCCCAAGGCCCCCAAGTCAGCTCCTCCCCAACCCTGGGAACCTCCATGTCAGGCCCCAGGGGCGAGTTTAAGCCCCTTGTTTAAGCTCTCCAACCCCTGCCTCGCACAAGCTCTCCAACCTCTGCCTCGCACAAGCTCTCCAACCTCTGCCTCGCATAAGCTCTCCAACCTCTGCCTCGCACAAGCTCTCCAACCCCTGCCTCGCACAAGCTCTCCAACCTCTGCCTCGCACAAGGTCTCCGACCTCTGCCTCGCACAAGCTCTCCAACCCCTGCCTCGCACAAGCTCTCCTACTCCTGTGGGAAATTTTCCAACAGTTTATTATATTTATAAATTAATTAAATGGACTGTATGAATAAATTACAGGAGTGGACTGTATGAGGTTTAATGATTACTTGGATGTTCCACTACCACAAAATTCTGGGGGGGTAGATTTAATAATGCTAGATCTAAATGAATTAAATATGTTTCAATAATTTCAGTGATAACATTTTATGAGTAAATAATAGTTATGGAGTTAATAAACTAACTACAATATCATAACTAAAGGTTTATCAGCTTAGCTGTCAAGTAGGTAATGAGAAGTGCGTCTGACAGTCTCCCGAAATCAGTCAATTCCTAGTCTGAACGTGATGGCGTCGTGGACACATGATTCACAAGTTGAGATGACCAGCTTTCGTAGGTATACTCCACGCTGTGAAGAACATACACTATAATTTATATAGAATTATAATAATCTCAACTAATCTCCATAAAAGGGATTAACCATTTTAAAGAATTAAACTTATTCAGGTTATTTTGGTGTTCTACGTCATAACGGCCGGACGGTCTAAAGTTATTATGGCCACAAAAAACTAATAGATAGTCACTTATCCAACTGGATGTGATGTCCCCAATGTTGGATGAAGCATGCAGCGGCATCTGGGATTCGTAATTGCACGGATGGTCCCAAATTAACGCGATGCTAAGTTGCAAGCTTCCCGGGAGATGTTGTCGTTATGGTTCTCAGAGAGCAAGTGTCGCGTGTGCCCTCTACCTTCCTCGCGGTACATGGTCTCACAAGATAAGTCACAATATTATACTTTGTCCTATTATCTATTAGGACATTACCGACATTATTTTACGTCTTAATATTACACTTCAGATATCGGCAGACGATTTTCCACTGTTTATATCATTGGACCTAAGTGTCAATAGATAAAAAACACATAAGTATACGTAAATAATATACAGGTCGTGACTTATTTAACCGGAATCAGCTGATCACACCTGTGGAAATTTCCACCTAGAGATGGTGGTATAATTTGTTTTAATGAATTAAATCAAGTTCCAATCTAAATTACCTAGCAAATTTAGTAGAGGTTAGACTGGGCTCAATTCGATTTGAATAAAGAGTTTGTTCTCGTGGAACTGAGGGGGCTAAACAGCAGCCATGTATACAGTAGTAGGAAGGTTTTGGCTTCCCTACGCTATAAGTTGGTAATGCTCTCCAACCCCTGTCTCGCACAAGCTCTCCAACCCCTGTCTCACACAAGCTCTCCAACCCCTGCCTCACACAAGCTCTCCGACCCCTGCCTCGCACACGCTCTCCGACCCCTGCCTCGCACAAGCTCTCCGACCCCTGCCTCGCACAAGCTCTCCGACCCCTGCCTCGCACAAGCTCTCCGACCTCTGCCTCGCTCAAGCTCTCCGACCCCTGCCTCAAACAAGCTCTCCGACCCCTGCCTCAAACAAGCTCTCCAACCCCTGCCTCAAACAAGCTCTCCAACTTCCAGCCACCTGAGGGTGGCTGGAAGGGAGGGAGCAAAGCATTGGCAAAGAATTATAGACCAGTTGCACTAACATCGCACATAATAAAAGTATTTGAGAGAGTGATTAGGAGTCAGGTCACCAATTTCATGGAGACCAAGGACCTTCACAACCCAGGCCAACATGGATTTCGAGCGGGAAGATCATGCCTCTCACAGCTACTTGAGCACTATGATAAAGTCACTGAGGCATTAGAAGAAAAACAGAATGCTGATGTGATAGACACGGACTTCGCAAAGGCTTTCGATAAATGTGACCATGGCATGATAGCACACAAAATGAAGTCAATGGGAATAACCGGTAAAGTAGGACGTTGGATACTCAGTTTTCTGTCAAACAGGACTCAGTGAGTAACGGTCAACCATATAAAATCTAGTCCATGTGCAGTTAAAAGCTCTGTACCTCATGGTACAGTCCTTGCACCGCTGCTTTTCCTTATTCTCATATCAGATATAGACAAAAATACAAGTCACAGCTTCGTATCATCCTTTGCAGATGACACAAAAATCAGTATGAAAATTACCTCGTCTGAAGACATTGAAAAACTTCAAGCTGATATTAATAAAGTTTTCGACTGGGCATCAGAAAATAACATGATGTTTAACAGTGATAAATTCCAGGTACTCAGGTACGGTAAAAATTAGGACCTTAAACATAATACAGGGTACAAAACACAATCAAATGTGCCCATAGTAGGAAAACAACATGTAAAGGATTTGGGAATATTGATGTCTGACGACCTAAAGTTTAGGGAGCATAACCAAGCAAATATTGCGACAGCCAGAAAAATGATAGGATGGATTACGAGAACTTTCAAATCCAGGGATCCCATCACAATGGTTGTACTCTTCAAGTCACTTGTGTTGTCCCATCTTGAGTACTGTTCAGTACTCACTTCCCCCTTCAGAGCAGGAGAGATTGCTGAAATAAGAAGGAATACAGAGAACATATACGGCACGCATAGACGCGATAAAGCACCTAAATTATTGGGATCGTCTCAAAGCCCTCCAAATGTACTCACTAGAAAGAAGACGAGAGAGATATCAAATAATATACACATGGAAGATACTGGAGGGCCAAGTACCAAATCTACACAGTAAAATAACAACGTACTGGAGTGAACGATATGGAAGAAAATGCAGAATAGAACCAGTGAAGAGCAGGGGTGCCATAGGCACAATCAGAGAACACTGTATAAACATCAGAGGTCCGCGGTTGTTCAATATCCTCCCAGCAAGCATAAGAAATATTGCCGGAACAACCGTGGACATCTTCAAGAGGAAACTAGATTTATTCCTCCAAGGAGTGCCGGACCAACCGGGCTGTGGTGGGTATGTGGCCCTGCGAGCCGCTCCAAGCAACAGCCTAGTAGACCAAACTCTCACAAGTCGAGCCTGGCCTCGGGCCGGGCTTGGGGAGTAGAAGAACTCCCAGAACCCCATCAACCAGGTATCAACCAGGTACCTTCAGCACTACATCCTACCTGACTTGCCAACTGCACATAGCAAGCAAGCATCCTCATCTTAATCTGTCATGACACCGTCATACCACTTCCAACATCCTATTGCCGAGACCAAATTATATTACATAAACATCAAAAAGCACTATACTCATTGAATATTGTCACCCAAAATTATGTATGTTTCAGGAGGAATCTCAGTAAGATATTTTATGGGAGCCATCAGAGGGATTCCTTTCAGAAACTGAAACCAAAAGGACACTGGTGTGGGAAGTGTGTAACAGGAAACGTGTATAACATTTGCACCAGGAAATATTACTGAGGGGGGGCAAGGTTCAAGGAGAAAGGTGCACATTCCCATGATGGTGTGCAGGTGGAACTCCCATTAGAATTGTTTCACCATTGAGTAGTCTGTTAGACAAATCATTAAATTTATTAGGTAATTCACATACAGTATAATGTCTAGGTACAGTATCACATTTATTGATCCTCAACAATATTACATGTGGTTATAAAGCATTATATTAGGTATGCATAATATATAATAAGTACTGTAATAAATTTTGTCAACAGGTAAAGCTTACAGAACATTATATAATTTTTAATCTACAATAATCCACATGCATAAAATTGCTGGAGTAAATACTAATACAACTTTAATCTGAATCAGAACAAATGACCTCATCTTCATCTCCCCCCATTGCTCTCCAAAATGCAACCGCTACCTTTTCAGCATAATCTCTTCGCTGTTCAAGAGGAAGTGTGGCTGCAGTTCTTTTGAGGTGTTCAAAATTTGAGAACAAGTTTTCAAAATCTTCATCTCCATCACGACACTCTGCTAGCTGACTTGGAACCACTATTTCATCTGAAATTTAATATAAACTTTTTTATTTTTCTATACATTTTTTATATATTTTGTAAAACAAAATTATCCAGCTACAATATTTTAAGATTTTAGTTTAACCAAAAAAGTAGCAGAAACAATCAATTGATACTTAACAGAACAATTATTTAGTCTAAGTAATTATTTAATACAGTGGTACCTCAGTTTAAGAGTTTAATTCGTTCCTGGAGACAGCTCTTATTCCGAAAAACTCGTATTCTGAAGCTAATTTCCCCATAAGAAATAATGGGAAATGAATTAATCCGTTCCTGACTACCCCAAAAACCCCATATCAAACTAAATTTTTATACCTAATTCATCTAAATAAACCTACAAAACTATGTTCAAGTTATTACTTACCTTGCTCTTGAATGCTGTAGGCGTATGGAAGATGGTGAGGAGGGGGGAGGAGGAGAGGAGTTACTGTTTGGAAGGGGAGTCCCTTTCCATTATCACATCAGGCAGTGAGGACTTCACTGGTATGCACACACTGGCACATTTTGCCTGCATACCACTAGGACTTGCTTGTCTTGCTAAGAATTTCTCTAAAGACACTTGTTTTTCCCTACATTTTAACACTTGTCTGTAGTAAGACATCACATTATCATTTAAAAGGTCAATGCAACGGCCTGCTACAGCTTTATCTGGGTGAGTTTTTTCAACAAAATTTTGCAGTTCTTCCCATACTTCACACATTTTCTTAATCAAGGAGGGACATCCTCTACTGCCTCTACTCACAGCTATTTTCTTAGGTTGAACCTTATCAATGGCTTTCTTGAGACCCATGGTGAGATATATAATAACAAACTGTATAGTCAAATGACCAAAAATCCAACAAAACACTGAAAATCCAGGTGAAGAATTGATGTGGGATAGTCACTGGGCGCGAGACAATGGTAAACTGAGGGGCGGAGGGGCGACGATCGCCGATCGACCACGCGCTAGGTCGGCCTGTACGCGTATCAACAAACTCGCGTCCCGAGGTAACCCTCGCGTTCCGAGACATAATTTTCGAGGAAATCCTGCACGTCTTCCGAAAAACTCGCATACAGGGACACTCGCATTCCGAGGTACCACTGTACCAGCGTTGAATATAATGAAATGCCAGTTTCTGGTTGAGCCCTAAAGCTATCTGAACTGATATAGTGCTAAATTAGTTGGGGTCATTAGTCTCAAGAGTTCTTATGCCTACTGGGAACCCCGAGCCAGATAGAACCTGGCCCTCTCAGAAAGGCACAGAGAGCAATGGCCTATGAACACTACATTTAAAGTGCGTCATATTTACCATCGACTAGGGAAGGAACCCAGAAAGGTAGCCAAAAAAAACAGACCACTGCTTGGTTAAAATGCAACCTACATCCTCAAAAAAAACACGACATACAGTACTGCCAAAGACAGCCAAAAGAGCGGCATACTTGTTCAACACAGAACCAGTGGCCTGCAGGTAGTGGCACAAAGCAACCACCAGACACAGCACATGATGCATCCCCAACCTAATCAACCAAGCATCCACAACTAACGGACCCCTCCGGAAGCTCACCGTCTCATTCTTCGCCAGAAAAGAAAGAGCCGGCTGCAAACAAACAAACGACCATCAGGACCAAATGAACAAACCGCCCCACGCCTAGGGCCAGAGAAGAGCCAGAAATTTCCGAACCCGACCCCAAGAGGCCAAAGGCAAAAAAAAAAAAAAGTTTTCCAAAAGCAAACACGAACCGAAGGGGCCACCACAAACCGAGGAGAATAATGGAAAGAACCCGGTCCAAAGACAAAGAAGGCTCAGGTGGTGCATGAACAGGCCGGAGGTGAAAAAATGCACAAGAAAGCTTGAGGAATGAGGCATGAGTGACATCCCACCCCAAACCCAAGCTGCAGCGGCTCCGCCACCGCTGCATGATAAGAAGTGTCAGTATTCAGCACGAGATGCCACACCAGGAAAAGCCAAGAGAGTGAGGACAAAAAACCCTCTCCGACCACAACAAAACCCGACGAAGAGAAAGAAAAAGGCAGAGACCTTGTCAAGAAATTTCGTACTGTTGCCGAGAAGAAGACCGCAGGTGGGACACCATCAAAGAAGCCAACTGATCACCATACAAATGGCGATACACCCACGTCAGAAAAACCATGCGTGTAGTGCAGAGGAATAAGTCAAACCAGCAAGGTACCTCACATGCCCGACCTGCTGAAAAGAGGCCGAGCTGCGGAAAGACACCCTGGTTTGGACACCAAGCAAGCACCTCCTGAAACAAGGCTGGGTTGGCCACCTTGGAGCCAAGAGAAGAACTCCCCCTCCTCCCCCCCGATAGGTTTCCAGCCGAGCCAGAACCTGGAGCAACAGCTGGACCGGGGGAAAGAGGTACAGGAACCTCCCATCCTGAACACTCCTGCTGAAATGCATCCACCCCGAAAGCCATGCAGTCGGGGAATGGTGCCATGCACAATGGGAAGATGCCGAGACCACACCGATGCAAAGAGGTCCACCTCCGGGCGCCCATACGTCTGGAAAAAGCCAAAGGAAAGAAGCGACACCAATCATCCACCCTGTGGAAAGAGGAATAAAGTGTGACAGACCATCTGCAAGGACATTGGACTCTGAGAACACAGCGGAAGAGCTACACAAAGCGAATGTCTCCATAGAGCCACAGGCCAAAGAGACAGCAATCCGTGGAGACAATGAACCACAGGAAAGCAGTCCGAATGGAGCAGAATCACCGAGCACCGGGGGAGCCAAATCTGCAACAAACTCCTGCACCATGCTTTGAGCCCAATGTAAGGACAGCGGCCACCGCCCCTGACCAGATGGGTGAGCACTGGTCATGAAGCCCCAAAGGCGTCTGTGTACACATCGAGTGAGGGAAGAGGAAGGAACCATGGCACCAAACCCTGAAAACTTGAAAGGGAACCCAGCGATGTAGCAACCAACGCAAGGACACCGGGGAACGAATGCAGCGATTACGAAAGAGGCAAAAGAGGCTACCCCTAGGATACCAGAACAGCCTCCAAAGCCAAACCCAGCCCAGTGGATAAACCAGAAGAGCAGGGTTCAGGCTCTCACACAGCTGCTCGAGCAAAGTTTGAGAGACCCAGGTCTCCTCCATAAACAAGCGTTGAATGCAATGAAATGCCTGTTTCTGGGTAAACCCCAGAGGCTTCCTGAATTTATTTTACAGATCAAGTGCTACACTACTTGAGTGTCATTAGTCGCAGAGTCCTTTGTAAGCCTTCCAGGGATCATGAGCCAGAACCTGGCCACCCTCAGAGAGGTGAAGGGAGCAATGGCCATGAATATTTTACATGTAAAGTATGTCATCTTGCCATCAACTGGGGAAGGACCCAGAAAGGTAGGCAAATTAAAAAGACCACTGTCTGGTTGAAAAATGCAAGCTATGTCCTCACAAGTGTAAAAAAAAACAGCATTGAATGTAATGAAACGCCATTTTCTGGGCAAGCCCAGAGGCTCCCGGAGCTATCCAGGCTGATATGTATATCATTAGACTTTTGATATCAGTCAGTGTGAATGGAGTTCTAGGCCTACCGGAGGACCACGAGCCAGAACTGGTCCCTCAGAGAGGCACGAGAAGCAAGGCTTATAAATATACAATCGACTTGAGAATGGTCCAGGGACGGACCGAAATGTTGTGTCCCTTCCTTTTCTAGTGTGTGAATTGGTCAACATACTTCAG
This sequence comes from Procambarus virginalis, assembly GCA_020271785.1. Lineage (NCBI taxonomy): Eukaryota > Metazoa > Arthropoda > Malacostraca > Decapoda > Cambaridae > Procambarus > Procambarus virginalis. Next base: position 9,801,156 of record WNGS01167372.1, on the reverse strand, counting down.
ACACGTTATGGTGATTCATCGCCTCAATGGCTTATATAAATGCTCCAAATGAGATTTGGAGCATTTTATGTCTGCCATCGATTATGTCAGGCACTCAGAAAGGTAAGAGCTTCAAAACAAACCCTATTCTGGTTAAAACGACTAAAGAAGACTAACGAGTGGACAGAACTCCCCAATTGAAAGAGAGCAAACGAGCATGATGTCACATATCTGCGCCGCATGTCTGCGCAACTCCCCCTCCCCAGGAGGGGAAGGGGGGAGCCAGACCCCCATGCCTGTGATTACCTTCCAGTTGAGGCTGGATGTCAAAACCTGCAAAAATTTCCAACCAGGGGGAGGGAGTGTTGCCTGGAGCGTTGGGTCTCACCCAGGAAATGGCATTTCATTACATTCAACGCTGTTTTCTGGTTTCGGCTCCCGGGGTTCTCCCAAAGACAAGGACAAAAGAAGGACAAACCCAGGAGGAGGAAACCACGTGCCCGAACCCGAAAGAAGAACACAGGCAACACCAAATGACCCTGCGGACGACCTAGGAGACCCGAACCCTGGGAGGAGTGGTCTTGAAAATGGCTCAATTTCAACTCAGGAAAGTGTAAAGAGTAATGAAATTAGGCAAAGGGAGCAGAAGACTGAACACAAGGTACCATCTGGGAGGTGAAATCCTGTAAGAATCAAATAGAGAGAAAGATCTGGGGGTTGATATCACACCAAACCTGTTCCCAGAGGCCCACATCAAAATGATATCAACAGCGACATATGCTAGACTGGCCAACATAAGAACTGCCTTTAGAAACTTGCATAAGCAATCATTCAGGACCTCATATACCACTTATGTCAGACCAATCCTGGAATATGCAGCTCCAACTTGGAGTCCATACCTAGTTAAACACGAGACAAAGCTAGAGAAGATTCAGCTGTATGCAACCAGACACATGTCCCGGAACTGAGAGGTCTGTGCTATGAGGAAAGGTTAAAGGAGCTGAAACTCAAGTCCCTGGAAGACAGAAGAGTAAGTGGAGACATGATAACCACCAACAAATTTTTCAGGGGAATTGACAGGGTGGACAAAGACAAATTCTTTAGCATGGGTGGAACATGAACAAGGGGACACAGGTGGAAACTTAGTACCCAAATGAGCCACAGAGACATTAGAAAGAATTTTTTCAGTGTCAGTAGTTAACAAATGGAATGCACTAGGATGTGATGTGATGGAGGCTGACCCCATACACAGTTTCAAATTTAGATATGATAGAGCCCAGTAGGCTCAGGAATCCGTACACCAGTTGATTGACAGTTGAGAGGCGGGACCAAAGAGCAACGGCTCAAAACCACATCCAGACACAAGAAGATGCACCCCCGACCAACCAAACAAGCATCGACAACCCCAGGACCTCTATGCAAAGCAGCCGTCTCATTCTTCACCAGAAAAGGAGACGGCTGCAAGCAAACAAACTTATCACGAGGACCAAAAGAGCAGAAACCCCTGCGCCGGAGGAGAGCATGAAGTTCCCCAACTCAACCCCCAGAGGACAATGCCAACAAGAAAACAGCCTTGGAAAAGCAATCCCGAACCGAAGGGAAACTTCGATGATTGTCATGCCCTTCAAGAAGACATGGACAAAATAAGTATGAGCACCACCACTTGGCAAATGGAATTTAATGAAAATAAATGCCATGTTATTGAATGTGGAATAGGAGAACATAGACCCCACACAGCCTATAAATTATGTGAGAAATCTTTAAAAAATTCTGATAAAGAAAGAGATCTAGGGGTGGTTCTAGGTAAAAAAACTGTCACCTGAGGACCACATTAAAAACATTGTGCAAGGACCCTATGCTACACTTTCTAACTTCAGAATTGCTTTTAAATACATGGATGGCGAAATACTAAAGAAATTGTTCACGACTTTAGTTAAACCAAAGCTGGAATATGCAGATGTTGTATGGTGTCCATATCTTAAGAAGCACATCAACAAACTGGAAAAGGTTTAAAGACATGCTACTAAGTGGCTCCCAGAACTGAAGGGCAAGAGCTACGAGGAGATTTTAGAGGTATTAAATATGCTAAAACTAGAAAATAGAAGAAAAACAGGTGATATGATCACTATGTACAAAATAGTAACAGGAATCGATAAAATTGATAGGGAAGAATTTGTGAGACCTGGAGCTTCAAGAACAAAAGGTCATAGATTTAAACTAACGAAACAAAGCTGCCGGAGAAATATCAGAAAATTCACTTTTGTAAACAGAGTGGTATACGGTTGGAACACATTAGATGAGAGGGTGGTGGAGGCCAAAACCGTAAGTAATTTCAAAGTGTTATATGACAGTGTGCAGGGGAGACGGGACACCATGAGCGTAGCTCTCACCCTGTAACTACACTTGGGTAATTATGCTTAGGTAATAATTACTTAACTGTATAACTAACTACCATACATGTTTATGCACTGTTACAAACTGTTAAGACATTCTAGAGGGTGTGGTAATCTCAGAACCAGTTGTCAAAGCACAGCAAATTCAAATCTACATTCTTGCAGACAATGCACTCACTTTGGTCCTTGGAATGGGCTCCAACAGGTGCTACAGACACAAGGTAGTGCAGCAACATGACATTTTGTATTGTAAGATGCTAGCAAAACAAAATGCTGCCTGCACCACTGTCTTCTGAGCTGAGCACATAATCTTCATCGTTTTCAGAATCATCTAAGTCGTTTACAAACTCATATTTGTGCAGATTTTTATTATCTCATCTGCATGTGAAAATATAGACTAAGCTGCTTGACTGGGTTGGTAGCTTGAGCCACATTACCCACCCAGGCTTGCAATCTTCATATTACTGGTCTGTAGCCAAGGCAATGTACTCAATTTTTTTTTCAAAGATGGCATCTATTTACTGAGAATCTGAGAAAGTAGATGAACCCTGTGTACCCAGAGGAGGAGATGAGTCACAATAACATGGCTGAAGTAGTTTGACCAGACCACACACTAGAAGGTGAAGGGACGACGACGTTTCGGTCCATCCTGGACCATTCATTCTCAAGTCGACTGTGTGATCGACTTGACTTGAGAATGGCCCAGGATGGACCGAAATGTCGTCATCCCTTCACCTTCTAGTGTACTCACCTATTTGTGCTTGCGCGGGTTGAGATTTGGCTCTTTGGTCCCGCCTCTCAACTGTCAATCAATCCTATTGACTATTCAATCCTATAGTCCTATATTCCTATACCAACCCTTCCCCCAACCCCAGGCCACACCATACCTACTCCAACCCCAGGCCACCCCATACCCATTCCAACCCCAGGCCACCCCCACCATACCTCAACCCCAACCCCAACCTCAATTCATACTCCAACCCCAGGCCACCCACACCATACCTCAACCCCAACCTCAATCCATACCCCTACCTTTTTCCCAACCCCAGGCCACCCACAGTGTATGGTCTGGTCAAAGTACCCAGAGGAGTTCCAAATGTTGCAGGGGTATGTATTAACATTTCTGAATGTGAAGCAAGTTATGGGCCAAACATCAGAGCATGTGATGCGCAGTGCAAGGGTACAGTACATAAATGTCACTTACAATATACAATATCAAAACAGGATAAAGTGTATAAATGCTGAAAGATACACTTTACACACCTAACTCATTATTTTGCCCATCATTGTTCTGCAAATTGCTTGTGGTGATGGAGGGTTCACTCATCCCAGCATTCAGTGTCAAGTTGGCCAGTCTGGAATACATTATTTCATCTGTCTCATGCATACACTCACTGTTCTTGTCATCCATTGTAGCAACAGATTGTAGCACTGCATTCAGCTTGCTTCCTTGCCAATCTAATTTTAAAAGAAAAGAAATAATAGCAAACAAATATTTTTAAATTTGTTGGGACATTGGAAAAGAAACTTTAATATGCGTTATTGCGGAATTTCCCTTCTATAAATATTTTTTTTTATTATTATTTTCTACCACAGACGTGGCCACACATTTACAATGCTAACCAGCATATATACATTTTCTTCTGTCCTCCATGGACAGGGTTAGAGATGTGTTAAACATATAGTTCAAGGGTTGAATGAACAATCAACCACAGAAGGTGATTCAGTGCTTTTAAAATGCTAAGCTAACCTACATACGTAAATACATAGATACACAGATTTACGTATGCCCTACATAAAGTATAAATATGTTTAAATGGCTAATGCTATTCTCCTCTGGAAACTTAACACTATGCAGCTATCAACATTTGCTTATCCTCTTTCATTTATTTATTTAAGAAACTTTCCTAACTGCATTATGATGTCACTTCCATAAGTACAGCAGTCCTATGTGCACTGTCATGATATGGTACACATTGTTACAAGGGCACATGTACTCTATTTACAATTAAATCAAACAATACTATTGCAGCACACTTAATTCTTTTCTCAGGCTCTCATTTGTAACTGGTCACACTAACTTTTCCAGAAATATCAATTTAATTGTCAGGAAACACCTTAAGAATGAGTGATATACTGTATATATAATGGTGTAGCAGACATACAGGATAGAATAAAATAACAGAGAAAGAAGGGAGACCCCCAGCTGGATATCTGAAATTTTGAGGAACTGCTGTCACAAAGAGACGGCTTACTGACAGTCATTTTGAGTCCTGTGGAAGTCAGATCTATTACCTAATTACCTAAGTTTAGTTACAGGATGAGAGCTACGCTCGTGGTGTCCCGTCTTCCCAGCACTCTTTGTCACATAACGCTTTGAAACTACTGACGGTCTTGGCCTCCACCACCTTCTCACCTAACTTGTTCCAACCGTCTCCCACTCTGTTTGCAAAAGTGAATTTTCTTATATTTCTTCAGCATCTGTGTTTAGCTAGTTTAAATCTATGACCTCTTGTTCTTAAAGTTCCAGGTCTCAGGAAATCTTCCCTATCGATTTTATCAATTCCTGTTACTATTTTGTATGTAGTGATCATATCACCTCTTTTTTCTTGTCTTCTAGTTTTGGCATATTTAATGCCTCTAACCTTTCCTTGTAGCTCTTGCCCTTCAGTTCTGGGAGCCACTATGTTGCATGAACTGTGTGTTGGGAGTGAGTTTGATCCAGGATAGCCCTAGAATTTGTTGACAGAGTGCTCAGTGTGAAATATTTTGTATAAAATCATTGAATAAAGTTTTTATTAGTCCTTTAAATTGTATTCTCCTCATTCAATATTCACATTACATTGTTTTTATGACTTTATCTTGGGTAAATAATTCACTGTAAACTTATGAAACTAATCCAAATATAAATGTACTAAACTGACATTTATGAATAAAGTTATTGAACTGAGTTGAATTACTGATTATTGCAGTACCATATAGAGGTGCTGGTGATCACTATAAAGCAAGATACCCTGATAGGATAATGGATAATCCAAAGGATCAGTTCTCAAGTTAACAGTAGGCAAACTATCAAAATATAATACACCTGCCTAGTACCCTTAACCTTTGCTAGGTGGCAAACAAATAAACTTTTGTTTCCTTTCAGTCAGGGTAGGATATCTTCACCTCTAGTACCTGTGTTGCATTGTGTTGGAGCCCCAGAAAGATCACAAAGCAAGACAGCAGATGCTTGGTATCTAATGTAAAGCATTCACATTCCACAGTTTGGTCGAACGTTGATGCTGTGCAAAACAAATTTAGTTTCTACATTCTTTCCGGCTCAGAAGAGTTTAAGATTCAGCATGCGAGAATTGTGGTGTACCTGGTCACAATGCGAATATAGTAAATGCTTTCTATCGTATGCACGAAAGTTATGCAATGTGTGGGTCCCCACAAAGCTTGCCATTCACTCTAGGTCATAGTGTATGATGCTGCGCACAAGTTAAAAGTGAGAGAGCACAAGTACAGTACGTCCCCATTATACAAACATCCTTTATATGAACGCTCATCCATCTAAACGGCCGCTCAAGTCCCCCTTCATGAGTCAAATAGCTAACAGAACGTAGCAGAGCATCACCAGCATTACAAGCAGCATGCTAAAATGAGTGCTTGACAGCTATGTGGTCGCCTCATAGCCACGTCACAACTATGTCACAATTTTCCTTCGCAACAGCTGGGACTGACTTCAAAGGTTACTGCTTATCTCATCCTGCCTGGTGGGTGTCGCCTCTTGCAACAACTTGTACCTTAAAACTGGTGTACTCCCTGACTAGATGCTATAGCATAAATGCTTAATTCACGTTATCTAATTCCTCACTGGACACACAGTGGGCTCAGTATGATCAGTACTGTAGTAACCTTGTTTGGGCATGAACCCTTTTATTACTTGGACTCTGGGACCTTCCAGCGTCTTTGCAGTGGCCTTGCGGCTCTAGTTGCTTTGCCTTGTGGCAAATTTCAAGTGTAGCCTTCCGGCTATTTTACTTGTGCTGTGCCTTGCGGTGTTTGTGGGAAATTCGAGTACACCTCGGATATATGCAGCATTTGATCATCTCCCAGGATGTGACTCGTACCAGTCGATTAACACCCATGTTCCTAATCACTGCTAGGTGAAGAGGCAACGGGTGTAAGGAGACTTGCCTATACATCTCGCCCTGCCTGGGATCAGCGTATTCCAAGTCATGTAAGCATTCTAGAGATATTCCACATGACAGACTTCCATCCAGTGATAAAAAGATATAGGCCTTGTGCACACTTGGTGCAATGCTCAGTGTGCTCTGCACTACAATAAGACACTGAAGTCAGCTGTGGGAAAATCTTGAGAATCCATTTTCTGATAAGGCCAAGTCCACACGACAAGCCAGATAAACATCTTGCGAAGCAAGCACCAAAATTTAAACTACACAAACAAATGGTCCTTAAGGACAAAGCCCAAGGATGTCAACAATTAGCTTCGATGCACAGGGACCTCCTACTACCAATGCAACCCAGGAACACTTACAATGGCATTGAAGGCGCAGCATCAGCGACAGAACTGACTTGAGAGTTGGTGGAGGGGTGGGGTTCCTGCCCCCCTCCCTGGTGCCAGCTTGTTAGTATTAAAGGTTTGGCTAGCTTTGAGCGATTCAATCATTTTCTTTTAATTGCTCGGGGAGTTGGTTTGGCAGGTTTCAAGGCATTTGTTCTGAACCTTGCAATTGTCTGTAATGCTTTGCTGACTTTCTGGATGCTTTTCCAGTGGGATGACAAAATGTGACCTGCTCTCTCTACCTCTGTGAGAGGGGGCCTGGTTCTGGCCCCCGGTAGGCCAAACAGAACTACAACAACTGCTGTGACCTAGCAGACAGGAGCAATTTCAGTGACACGCCCCCACCAAGCCACAGTATCTCAATTAAGGGTTTGAATGGCCACTGAAATCTAAACTTTAAAGCCAAGTTTCTAATTTTTCAGGCTTGTTCTTCTCTGATCCCCATATTCTGCACCCCTTAGTTCATGGTTTTTACCCAGGCCCTGAGACTGGATAGATGCCAGTCTTATGACATGTCATCTGAAGGGTAAAGGATGCCGACCAGGTATACCAGACCAAGCCAAAACACGTCCAAACCTGCAACGGCACCATATGGGACTTCCAGCATTTGATGAGGAACTTAAACTTCACCAACTGCAAAAGAACCAGACATCTACCATGCAGACAAGCAGAGCGGCTGGGAGCTCAAACTACCAGTCAAGGTAGGCCAAGACGGTAGGCCAAGATGAAGATAGGACACCATGACCCACATCAATATGCTAAATGTCCTGGGTACCAGGTTCATACTAACAGAACCTGAAAACAATAACTGAGATCCCCAACAAGAAAATCCAAAAAGCCCCTGAACTTTGGATAAATTGGGACATGCCAATACATGTACTGTACTTGAGGTCTAGGGGCACAAACCACGAATTCTCTTGCAAAACTATGTAAATCTGGCAAAAAGTGGTCATGCAAAATATCAGAACCACTGAAGAATCCAACTGAAACAATGACGGAGGATGAAAGAACACCTCTGTAGTGTTCAAATGCCAACAAAGAGGGAACTGGGTTAAACTGGACCCCTACGAAGTGTGCAAGCACAGGGGGCCTAGAGGAAGGTCACTCAAATAACCTTAGGCAGACGAATAGTCAAGCCAGGCAGACCCCCTTCCAGGCAGGAGGAAAAAAGAAAAAAAAACGTAAAAGCACAACGGCAGCAGGAACAGGAAACACGGCCGCTGCTAGGTAGGCGTGCTGCACAGCACCTTGCACCCAACCCACCAACACTACCACTCTCTACCCAGAGCCAAACAAAGGCCATGAAACCCCAGCTGGCACCAAGGGCAGGGTAAATGCTGAGCAGCAGGAACACTACAGAACTGAAGGCCCGAAGGACCTAGGGACAGCAACCCTAGAATCCAAGGGTAGTACTTACAGGGTAGGCAATGAGTCACAATAACGTGGCTGAAGTATGTTGACCAGTCCGTCCTGGACCATTCTCAAGTCGATTCAATCGACTTGAGAATGGTCCAGGACGGACCGAAACGTTGTCGTCCCTTCACCTTCTAGTGTGTGGTCTGGTCAACTTACAGGGTACTTAGGGAAGGCAGCCCTAAGTGCATGCAGCCCCAGTGCACTACGTTACTCCTGGCCATCGCACCACAAACAGCAAGAAAGATCACAAGGGCACAAGATCCAGCAGGAAACCGAGGCCAGAGTTGACAACCGCCCCAGAGCACTTCAATCTACGAACTGAAGAGTGGGCAGCCGGCATGGGGGTCTAGGGCTCGCCCCCTCCCCCTTCCAGATGGGGGGGGAGACCTGCACAGACAAGAGGCACGGCGGCGGTGGATGTAGTTCACTTGTTTCCTTGTTTTCTTGTGGGGGAGTTCTGTTTCTCTGTTCGGTCTTGGGTTTGCAGTTTCCTACCAAGTGAGGTTTGTTTTGGAATGCCCACCTTTCTGGGTGCCTAACTCCAGTCGATGGCAGACATGGAATACTCCCAAATATAAGAGGGTTTCCTTAGGCCATTGCTCCCTGTGCCTCTCTGAAAGAGCCAGGTTATAGCTCGTGGTCCCCAGTAGGGAGAACTCCATTGACTGAAGCCCCAGACTAATATAGCGTATATCAGTCCGATAACTCCAGGAAGCCGAAGGGGCTCCCCTCAGAAAACCAGAGAAGAAACGAATGACACACATTGAAATAATTATGAAAAATTATATTTGCGGTGACTGCCGCCCCATGGGGGTGGCACCAATAAATTGCTCAACTTCTCAGCTCCATCAAATCTAAAGTATGTCACATGCAATATTTTATTTTAGTGTCCCATGATCTGACTGCAGTTTAACACTTTCACGCTCCCGGCATGTGCGCCACAAACTTAGAGGTCATACTCCCGGTGTGCAGGCGAGCGTGCGGGCAAGCGCTCAGCGACACCGAAATGTGTAGACTCGTTTCAGTTTTCTCACCTTAATCCTCGTGCTACGCCGTTCGTTTTGGTATCATTGTGTTTGCAATAGAATTCCCTGCAAGTGCACATGCATATAATGTCCAAAAGCTCGGCGTGACTTCCCACAGCAAAGTCTAAAGTTACCCGTGAACGAGCACCAATTTGTACACAGCGGCCTAATGTGTATACTCGTTCAGTTTGATAACATCAATTTTCGTCTTATGTCTTTCATTTTGGTATCAAATTGTTCGCAATATAAAGGTGCATATTTAAAACTAGTCCCATAATAATAGAGCAATAACTGAAATTTTAACAAATATTTTAAATTTGGATGCTCATCATCACAAAATTATTTATATCTTTCCAGTGTTCTAACATAAATTTTCATGTTACATCTTTTATTTTGGTATCAAATTGTTCGCAATCAAAAGGTGCGCATTTTAAAACTAGTTCCATAATAATAGTACAATAAATAGAATTTTAACAAATATTTTAAAATTTTGCCAAAAATGTATTAATAATCTTTCAAGTGTTCTGACATCAAGGTTCATGTTACATCTTTCATTTTGGTAACAAATTGTGAGCAATTTAATGGCGCTAATTTGAAACTATCCCAAAGTCGATCAGATAAAAAATGAATTTTATACAAATATTTGATTGTTGGACTCAAATAGTGTCACGAGATAGGACTCAGGAGAAAAATTGGCGACGCATTAAGTGTCATGAGATAGGAAAGTGTTAACAATATAAGAAGAGAAAAAATTTTTGAAAAAAAAAAATTTGGTGCACCATGGAGGGTGTTATATTATAAGGCAGCGCAGTGGTTAAGATCCTGGTATGGTACCCAAGGCTTGATGGTTCCCTGGTAGGTAGCTCAGGAAGCCACCAATGGGGGCACTCCCAGAAATAACTGTTGTAAGTGACTTTAATATAACAAAAAATTGACATACAGTACATAGTAATGATTGTAATCTGATATTAAAACAAGTCATTTACTCCCATTTAGATCTTTTCCCCTCCTATGTAATTAAAAGTAATTTTAGTATACAGATATTAAACAAGACACTGGTAACAAATCTCTTAATCTGGAAAGATGCTTACCTCTCATTTTCAGATTGGACCACGTATTAGCATGCAAGGCTTGATGAATACGTTTGAAGCCCCAGCTTTCAGGAAAATCATCTTCATCAGAGTTATTTGGCTCACTAGTTGTAATGGGATTTAGTTCTATGAGTTCCCACCCATTACTAATACACCATTGTTGTGCTAAAAAAAAAAAAGAAAGAAGTCCAAATAATTAAAACAGTAAACATAGGACTTGGGCAAAGTTTAAATTCTTGGTGGATGTAGAACTTTGCATTCTATAAAAAACATAAACTGAGAGAAGTGAAATGCCTCTTTCTGCTGGGTCTCTTTGGTGGCTACCTAAAGCTAACTACATGAATATCTCTACACATGACACACATGTCTCTGCACCACATCATTGGCTAACATAGTTCCAATCTACAAATGTGGCAACAGGGAAGACCACTTTAATTATAGACCTGTATCATTTAAAATCGTAGTAGTCAAAATATTGGAAAATAATTAAAATCAAATGGGTAGAACACTTGGAGAAAATGATGTAATAACAGACAGTATAGCCTTTGATCTGGAAGATCTTGTGTAACGAATTTAGTTACAGTACTATGAATATCTTGAGGTTATCTTGAGATGATTTCGGGGCTTAGCGTCCTCAGGCCCGGTCCAGGCCTCCTTTTTGTTACACACCCCTCAGGAAGCAGTCCATAGCAGCTGTCTAACTCCCAGGTACCTATTTACTGTTAGGTAACAGGGGCATCAAGGTGAAAAACATTTTGCCCATTTGTCTCTGCCTCCACTGGGGATCGAACCCAGAACCTCAGGACTACGAATCCGAAGCGCTGTCCACCCAGCTGTCAGGCGCCCGAGAAGAGAGAGAACCAAAGAGATTTTACAGGAAAGAGATGGTTGGGTTAACTGCAATTATCTGGACCTAAAAAAAGCTTTTGATAGTCACAAATAAAAGGTTGCTCTGGAAACTGGAACATACTAGTGAAATGACAGGGAGGCTTCTAACATGTATGAAAATTTTAAGAAAAAAACAGCTTTGAATGTAATGAAATGCTATTTTCTGGATAAGTCCTGGAGGCTCCCCGGAGCTATCCAGGCTGATAAGGATAGTCCTAACTTCAGGCATCAGTCGATGTGGGTGGAGTTATAGGCCTATTGGAAACCACTAATCAAATAAGTGGACAGAACTTCCCCAATTGAAAACGAGCAAACGAGCATGATGTCACACAAGCCGCGCCGCATGTCTGCGCAGCTCCCCTCTCCCTGGTATTGGTACTAATGAGTTCAAGCTAGTTTTGATTGAATTTATTGTTTTGTTTGAGTAGTTTGTGGAGTTATTTGGCAGTTTAGGCTTTGTATTCTGTGAACTCTCCAGTTGTCTGTAAAGCCTTGCTAACTTTCTGAATACTTTCCTGGTGTGGTGGCAAATTGTCACTTTCTCTTTACACCTCTGTGATGGAGGCAAGGTTCTGACTTTTGTCCTTAATATGCTAAACAGAGCTCCTGTTAGTGTTGGGACCCATTAGATGAAGCAAGCTCAGCAAGAGCGCTTCAGGGAGTCACCGAGTGTTCCACAGAAAAGAATTAAAGAAAAGCCTTAACTCTTGCCAATGTATCCACAGCTATTGCCAGTCCAAATGGGTGTTGGCTTCTCAATACTTTGTGAATGTCCCTTGGCCTCACTGCCTGCCTCTTCTGCAGTGTTTTGCTACAAGTAAACCAGGTCCCTCTTTTTGTTTTTGCTAATCATTAATTTTCTTTTCAGTGGAGCCTACCTTCTTTAACAAGGCTATGTTGTGAATTAGCTATAGTGAGCTACCGAGGGGGCCCTACCACAAAGCAAGCAATTCTCATAATAAAATGCACTTTTCTGGTGGGTCATTCAGTAGCTATCAGTTTCTTCACTGTTGATTTCTTCCACATGGAAGTTTGGTAGGTTTCTGTTCAGATGGCTCATAAATGAGGTGGTCGGCTGGCAGGTACCTCAAGTGACCTGAGCTTGAGTTTCTGGTGGTGGTCAGATGCATCACAACTGGGATGTTTACTTAGCACTAACAATTGTTTGAATTCATTTCCTCAAGGAAACAAATTTTCTTCAAGCAGTTACTTCATTTTATTTGCTTATACTTTCTGTTGTTTTTTTTTCTAGGTGTTGGGTTCATTTCCATATTATCAAGTCCTCTCACCTCGAAGAGAAAGAGAGAGAGATATTCTGGCCCCTGACAAAAAGTTGGTTCAAGTGGGTCTCAGAATCCTGGATGAATTCCTTTTAACAGCGCACTATTGCTTGGGGACCTACCGAATGGTCTACCAAAAACAAAGTTGCATTACATTCAACGCTCAATTTTTAGATAACATGCTGGGAAAACTTGCCTGGAGCATTAGTGGAGCATTTCTCAACCATTAATAAATTTACTATATTAGCTTTATTGCTTTCATATACTATACCTATTGAAACAATGCTAATACTATACAAGATTAACAATTGTAGAACTCACCCTTTATTCTTGAGAGACCGTCATTACTTTCCTCTGAGGTACAAGCATCACACACCAGCAGCTGCACATCAGGCTCAAATTCTCCAATACTTTCTATTAAGCCATTTAAACTGTCCAAGACATCTTTCTGCAAAATATATAAAAAACCAGCATTGAATGTAATGAAACGCCATTTTCTGTGTAAGCCCCGGAGGCTCCCTGGAGCTATCGGACTGATATATGCAATATTGGTCTGGGGCATCAGTCAATGGCGTTCAGCCTACCGGGGACCACAAGCCAGAACCTGGCCCCTCTCAGAGAGGCACAGGGAGCAATGACCAATGGAAATCCCCATGTGTTTGGGAGCATTCCATGTCTGCCATCGACCAGAGTTTGGCACCTAGAAAGATAGGCATAACAAAACAGACCTCACTTGGTAAGAAATTGCAACCAAAGATCGAACAGAGAGGCAGAACTCCCCAAAACTTAAAAGAAACAAGCAAACATCATACACCGTCGCCGTGCTGCTTGTCCGCGCAGCTCTCCCCCTCCCAAGAAGGGGGAAGCCCTGGACCCCCAGTGCCTGCTACTCAACACCTCAGTTCGAAGGCTAAGCATCAAAAACAAAACTGCTGACCGGAGAGGGAGGCTGCCGGGCTCGCCCAGAAAATGGCGTTTCATTACATTCAATGGTGGTGTTCTGTAGGGAGCCTCTCCGGCTCCCTTGAGCTACATAACCCAAGACAAGTAAAAGAGGGACATAAACGGGAGGCAGCTGCCACTCGCACATAAACTCTTAAGTTGAGACAAACCCAAAGACGCCACACCAAACAACTGGGACCAGGAATACTGACCAGGGAACAGGCAGCCAGGACCCTGTTCAACCTCCAAATCCCCCCCCCCCCCCCCGTTTCCAAATGTCAGCCCAATGCATGTTGCCAAACACGTCAGTTAAAGCAGCAAACATACGAATGTCACGGGCACGAGGATAGACCGCAGGTGGCTAGACTAATAACCCTACGGACGACCTGGGAGATCAAGCCCTGGAACAGGGAATGAGAGAAACTGAATCAACCCAAAGCACATCCCCGGACACAGAAGCTGAAGTGTGCTGACAACGGCAAAGAGCTGCAACTGGGCACAACACATGATGCACCCCGGCCTGACCAACCACCAATCAATGACCCAAGGGCCCCTCCAGAAGGTCGCTGTCTCATTCTTCACCAGGAAAGGAGACGGCTACAAATAAACAAACCGACCACCAGGACCGAAAGAGCAGAAAGCCCTGTGCTAGAGGAGAGCATGAAGCTCACCAACCTGACCCCCAGAGGCCAATGCTAACAGAAACAGAGACTTGGAAAAACAATCTAATCTTGAACTGAAGGGGCCACTACTAACTGAGAAGAGAGAGCACCCGGTCCAAGGACCAGGACAGTTCAGGTGGCGCATGAGCAGGCTGGAGGTGAAACAAAGCACAAGAAAGCTTGCAAAATGGGGCCGAAATGACATCCACCCTGGATGCAAGCTGGAGCGGCTCTGCCAGCAACGCATGATATGAGGCGACAGTACTGAATTTGGCATCAAATTACGGTCCTGAAAAATCCAAGAAAGGACAAAAGAACCCGATCAGTAATAGAAGACAACCTATGAAGAGAGAGAAAATGGCAAAAAGAATGCCAGGAAACTTCATACTGTTGCCGAGACGAAGCTCGCAGGTGGGACACCATCAAAGAAGCCACCTGATCACCATACAAGTGGTGATGCACCCGTGTCAAAAAGACCAGACGCGAAGAGTGGAGGAATAGACCAGTGTACCAGACCAGTCTGATCTGCTGAAAGAGGCAGAGCCGCTGAAAACGCCCCGGGTTCGGACACCAAGCACGCAGTGCCTGAAACCAAGGCTAGGGGCCACCAGGGGGCCACAAAGACGACTCTTCCATGGAAAGACTCCAAAAGAGCCAGAACCCGAAGCAACAGCTGGACAGAGGGTAAGAGGTATGGGTAACCTCACCTCGACCAGTCTTACCGAAAGGCGTTCACCGCGACGGCTCCACAGTCAGGGAAGGGCGCCATATAAAACAGAAGATGCCGAGACCACGCCGACGCGAGGAGGTTCACCTCTGGGAACCCGAGCATCCAGCAGAGTCAACTGAAGTAATCGGAATCAACCATCCATTCCATGGACATGAAATGAACAGAGACAGGCCTTCCCCACCAGGACGTTACATTCTCCCCAGATATGAACAGCATGGAGAGCCAAACCCCGAGAATCCAGCAGACAAGTCACCTGAAGTGACCAGCCCCAAAGAGTCAAGGACCGAAGAGAACCCATGCGGTTCAGACAATGAACCACTGGACAGCAGTCTGAATGGAGCTGGATCGTAGAACCCTTGAGTGAATCGAACCCTCCAAAGTGACAGCCAAATCGTCGCAAATTCCCGCACCATACTGTGAACTTGACGGAAGGACGGAGCGCACCGCCCTTAGCTGGCCAGGTGAACACTAATCAGAAAACCCCAGCCAAGAGACGAGGCATCCGTAAGCACATCAAGAGAGAGGCGGAAGGGATGTCCCCAAAGAAGCCAGACCCGACCCAGTGGGTAAACCAGCACAGTGAAGTTTAGACTTCCCCGCATAGCTGCTCAAGCAACCACCAAGTGACCAGAAACAGCTGAAGATGGGACCGCAGCAACGCTGCCGGAGGGAGAGACATTGAAGCGGTCCTAGAGTCCCACACGAGGCCCAACCAGGTTCGAACCAGGGACAGAACCAGATAGAACTTCCCCAAGTTCACCAGGAACCCAAACCCGGTGAACTGGGAAAGAACCACCCCTCTGGCGAGCAGACAAGCAGACTGGCTGGGAACCCACACCAACCAGTTGTTGAAGTAGGCCAACACCTGAACACCTAGCAGACGTAGATGGACCGCCACAAACCGGTTAAGACACAGAAAACGTGAGGTGCCAGAAGCTGGCCAAAGGAAAGGCGAGGAAGACGAGAAGCACAGATGTGCTTCTGATGAAGCGGGACGTGCCAACACGCATTCTGGAGGGCCAGACACACCATCCAACAAACCGGCCCCAAAAGAAACAGGATCTGAGACAGAGGGGTCACCCAGGAGGAGGAGGAGCAAGGAAACCAGCAAGACAAACAGGACGGGTCCAGAATGAACCACAGACCCATCTTGGGACTGGAACAAGCGGGAAAACCCACACGAGGAACGAGAACATGTCGACCATGCCCAAGCACACCCACTCCATGATGACCCAACGGAGCAAAGGGGAAGAAGCCCGCCCTGCCAACCCCGAACCCTTCGAAGGAGGAGGAGGAGCTGCCCAATGCCACCACAGGCTGGAGGACATGACCCGAACTGCCCACGAATTGTGGGACCAAGCGTGGGCAAAGAGAACCAGCCTCTCCACCAGTGGGCGACCGCAAAGGGGCCGGCGCCCACTCTGAGGGGAAAAAAATAAAAATCCGACATGCAAGCACCGCACTGACCAGACGAAGACAGTTCCGGAGGAGGCACCGGCACAAAAGCTGCACCAAAGGCCCACCTCGACAAGCAAAGGTGGAGACCAGGCATGACCACAAAACTCGTGCCAAGACCCAAAAAGAAGTGGTCTGCAAGCCAGGAAGACCCCAGAACCCCAGAAGAGGCAATTCCAGGGCGCACAGGAGGAAACCACCAAAGGCCTCCCAAACCTCGAAAGGGGAAACCCGCGGGATGAAAATCTCCGGAACGAAACCGAAGAACCCAAAGGGACCCGGAAATGAACCCAGAGGTAGCCCTAACCACCACACTTGCCAGCAGAAAATGCACCACAGAAAGGAAGATAAGACACATGACCCAGACAGAACCTCCAGCTAAAACAGCCAGAAAACAGACCAAAAACCAAGGGTCAAAGGTGTGGGATCAAGCAGTCTACAGGTATGGAACACTGGGCCCAAAAACCAGGGCCCAGAACCCAAACACAGACATAAAACACAAAAATGGGCAAAAAAAACAGCACCCAAACGTTCCAAGAGGAACAGATAGGGCAGAACGCCCCAAAAGAAAGAACAAAACAGACACACGGCAATGCGAGAATAAAAAAAAAACTCCAGATGGAGGCAAAAAAAATGCCCCCAAAAGGCGAGCGCACACTACTAGGCACATTTAAATAAACAAACCGCAGTGACGCCCTGGCGGCCAGGCAGGGAAGTGCCCTCAGAAAAGTAAAGTGGCCACCAAAACAAAATTAGATGCGGCAGACCCAAGGGAGCCGAGGCATGCTGGCAAATGTGGGAAAATAAAGCAGATGGGAGGGTCGAAAAAAAAAAACCCGCTCAGAAGGCACAAGGCCCAAGCAGGAGTAAACAGCCCCAGAACCGCTGACGAGCTTCCCCCACAGCGCCGGGAACCCACAAGAGAGACCTAAGGGCAGAGCCACCCTCTATGCCCATCACCCTAGAAGAAAGGCAGAGTCCAAGGTAAAGGTAACAAGATGGGGGGTCTGCTAGTAAGGCCCAAAAGCCTCAGCAGGAAGAATAGGCTCAAAGGCCTTCGGGGCGTCAATCTTTGCAATGAATGGGGCAACCCGGAGCCGCCCGAGTATGAGACTGCCTACCCAGAAAGTAGGCAGTCTGTGTATGTGTATGTTTAGTTTCATCCCAACTAAACCCCGCCCTGACTCCAAAACTCTCCAACATTAGGGAGCCAGCAGCGGGGGCCTTTTTTTTTCAAAATGGCGTCTGTTTACTGGAGGCTTGAGAAAGTAGATGTGAGCCTCGTGAACCCTATGGAGTTTTAAATCTTATGTGGTATGTTAAATCATCCCTATATGACAGACACAGGTTGGGCAGATATGTTGTGGTCATTCCTGCATGACTCACACAGCAGGTTAAATGGATGGATAATGTATTGCAAGCAAACAAAGTTAACTTCAATAGTATGAGGAAACACTCAAACTAGGCTATACTATGTGTAAGCTTAAATATGGTGCTAACTTTTAATGTCAAAGCATTTTCTAGAAAATTGTTCAAAATACAGTATTCAAAATAAACTTAAAAGTTATAACTTTAAAGATTACAGTATTACTCTAGAAGTAAAAAGCAGATAAGGACCAGTGCACATTTTAAAATTGCAATGGTGTCACAAACCTGTGTGGAATCACAATACACTAACAGAGCTTCACCATGCTTAAGGATCCACGACAAACACTGCTCTGGGCATGACACGGCTGCTATTTGTACAGATGCATTGTAGTATTTGTTCTCAATCTCCCACTGCCAGCACTTGACCCAATTTGTAATGAAGCTTGGCTCTGGAACACATTCCACCTCCAGAATACCTAAGATAAAAGCCTGATATTAATGATAAACACACAGTACTGTACATAGCACTGTCTAACTACCATAGGAGAATGAATCGTCAGTGAAAGAGAGGCGTTAAGTTTGGGTTAGTGGTTAATCCCTACAACCCTCACAAAATATTGAAGTCGTGTACACACATATATAACTGAATAAAACAAACAAGAGTTGAAATGTTGCTCCACATATGACCTTAGAATGATGTCAAGGCGAGGTCTTGTTTGGGCTGTTTGGTTATTGTAGTGCTGAAGTTCAATCAGCTGACTGCCTGTGCCTGCATACTTGAAAATTCTTAATATCATGGCAATTGAAAAGTTGTCCTACTTTCTTTGCATCTGTTGTGACACTTTCCTGACCTAACACTACGAAAACAGCACACAAGACTACCACACAAGACACAGCGTACTAGATAAGGTCTGAAACATGGAAGTAAGACAACACCAGAATACAGGTGGAGGAGAGGGACAGGGTGAGTCATTCTTTGAGATGTCTGCCCATGTATGGTGTGAAATTGGTGAGGAACTGAAGACATAAGGACATACGAAAAGACACAGCTTCGATGGAAAGACATAAAGGGAAACCATAAGCAACCTACAAGTGAACTGAGAGCAGTAAAGGAGGAAATCGAAAGCCTCAAAGATAATCCTCCTCAGGCTCACACGACTAACCTCCAAGTAGCAGAGAATATAGCAATAGTAAGGACCTCTACATTGGAAGGCATATTTGCAGAAATGCTTAGAAAGAGCCCAGAAGCCATGGCTACAGTACAGGAAGTTGCCATGAAAGCAGCAACTTCAAAGGAGGCAGCAAGTTGCACAAGTCAGCTACTGGAGAGAAAAAGGGCTGTAGTTGTGGTAGGTATTATGGAACAAAAAGGTTCCACACACAAAGAGTGGAAAGCTAAGGACAGAGCTACAGTGACAGGGATCCTAAACCCCCCTTTAGAATTGTAGCCAGATTTGTAGCCTCCCTACAAATAGAGGGAGGTACCAATGCATAGAAAAAGTTTTCATTCTTGGCCAGTACAACAAAGGCAAAAATCGACTGATAAAGGGTAGTATTCATGAACAAGACCACCAAAGAAGAAATTCTAGTAAAGAAGAGCAAACTTCAAAATATAATGGAATACAAAAGAGTATTCCTTCAGAGGGACATGACCAGGGATGAGAGAATCCAGGCAGCAGATGCAAGGAGAGGCATAGGGAGAGGGAAACCAGGGAACCCACAATCACCAGTTCAGTAATCTCAGGGAACTGCAACACCCTCGCCGACCACCCGATAGGAGACCCACACCCCAAGCCAAGCCTTCCCTACCCCCCTATACAATGCCCATCAAGCCACCCAAATCCTCCCTCCCCCCCCTCACCCCAATTACCCCCTGCCTGCCCATCCCTTGACCTTCCTCCCACCCCAAGCAGGACTAAGCAAGACCTAAGCCCTCCATTCCCCACCTCCCTCCAAACCCCTGGTAAATACCCCACAGAAGGCCAAACCTGTGCAAATAGCCCTGCCCATGGAACAGCTTCCTATACTGGTAGGGAGTATATGATAATGGATATATAAAAGTGAGCTTCAAGGTAATGTACTCAAACATCGATGGAATTACAAATAAAGCAAGTGAACTGGATGAAAGAGCACAAAAGAAAACACAGATTTAATAGCACTTACAGAAATGAAATTTGTCAGACATCATAAATGCAGTGTTTCTGCAAGACTACTATATATAATAGAAAGGAGGAGGAGAAGGGGAAAGTGATGACAAGGAAGGGCTGGAGTTTTGAAGAGATAGTTATCCAAGGCTGTGAAGGATTCAAAGACTACATAACAGGAACTATGACAATAGGAGGACCTAAGATAATAGAGAAGTAATTTATACCCCCTTACCTTGTGGTTACCTGATGCTGATTTCAGGAATCAACGTCCCTATGGCCTGGTCTCTGACCAGCCTCCTGATTGATGGTTTGGTCAACCAGACTGTTGGATGCAGCTGTTCGCAGCTTAATGTATGCATCACAGCCTGGTTAATTGGGTATCTTTTAGTGGGGTTTATCAAGTTCTCTCATGAACACTGAGTGTGGTCGTTCAGTTATACCCCTTATGTGTAGTGGACGCGTGTTGAACAGTCTCGGGCCTCTGATGATGATACAGTTCTCTCTCTCAGAATACCTATACCACCTTTGAAAGGGGCTGTTATTGTGCAACAATATTCCACTCTAGAAAGCACTAGTGTCTTGAAAAATCATCATTGGAATGGCATCTCTTGTTTGAAAGCTTCTTGTTATCCAACCTATCTTTTTCCTTGCAGCTGTGACAAGTACTTTATTCTGTTCTTTGAAGGTAAGGTCTTCCGACATGATTACACCCAAATCCCTTGCATTGCTTTTTTGTTCTATGGTATGATTTGACTATGTTTTGTACTTGGTTTCCATTTTTATATTTTAATTTTTTCCTTAGTGCAGGAGCTGGAACTTATCTTCATTAAATACCATATTATTATCTGTGGCCCATTGAAAGATCTGATTTACATCAGATTGGAGGTTTACTGTGTTCTCTATGATGTCTACTATCATAAAAATCCTAGTGTCATTTGCAAAGGATGATACGGTACTATACAGTAGTTTGTATTCTTGTCTATGTCCGATACAAGAATGACAATGAGTACTGGAGCAAGCACAATACCCTGGGGGGAACTGGGCTCTTCATGGCTGATGGTCTGAATTTTACTTTGTTCACTATTATACATTGGGTTTTGATAGTTAGGAAATTGTACAGTATATCCATCTTCCTACGTTTCCGGTACAGTAATTTCGTTTGAACTCTTTTTGTGTGCAATAACACCATGATGACATTTATCGAAGGCTTTAGTGAAATCTGTGTATACTGTAGTACATCAGCATTTTGCTTGTCTTCTGTGGCATCTGTGGCATGTCATAGTGGTCCAGCAATTGTGATAGGTAAGAGCACTCTGTTCTGAACCCATGTTGTCCAGGGTTATGGAGATACTGTACTGTGATTGCGTATGTTTTGTGAACTTACGTCTTAGCACTCTTTCAAAGATTTTTTTTATGTGATGTTATTGCTATTGGTCTAATTTTTTTGGAGACCAATAGAAACCAATAGCAGCTTCTCTGCCTTATTCCCTACTTTATGGAACTATTGAACTTTTCAGGGGAAAGTGCCAAGTCATTATGACTATATAGCACTTGGAAGGGGTCAGGATAAGGATTTGGGATGGGATGGGGGGAAGTAATGATGCCCCAACCACTTGGACGGTCAGGGATTGAACGCCGACCTGCACGAAGCGAGACCGTCGCTCTACCGTCCAGCCCAAGTGGTTGGACCTACTTTATGGAGTGGTGTTATCTCTGCTGTTTTTAGTATGCCAGGGATAACACCAATATCTAGCTCCATCTCCAAAGAATGATAAGTTTCTCAATTAAATTACAGAAGTACAGTTGCCCCCCCCCACTCCCCCATTAAATAACAGAAGATCCAGAAGGAGTTTGAAAGAAATACTATGGCAACCATTAATATAACAGAGCAGCTTTAGTTGCCAGCAGGAATGGATCCAGACTTTTAACCCTTAAACTGCCCATGGTGTATATATATGACAGTCCCCGATGGTACCATAAGTTAAAATTTCTTAAACTTGTTCTAATGCTTTCCAATTTTTTTGTGCATAATCTACTAGGTAAACACTCCAACTTTGTCTAAATGATCACCAACAAAACTTGAAAATCAAGAAAATTAAAAATAATTATAAAATTTAATATTGAAAATTTCAGATTTTCTGATCAGCTGCAAAAATATTAAATATCACCAATTGTTTATTAAGTGTTATTATGCTCTCAGAATAGTATATGATCTTCATTTTACTAGATTTAGAATATAGATTTCAGTTTAGTTTACTGTAAAAAAAATCGTTGATATGGCATTTGAAATACAGTATGCACCAAATTCAGACAATATAAATTTATAACTCCAAACATTCAGGGTTATGAAAAATCCATTCTAATAGGATTGTAGAACAGACAGCTGCGGAAACTACATGTAAAAATGGTGAAAATCGGTAAGAAACTGGATTTTTTGAAGCTGACTCAAAGTTGAAACTCTAGTTTTAGAGGTTATCTTGAGATGATGATTTCGGGGCTTTTTAGTGTCCCCGCAGCCCGGTCCTCGACCAGGCCTCCACCCCCAGGAAGCAGCCCGTGACAGCTGACTAACACCCAGGTACCTATTTACTGCTAGGTAACAGGGGCATAGGGTGAAAGAAACTCTGCCCATTGTTTCTCGCCAGCGCCCGGGATCGAACCCGGGACCACAGGATCACAAGTCCAGCATGCTGTCCGCTCGGTCGACCGACCTCCCCTAGAGATAATTGAAGTTGAAAAGTAGAGGTGCAACTGGTACTCTGAGAGAGAACTCTATCAACATCAGGGGCCCGAGACTGTTCAACACGCTCCCGCTACACATAAGGGGCATAACTGGCAAACCCTTCACAGTGTTCAAGAGAGAACTGGATAAGCACCTCCAAAGGATACCTGGTCAACCAGGCTGTGACTCATACGTCAGGCTGCGAGCAGCCGCGTCCAACAGCCTGGTTGATCAGTCCAGCAACCAGGAGGCCTGGTCGATGACCGGGCCGCGGGGACGCTAAGCCCCGGAAGCACCTCAAGGTAAGGTATCGACAATGTATAAGGTAGTTTTAATTAATTAATTTACTTGTATGTTTTAATAAACATTGTTTGGCATTCGTACTTGAATATGTGAAAGTTGTAGGTCAATATGTGTTAGAATGAAGTCAAGAAAAAATAACCCCCCCAAAAACACAAATGTAGGTATAATTATAATTACTTAGGAGATAAGATGTCACGGTAAACTTCATTACATCCACCAAGAGCTATTGCAGTATATCTATTTATTTATTTATTTTTTTTTTTTATATACAAGAATTGTTACATTCTTGTACAGCCACTAGTACGCGTAGCATTTCGGGCAGGTCCCTGGAATATGATCCCCGCCGCAAAGAATCGTTGTTACAACCAAGTACTGTACACATTTTACTGTTGTGTTAAACAGAGGCTACAGTTAAGGATTTGCGCCCAGTAAATCCTCCCCGGCCAGGATACGAACCCATGACAAAGCGCTCACGGAACGCTAGGCAAGTGTCTTACCACTACACCATGGAGACTGCCAAATTTTTATTTGGCCAAAGACTATACAGTATTTGCATCACACATGCAAAACTAGCTAATAATTGTTTAAATCATTATATGATGATAACCACATTACCCAGTGAATCAACGAATACGATAAACGCTGTCTAAGGGTTAATTCAGTTACATCTGTGTTTGGAATTCTGTAAACAGCTCCTACTGATTAGATGGAATCCGAGCGTTTGATAGTGTTCTAATGTGTTTTATTAGTATACTTGTAAATATGTTTATACATTCACAAATAAATTTAATTATATTTAAATTTATTGTACTTCTTGTACAAAAGATTATATAGGGTTATAAACCCATGGAACAGCCTACCTGCTAAAGCTGTAAATACCAAAGCACTGTTAAATTGTAAAATCCAACTGGAAAAGATCATCAGGGCAAATGGGGGGGGGGGGCCTTTGACAAGCCACCGGTTTCCTGTCCTCGTCGAGACCACTAGTGTTAGTGGCCCTAAGGTAAATTCAGGTAATACTTAGCTGTATGGGCCCTCTGGGTCATTTAGTCTCTGATATAGTTATCTTGAGATGATTTCGGGGCTTAGTGTCCCTATGGCACTAAGCCTCGACCAGGCCTCCACCCCCAGGAAGCAGCCCGTAGCAGCTGTCTAACTCCCAGGTACCTATTTACTGCTGGGTAACAGGGCCATCAGGGTGAAAGAAACATTTTGCCCATTTGTCTCCGCCTCCACCGGGGATCGAACCCGGAACCTCAGGACTACGAATCCAAAGCGCTGTCCACCCAGCTGTCAGGCGCCTATATAGTTGGATTAGGTTTTGGATTATGTTGGGTCGAGTGGATTTATTTTGTAGCACTGACCTGCCAGTTCAAACTTTTCCAGTCTTAGGAACCCTAGTTGCTGGAAGCAGGGCGGGGTGTAGGGGGAAGAGAAAAGGTTACTGGAGCCTCACCTTTAACCACATGAGTGGCCTCCTTGGCATGTGTGGAGAGCACTATAATGCTGGGTACAGACTCCATAGTTCTTTATAATAGGTGCAGTTTGCGTGGGTTGTTTTCCCTTCCGATGACTGCAAGAGTGTCACCTTTAACTTCAAGTCGAGACCTTCCTACTTGACATACAACTGCCTTCTGCTTCTCCCTTAGTGCACATACTCATATAATTCCCTACGACTAATTTCATTCCTGTGTAACGGGCTTCTTTGAGAAATAATACAAGAGCACGACACCTCTTGATCCTGATGGTGGGAGGTTGTGTTTATGGCGTCAGCTGATCCAGGGTTGCCAGATCCAATTGCGGAAAGTAGCGAGGTGACGGTCTAAAAGTAGCGAATTTGTAGTAAAAGTAGCCCAATTTTTTGGAGTGAATGATACGGTTTCAAAGTAATATATTTTGATATATAGAGTACATTACACGATGTTAATTGTTTTATTAATATTATTTCTGCACATACACACACACAATTATATATATATATATTATATATATATATATATATATATATATATTATATATATAATATATATATATTATATATATGTCTCATTGAATATGACCGCATATTCAGTATTTGCTATCTTCTGATTTAGGGCTTCTATCCCTCAAACTATTTTCCTGGCGTCAGGGCTAGCTTAGCTGAAAGAGGAGTTCTCCAAAACTCATTTCGTTATTTCAAGGTGAAGAAAAAAGTGAATTACTATAGAATGTATTACACTTATTTATACAATTTGCACAAAGTTCGAACAAATGTTCGAAACATTTTAGCCCCTGCAATAGCAGGGCTAATAAAGATCTTGAATTTTTTTTGTAAATTAAAGTTGGTATCTCCTCAAGGGCACTAGACTTGGTTTTAAGGGAAAGGATTATCATTAACATCAGTGGAATTTGCAGGCGTTAGGTACAGAGACTGTAGATAGTTACCTGTAAGATAGTCCCCAACATCAGTACTGGAAGATGGAATATCATTTGCAAGGGATGACCCAATGGAAGAGAAGAACCATTGAACTTAATAGCAGTATCAGAGGCTGTAAGCTGACCATCGTTATTGGACAGGAGTATTGGTTTGTTATTTAAAATCTTCTTTGATCCCAATATTTGTGAATTGTGCTCCATGTTTTNACAGGTTGCAGGAGGACAGGTTGCAGGAGGACAGGTTGCAGGAGGACAGGTTGCAGGAGGACAAGTTGTAGGGGGACAGGTTGTAGGAGGACAGGTTGTAGGAGGACAGGTTGTAGGAGGACAGGTTGTAGGAGGACAGGTTGTATGAGGACAGGTTGTCGGAGGACAGGTTGTAGGAGGACAGGTTGCAGGAGGACAGGTTGCAGGAGGACAGGTTGTAGGAGGACAGGTTGCAGGAGGACAGGTTGTAGGAGGACAGGTTGCAGGAGGACAGGTTGTAGGAGGACAGGTTGCAGGAGGACAGGTTGTAGGAGGACAGGTTGTAGGAGGACAGGTTGCAGGAGGACAGGTTGTAGGAGGACAGGTTACAGTGTGGTATGGAGTAAGTGCTCGGATTCAAGGCATATGCCAGAAGCGCATTAATTAACAATTACGCTACACAAGGGAGGTAGTAAAACATAGCTTAAAACTATAGAGATCAGTTGCACTAACACCACACGTAATTAACCTTTTGAACGAGTGGCTTGGAATCAAATCTCTAGTTTTACAGAGACCAGCCGATATGGAAGGAAGTGCAGACCCCAGTGAAGAGTAGAGGTGCCATAGGCACAGTTAATCATAAACCCCGGTATGGACATCAGAGGATCACGGCTGGTCAATGTCCTTCCACCAGCCATGAGTATAATATTACCGGTACAAAAGTAGATGTATTAAAATAATTAGAATCGACGGTTCTACAAGAAGAGCCGGATGAACGAGTTATACCGGATTGTGTGGGCCTGCTGGCCGCTCCAAAACAACAGCCTGTTGGACCAAGTTACCTCAAGTCTATCTCCAGGCCAGACTTGGGAAGTAGATGAACTCACAGAACTCAAACCCCACTTCAGGTTTACTCCAAGTCTACAGGGCCACAGATAGCCACACAGGGCCACCGAGAGCCACACAGGGCCACCGAGAGCCACACAGGGCCACCGAGAGCCACACAGGGCCACAGATAGCCACACAGGGCCACCGAGAGCCACACAGGGCCACCGAGAGCCACACAGGGCCACCGAGAGCCACACAGGGCCACAGATAGCCACACAGGGCCACCGAGAGCCACACAGGACCACCGAGAGACACACAGGGCCACCGAGAGCCACACAGGGCCACCGAGAGCCACATAGGGGCCACCGAGAGCCACACAGGGCCACCGAGAGCCACACAGGGCCACCGAGAGCCACACAGGGCCACAGATAGCCACACAGGGCCACCGAGAGCCACACAGGGCCACTCCGCGCCAGGAGGTCATCTTGGCCCTACGTATAACGAATGTGACCCAACCCACCACCACCCCCATATTGCAATGGGCTTGAACAGCATCTCAAGATTCTGGATCGCGTTTTTAGCGCAGTTTGCCCTTACGGTCCAGGGATTGGCTGTATTTATGTCCATGTTCTACCATACACTATTGTAATATATTTCTGGCTTTAAATCACAATTGAATTCTGATCATTTGCGTGGTGTTTTCCGCAGTTTTGCGTGCATGCTGACAAACGCAAGATGCTGCAGGAGCTGACGACGTCGCTGCATGTGCGTCCCAACAAGGCGCACGTGCTGTGGGAGCTGGCGCACTGCATCTCCTCCGCTGTCAGCGCTGACGGGTACAACCTCTACCTGGCTGACAACGTCTCTGGGACACTGCACCACTACGTCGAGGCTAAGGATGGGTTAGTGGTGGCCTGCGGTTGTGGTGGTGGTGGGGGGGGGGACTTGTGGGTTGTAGTGGGGTACACTACTGGGGTTGTGATAGGCTTGTGAAAAGAAGGGACGAATAGGGGAAATGGTGAGTCAGGAGAAATGAGGGAAGTGGGTAAAATTGGAGTGAGGGGTAAGGGCCAGTGTTAAGGGAGTGGGGAATCCATGGAACCCTCGAGGGAAATTAACAATTACATACCTCGTTTAACGCTTGGAGCACGTACCTCGAACCAGGGACCGTTATCCCAGTCAGTGTTGAAAAGGGTCGACATTGTTCTCCTGCAGAGCTGCGCTCTTGACACTATTTACCTAGACCAGCATATTAAGAAGTCATCGGGCTTACTGAAACGACTATACAAGTGAACAACAATGTCTAAAACACATAATAGACATATAACAAGCCATGGTTTAATAATATGAATAGATGCAACAACCCTTGCGAGAAACCTATATAATACATACATATAAGAACACCAGAAAGTAATTACGAGAACAATATTGCTAAAAAAAATTAAAGTCAAAACACAACCAAAGCTACTACATAGTCTTATGACAAAGTAAATGACAGTGAACGACCAAGAGCAGGATTTAACAAGTACTTCCGAACCTGTACATCTTTTTTTTAATCTTTGGCGGCTTTGTTTACAATTATTAAATAGTTTATGATTATAGAAACTTGCCAATCAACTGTTGTTATTGTTATTAACAGCCTCCTGGTGCTTCGAAGCTCCTGAACTGTTTAATAATTGTAAACAAAGCCGTCTAATATTGTAAAAAGATGTACAGGTTCGAAAGTAGTTGGGTTACTGGTTGTTGAGTCCTGCTCCTGGTCATTCACTGTCATTCTCTGTGTGTTAGTGTGGAAATGTAATGACGGGTTGTGACAGCTGAGATGAGGATGCTTGTTCGAAGCCTGAATTCAACTTTTCTCAGGGATAAGTACGAGGATGCTTGTTACTTATCCCTGAGAACTGGAAATATTAGGGATAATGTGGAATTAACAGGAACATTTGTGTGCAGTAGAACGTCTAGAAATTTTGGAACAAATGTATTACTCTTAATATAGTTGCTTCTGAAAATTCGTTGCAAACTTCTAAACACTAGAAAAGGTTTAGAAGTTTGCGACGAGGCTCGTCCTAGAATGTGAGGTGTGTGAGGGCACGTTAGGTACTCACCTAGTTGTACTCACCTTGTTCTGCTTGCGGGGGTTGAGCTCTGGCTCTTTGGTCCCGCCTCTCAACCGTCAATCAACAGGTGTACAGGTTCCTGAGCCTATTGGGCTCTATCATATCTACACTTGAAACTGTGTATGGAGTCAGCCTCCACCACATTACTTCCTAATGCATTCCATTTGTCAACCACTCTGACACTAAAAAAGTTCTTTCTAATATCTCTGTGGCTCATTTGGGCACTCAGTTTCCACCTGTGTCCCCTAGTGCGTGTGCTCCTTGTGTTAAATAGCCTGTCTTTATCAAACCTGTCGATTCCCTTGAGAATCTTGAATGTGGTGATCATGTTCCCCCTAACTCTTCTGTCTTCCAACGAAGTGAGGTTTAATTCCCGTAGTCTCTCCTCGTAGCTCATACCTCTCAGCTCGGGTACTAGTCTGGTGGCAAACCTTTGAACCTTTTCCAGTTTAGTCTTATGCTTGACTAGATATGGACTCCATGCTGGAGCCGCATACTCCAGGATTGGTCTGACATATGTGGTATATAATGTTCTGAAAGATTCCTTACACAAGTTTCTAAAGGCCGTTCTTATGTTAGCCAACCTGGCATATGCTGCTGATGTTATCCTCTTGATATGAGCTTCAGGGGACAGGTCTGGCGTGATATCAACCCCCAGGTCTTTCTCTCTCTCTCTGACTCTTGAAGTATTTCATCTCCCAAATGATACCTTGTATCTGGTCTCCTGCTTCCTACCCCTATCTTCATTACATTACATTTGCTTGGGTTAAACTCTAACAGCCATTTGTTCGACCATTCCTGCAGCTTGTCCAGGTCTTCTTGAAGCCTCAAGCTGTCCTCCTCTGTCTTAATCCTTCTCATAATTTTGGCGTCGTCAGCAAACATTGAGAGGAATGAGTCTATACCCTCTGGAGATCATTTACGTATATCAGAAACAGGATAGGTCCAAGTACAGAGCCCTGTGGGACTCCACTGGTGACTTCACGCCATTCTGAGGTCTCACCCCTCACTGTAACTCTCTGCTTCCTATTGCTTAGGTACTCCCTTATCCACTGGAGCGCCCTACCAGTTACTCCTGCCTGTTTCTCCAGCTTATGCATCAACCTTTTATGGGGTACTGTGTCAAAGGCTTTCCGACAGTCCAAAAAAATGCAGTCCGCCCATCCTTCTCTTTCTTGCTTAATCTTTGTCACCTGATCGTAGAATTCTATCAAGCCTGTAAGGCAAGATTTACCCTCCCTGAACCCATGTTGATGGGTTGTCACGAAGTCTCTTCTCTCCAGATGTGTTACTAGGTTTTTTCTCACAATCTTCTCCATCACCTTGCATGGTATACAAGTTAAGGACACTGGCCTGTAGTTCAGTGCCTCTTGTCTGTCACCCTTTTTGTATATTGGTACTACATTAGCAGTCT
Organism: Procambarus virginalis; assembly: GCA_020271785.1. Lineage (NCBI taxonomy): Eukaryota > Metazoa > Arthropoda > Malacostraca > Decapoda > Cambaridae > Procambarus > Procambarus virginalis. The sequence continues at coordinate 9,771,225 of WNGS01167372.1, read as the reverse complement.
TCCATATTTCTGGTAGGTCTCCCGTTTCCAGTGACACTATGGAGAGTGGCAAGCAAAGTGCTCTTGCACACACTCTTTCAATACCCATGGTGAGATTCCGTCCGGCCCAACAGCTTTTCTCACATCCAGCTCCAATAGGTGCTTTTTGACCTCATCTCTTGTAATTTCGAACCTTTCCAAGGTCACCTGGTTTGCTGCCACCTCTCCTAGCGCCGTGACTTCTCCCTGTTCTATTGTAAAGACCTCCTGGAACCTTTTGTTGAGTTCTTCACACACCTCTTTGTCATTCTCTGTGTACCTGTCCTCGCCCACCCTAAGTTTCATCACCTGTTCCTTCACTGTTGTCTTCCTCCTGATGTGACTGTGTAGTAGCTTTGGTTCGGTCTTGGCTTTATTAGCTATATCATTTTCATACTTTTTCTCAGCTGCTCTTCTCACACTAACATACTCGTTCCTGGTTCTCTGGTATCTCTCTCTACTTTCTGGTGTTCTGTTATTACGGAAGTTCCTCCATGCCCTTTTGTTCAGCTCCTTTGCTTTCATACATTCCCTATTAAACCACGGATTCTTCCTTTGCTTCTCTGTTTTTTCCTGTTGGGCTGGGACAAACCTGCTTACAGCCTCCTGACATTTTTGGGTGACATAGTCCATCATGTCTTGTACGGACTTGGTTCCGAGTTCTGTGTCCCAATGTATATCCCATAGGAATTTATTCATCTCCTCATAGTTTCCCTTTCGGTACGCCAGCCCTTTGTTTCCCAGTTCTTTTTTGGGGGTGATAATTCCTAGCTCAACCAGGTACTCAAAGCTCAATACACTATGATCACTCATTCCCAAGGGGCTTCCCACTTAACTTCCCTTATATCCGACTCATTTAGGGTAAATATCAGATCAAGCAAGGCTGGTTCATCCCCTCCTCTCATTCTTGTTGGTCCCTTGACGTGTTGACTTAGAAAGTTTCTTGTTGCCACATCCAGCAGCTTAGCTCTCCATGTGTCTGGGCCTCCATGTGGGTCTCTCTTCCCCCAATCTATCTTCCCATGGTTGAAGTCTCCCATGATTAGTAGTCTGGATCCGTTCCTGCTAGCCACAGAAGCTGCTCTCTCTATTATATTGATGGTGGCCAAGTTGTTTCTATCATATTTCTGTCTGGGTCTTCTGTCATTCGGTGGGGGGTTATACATGACTACTACTATAATTTTCTGTCCTCCAGTTGCTATGGTGCCTGATATGTAGTCACTGAAACATTCACAGTTATGAATTACCATCTCTTCGAAACTCCAACCTTCTCTTATTAGCAAAGCTACATCACCTCCTCCTCTTCCTTTTCTCTCTTTCCTCACTACATAGTAGCCCTGTGGAAACACTGCGTTTGTTATGGTTTTCGTTAGCTTTGTTTCTGTGAGTATTATTATGTCTGGGTTTTCTTCTAGGGCCCATTTTCTGAGTTCACTTGTTTTATTTGTAATCCCATCTATGTTAGTGTACATTGCCTTGAAGCTCACTTTCTTCTGTTCATTTTCTTGTCCCTTTCTTGGCGAGCATTCTGCTGGTGTGGGAAGCTGTTCCGTAGGTTAGAAGATCTGTGAGGTGGTTTGCAGGGTCTCAGAGGATTTTGGGGTGGGGGTGGGGTTTAAGGGAAGGGGGGACAGGTATGGTGTGGGTTAAGGAGATAGGGGGGACATGGAGGATATGGGGTGAGGGGGGAGGAGGGATAGGGAGGGTATGGGATGAGGGGGGAGGGGGGACAGGGGGGAAAGGTGGGAGAGGGGACATGATGGGAATGGGGAAGGGGTGACAGGGTCAGAATGGGGTGGGGGGAGGGAGGGTTGGGTGGGGGCAGGTAGGGTGAGGGGAAGGGAGGGTTTCTATGCAGAGGGGGGGTGGAGTTGCCCTCCCCTCTGGTATTGCTGGGATGCTGGTTTTGGGTTCCCCTCTTGTCTCTGGGACTGTTGTGTTGGGAGCTGTGATTTCCTGGTTTGCTCCTCTCTCCCTGCGCTTCCTCCTTGCCTCTGCTGCCCTGGCTCTCTCCTCCTTTGTCATGTCCCTCTGCAGGAATACTTTTTTGTATCCCTCCACATGCTGCAGACGACTCTTCCTTTCGAGAATATCCTTTTTCGTGGTTTCGTTTGTAAACACCACCTTTACAAGTCGGTTTCTGTCCTTGTTGTGCCAGCCAAACCTGAAAACTTTCTCAATGTTTTGTTCAGCCCCTTCCATCTGTAACCCCTTCAGTAGCCCATGTAGCCCAGTAGCCTCTCTATCCTTGCAATTCCATTCTTGCCTGTTGGATCCTTCCTGTTCTTTGATGCCTACAACTACCACTGATCTTTTTCTCTCCAGCAGCTGAGTGGTGCACCTTGCTGCTTCCTGTGAGGTGGCTGCTTGCATGGCTACCTCCCTCACTGTGTCCATTGCTTCTGAACTCTTTTTCAGTCTTTCTGCAAATGTTTCAGGTGTAGGACTGCACGTGAGGTGAATGAGGTGATATAAGACATGTTGTAGCGGCTTGATATGACGGATCAATTGACAGGAGGACTACTTGGCCCAGGGCGGACTCGCACGGGTCGTCGTGGAGTTGCGACATTGGTGTCGGGTCGTGGCTGTGCGCCTGGGTGGCCAGCACCAGGCATGTGGTCCGCGTCAGCGCCCCCTCCAGCGACCCGAGGTTCCCCAAGGGCTCCCCGTTCGCCGAAGTGAGTTATAACGATCTCTTATCTAAGCCACTGTCATGTTCTCCATAGTCACCTCTGTCCGGGTCAGTTTTCTGTAGTATGCCTCCATTTTTCTTTATCTATGTAGCTCCGTTTTCTTCATTCAAATTATAACGCTATATTGTTACTAGTCTAACCCATGTCCCATATTGTTACTAGTCTATCCCATGTCCCATATTGTACTAGTCTAACCCATGTCCCATATTGTTACTAGTCTAACCCATGTCCCATATTGTTACTAGCCTATCCCATGTCCCATATTGTTACTAGTCTAACCCATGTCCCATATTGTTACTAGTCTAACCCATGTCCCATATTGTTACTAGTCTAACCCATGTCCCATATTGTTACTAGCCTATCCCATGTCCCATATTGTTACTAGTCTATCCCATGTCCCATATTGTTACTAGTCTAACCCATGTCCCATATTGTTACTAGTCTAACCCATGTCCCATATTGTTACTAGCCTATCCCATGTCCCATATTGTTACTAGTCTAACCCATGTCCCATATTGTTACTAGTCTAACCCATGTCCCATATTGTTACTAGTCTATCCCATGTCCCATATGTTACTAGTCTAACCCATGTCCCATATTGTTACTAGCCTAACCCATGTCCCATATTGTTACTAGTCTATCCCATGTCCCATATTGTTACTAGTCTAACCCATGTCCCATATTGTTACTAGTCTATCCCATGTCCCATATTGTTACTAGTCTAACCCATGTCCCATATTGTTACTAGTCTATCCCATGTCCCATATTGTTACTAGTCTAACCCATGTCCCATATTGTTACTAGTCTATCCCATGTCCCATATTGTTACTAGTCTATCCCATGTCCCATATTGTTACTAGTCTAACCCATGTCCCATATTGTTACTAGTCTATCCCATGTCCCATATTGTTACTAGTCTAACCCATGTCCCATATTGTTACTAGCCTAACCCATGTCCCATATTGTTACTAGTCTAACCCATGTCCCATATTGTTACTAGTCTATCCCATGTCCCATATTGTTACTAGTCTAACCCATGTCCCATATTGTTACTAGTCTAACCCATGTCCCATATTGTTACTAGCCTAACCCATGTCCCATATTGTTACTAGCCTAACCCATGTCCCATATTGTTACTAGTCTATCCCATGTCCCATATTGTTACTAGTCTAACCCATGTCCCATATTGTTACTAGTCTAACCCATGCAGCCCGTCCTCGCAAATTCGTAGTCAATATTGACTTATTAAATACGTGCATAGGTGACATACTAAACATAATAGATACCCTTAAAAAGCTTCACAGAAAACACCGACCTTACCTAACCTTGTTAGTATGTTAAGATAAGCATCTTATAGCTTCGTAATTACATAGGTATAGGTTAAGTAATAATTGTAATTACGAAGAAATAAGATGCTTATCTTAACATACTAACAAGGTTAGGTAAGGTCGGTGTTTTCTATGAAGCTTTTTAAGGGTATCTATTATGTTTAGTATGTCACCTATGCACGTATTTAATAAGTCAATATTGACTATACGAATTTGCGAGGACGGGTTGACCCATGTCCCATATTGCAACTAGTCTAACCCATGTCCCATATTGTTACTAGTCTAACCCATGTCCCATATTGTTTACTAGTCTAACCCATGTCCAAGGGTCAGATTCACGAAAGCACTTACGAACCTGTACATCTTTCCTCAATCTTTGACGGCTTTGGTTACATTTATTAAACAGTTTACAAGCATGAAAACTTGCCAATCAACTGTTGTTATTGTTATAAACAGCCTCCTGGTGCTTCGGAGCTCATTAACTGTTTAATAATCGTAAACAAATCCACCAAAGATTGAGAAAAGATGTACAAGTTCGTAAGTGCTTGCGTAACTGCTTCGTGAATCTGGCCCCAAGGCTTACAAAAACTGATGATTTTACCAGAGAAAGAAATTAAATACCGACTCAAGTTCTAAGGGAAATGGAGAATATTAATTTCATTAACACCCAATATTCGACTTGGGTCTGGGGAATATTAATTACATATTAACTTTTAATTATAAAATATTACAATATATCTTTAAGAGAGGAAGTCTGTTCAAGTTTGATAAATAAATTATCAGGTAATTGATAAGTGACTAGTTAAGCCGAACAACGCCCCGACCCACAGGAGCTGAGCGGCGTCGGACGAGCTCTTACGTCACACATAAACAATTGGGAGACTGAATTGAACTCCAATTATTCAGTACAGAATATATAATTAGAATAAATTAACTTTTTCTTATAGAACTAATTAAACTAATATTGTTGACTCAAATTCATATAAAAAAGAGGGGTTTGTGCGCCGTGTAACTAAATATTACAAAAGATTCTCTGTACCTTTGGAGGTGGGAGGGAGGAGCTCAAGCTGCCATTGGCTGTGTTGGTGTCATAGATTCAGCTACTGGGAGCTAACAGTTTCAAGTAGCACGGGCTATGGTGAGCCCGTGATGGACTTACCTGGCACAGGAGCGGGGCTGAAACTTTGGCCACTGGCGCACTAACCCAAGGCTCCATAGACGCCATTACATCATGATTATAAAGCGAGCTTCTAGCTTACAGCTGTTCAACAACGGCCATGACCCAAACTATGGGTACTCCGACCCACGCTTAAGACGCTAAGTGAAACTTTGATCTTGTTTTGGGTATATTGTTGTTTAAGATTCAGCAATCGGAATCAGAAGTTGCAAGTAGCACTGGCTACGGCGATCCCTGGCACAGGAGCGGGGCTTTGTGCGATTAACGAGCACTTGGCTATTGTATATGAGGACTGACTGAGGGATAGTATATACCTAGAAACAAGGTTGAATCTAAATGCGAAACGATGCATTTTTCGGGAATAATTAGAACGTCAGAATTCCTCATAACCTACACTACTTTTTCATAAAACTGGTAATGATTTGTTTGAATAATTGTCAATGTCATGCATTTCGCTTTAATTAGGAACAAATAATGAAAGTCGTGTTTATAATAACATAATCTCCGTTCCGGCATTCACAGGCTACAAGTAAACTTGATTGAGGATAAGCACCTTTAGTATAAATGAACCCATTGTGATGTGACGACTTATATTGAATTTTGTAACTAGCTCATCAAGATTGTAACTGCTTAGCTAAATGAATTGTGTGGGTTCAGTCCATGAGCCCATTATGGCCTCTGTAACCCTTTCCACTACCACCCACAAGATGGGTATGGGGTGCATAATAAATGAACNTTTATTCAGTTAATATCACTAGATAAGACGTCAGGATATTTGAAATTACATGTTTTTTGTTACGAATAAGAATGGAATATTTCCCTTTGCGACGATAAGAAATTCTGTCGAGAACTTGGACCATATCTCTTAAGCTGACAGACACGCATTTTCACACGCAGAAACGAGAATGAAAAGTATCCTTAGCAAGGAAAAGGAGGACAATGACGGAAAGATAAAAACGGACAAATACGGAACTTGTTCTTTTTTCAAAGGACAAGTTCATATATTGCTGTGGTGGCGAACGCTGGAGAAAAATAGAAAGAAAGAAAGAAAGAAGTTAGGAGCATAGAAGGAAAAGGAGCGAAATTAGCCTCAGACTTTCAATAGTCATCGCTAGTCTTAGGACAAAAGGGCATCTGCCTTCATCTTTCTTGAATTAACGTCAGTAAATTAAAAAAAATACATTATTTTTCTTCACAAGAGTTGCTAGCCTCGTCAAGGAATATATTCGCTCAAAGTCCAAGCTTTTCGTGGTCCTATAGAGACAAAGTTTCCTCTTTCAAAGACTGCTTTATATGAGAGGTCAATAACCATTTCATACCTGGCCTCCTCACACCTGGCCTCATCACGTCTGACTTCATCACACCTGATTTTATTACACCTGACATCAGGTCTTGGCCACCTCACATGTGGCCACCTCACAACCGGCCATACGTGTCCCCATATGGTGAGAAACTATGACACAAAATCCATTTTATGAATATGGCAACAGTTAGAAAAGCAACAGGAGTTCAATATATAGCTATTGTGGTGCCTTACACAAACCATATATATATATATATATATATATATATATATATATATATATATATTATATATATATATATATATATATATATATATATATATATATCGGGGCTTATACGTCAAAATTCGACGCAGAATTTGAAAGAACGCGCTGGAGTAGGCTTCCCCCTCTGACGCAGGGCGATGACGGTTGCACAAAAGCGCGCTAATGCTACTTTACAGACATTCTCTCCCTTTCACAACTCGATCAACATGTTCCCTAACGCCAATTTATAAAAGAAAATTTACATTAGGAAAAATGTTAAAAGTGGCAATAATACAAACTGACAGTTAACACAAATGTCTTTTTTGACTTCCAGTGGCAGCCCCGACAACAGCTGCTCTACTTAAGAGAGCTTCAAGTAAGTGTCCTCAGTTGCTACTTAAGCCCTGCACCTTTGTTATCAAGACTCGTCCAGTTGTGTGAGCTGATCTTCAGAACACTTAAGATTTTTCTTTATGTTACAATGACAGCTGTTAGTGGATTTGCCTCCGTATTGGGCAGGGGCCAGATTCACGAAGCAGTTACGCAAGTACTTACGAACCTGTCCATCTTTTCTCAATCTTTGACGGCTTTGTTTACAATACTTAAACAGTTAATGAGCTCCGAAGCACCAGGAGGCTGTTTATAACAATAACAACAGTTGATTGGGAAGTTTTCATGCTTGTAAACTGTTTAATAAATGTAACCAAAGCCGTCAAAGATTGAGAAAAGATGTACACGTTCGTAAGTACTTGCGTAACTGCTTCGTGAATCTGGCTTCAGGAGTCTCTAGTGTGTGTTATGTTCTGGGATCCGTGATCTTTCCTGTTGGATTCGATCTGAGACACTGACGAACGCCGAGCTAATACGGATGGCTTCGAGAATCCGCATTTGTCACACGAACGCCAAGGCGCCTCGATAATCTGGATTTGTTATTCTCATCTCTGATCCCCTCGCTCACACTCCTGTGGGAGTTTGAGGATGTAGCACAGGAGTAGCAACGGTGCACATGTACACAACCATAGAACCACAACCACAACCATAGAACCACAACCATAGCTAGTCCCATGACGTATCTGCTTAATTTATTAACAGTCATTCGGGAGAAACTCCGTTTTCCTTCGTAAAATATAACAATTTTCTCATCTCGAAAGGGAATTGGTCGACTTGCCATCAGCCATTATATGATACTAATTGATCGATTTTGCTAACGAGAAGTAGATTCTTATTGATCGATTTTTAATGATTAGATGATTCGTATTGGTTCATATTACGTCAGCGAGTACATGATTAGTTTATATATATATATATATATATATATATATATATATATATATATATATATATATATATATATATATATATATATATAGTCCTGAAAAAAAGGAAGGGGGTGGTAGGAGAAAAGCACACAGAAACTGTATTGGAGGGGACCTACATTCCCTCCAATGCATTATGTGTGATTTCCTCCGAGGCTATGGGTCCCCCTTCTTCCAGCCAGAGGTGGTACTCATTAAATATATATATATATATATATATATATATATATATATATATATATATATATATATATATATATATATATATATATATATATACGGGTAACTGTCACTGCTATAGACTCCCAGACAAGTAACTGTCACTGCTATAGACTCCCAGACAAGTAACTGTCACTGCTATAGACTCCCAGACAAGTAACTGTCACTGCTATAGACTCCCAGACAAGTAACTGTCACTGCTATAGACTCCCAGACAAGCAACTGTCACTGCTATAGACTCCCAGACAAGTAACTGTCACTGCTATAGACTCCCAGACAAGTACCTGTCACTGCTATAGACTCCCAGACAAGTAACTGTCACTGCTATAGACTTCTAGACAAGTAACTGTCACTGCTATAGACTTCTAGACAAGTAACTGTCACTGCTATAGACTTCTAGACAAGGTAACTGTCACTGCTATAGACTTCTAGACAAGGTAACTGTCACTGCTATAGACTTCTAGACAAGGTAACTGTCACTGCTATAGACTTCTAGACAAGGTAACTGTCACTGCTATAGACTTCTAGACAAGGTAACTGTCACTGCTATAGACTTCTAGACAAGGTAACTGTCACTGCTATAGACTCCCAGACAAGTAACTGTCACTGCTATGGACGCCCAGAAGACATCCCAACAGCCTGGTGGGAAAGTGAGCAATAACAGGGCAACGGGAAAGACGTGAAAGGGAGATAAGTTTCCAACAGTGACTGGGAAATGTAACAGTTAAACAGGAGTAGCTGACTGTTCTTCAAGTAACCAGTAGAAATCTTGTATCATGCGGAAGATACGGATTTTCGATTATCAAATTCCTGGTAGCAGTATCTTGCGGTTCATTTGCATCTCCGGTTCAGTGTTTCGAATCCGACTCGCGCGTCAACGAACGCTTTCTTGCCGCCAAAATTATTACTGCTTGAGAAACAGAGTGTGGTCAAGGAAAGTAATGACGCGAATAAGCTTTTCTAGTAACAGATCCAACGTTTTGGAGGAGTTAAGCTTTCCTTGATGTAAGAGCCCGATTGTCAACAAAGCCGAGTTTCCATTGATGTCAGAGCCGGATTCAAAACAAAGCCGAGTTTCTATTGATGTAAGAGCCGGATTCAAAACAAAGCCGAGTTTCTATTGATGTCAGAACCGGATTCAAAACAGAGCCGAGTTTCTATTGATGTAAGAACCGGATTCAAAACAGAGCCGAGTTTCTATTGATGTAAGAGCCGGATTCCCAACAAAGCCGAGTTTCCATTGATGTCCGAGCCGGATTCAAAACAAAGTCAGCTTTCTTGGTTATAATAGAGTCTGATTCGGAACCCAACCTGGTTGACTTGAAGCAACTTAATATATAAAAAAGTCTTCTGGGCTTCGAGACCACAAGCCAAACGTCTGTTAAGTCTTTCAAGAAGTTGCATAAGGCACTTCTCTCTGAACATTGAAAGAGGGTTAAGGTGCAACATAAACTTGCAAACGAAAATTGAAAATCAGGGAAAGGTATTGTCTGAAAATTGTTTTCATTATCATATTTAATTTGCCAGAAGTCATAAACGCTGCAATGAGAGAAGGAATTCGATGCATGATATCTATATCATATATCAAGCTTAGGATATCAGCGCCGTCGCTTGAATCAAGCAGATAACACAAGAACATACAGAATGGGATTTGATCGAATTTTTGGAACACGTGGATTTTCAATCAGAAAATCTGCAAGTTTCCCGCCAAAAATATTGATATCATCTCGAGTCGTAGATTCCAATCTTCTCTTCTTTTGTCATCATACCCTACGGATACGGTTCCTGTCCTTAAAGGCCCAGGGGGACCGTATTTCACCTTCGGATTACCTGGCTTCGTATTTCATTAATCTCGGGAATTCTCAGCGGAACATGGGAAACGAATACACATTATAAATCCGGATTTCCCTCTCGAACGAGCCCCCCCAAAACTCTCAATATTTTTCAAATAATGTTTCTTATGTTAAACATCTAATTAAGGATAATCAACAATTCAGAATTAGGAAGATACGCAGAAGTAAATTATTAATTATCAAAAATGATAATGATAATGTGTGAATGATTCAATATTTTGCTTCCATAGACGCGATATCTTGCCTCCATCGACGCAATACCTTGCCTCCATTGACGCGATATCTTGCCTCCATTGACGCAATACCTTGCCTCCATAGACGCAATACCTCGCCTCCATTGACACAATACCTTGCCTCCATTGACGCAATACCTTGCCTCCATTGACGCAATACCTTGCCTCCATTCAAGCAATACCTCGTCTCCATTGACGCAATACCTCGCCTCCATTGACGCAATACCTCGCCTCCATTGACGCAATACCTCGCCTCCATTGACGCAATACCTCGCCTCCATTGACGCAATACCTCGCCTCCATTGACGCAATACCTCGCCTCCATTGACGCAATACCTTGCCTCCATTGACGCAATACCTTGCCTCCATTGGCGCAATACCTCGCCTCCATTGACGCAATACCTCGCCTCCATTGACGCAATACCTCGCCTCCATTGACGCAATACCTTGCCTCCATTGACGCAATACCTTGCCTCCATTGACGCAATACCTCGCCTCCATTGACGCAATACCTCGCCTCCATTGACGCAATACCTCGCCTCCATTGACGCAATACCTCGCCTCCATTGACGCAATACCTCGCCTCCATTGACGCAATACCTCGCCTCCATTGACGCAATACCTCGCCTCCATTGACGCAATACCTCGCCTCCATTGACGCAATACCTTGCCTCCATTGACGCAATACCTCGCCTCCATTGACGCAATACCTCGCCTCCATTGACGCAATACCTCGCCTCCATTGACGCAATACCTCGCCTCCATTGACGCAATACCTCGCCTCCATTGACGCAATACCTCGCCTCCATTGACGCAATACCTTGCCTCCATTGACGCAATACCTCGCCTCCATTGACGCAATACCTTGCCTCCATTGACGCAATACCTCGCCTCCATAGGTTCATTATTAACCTGCTCATTGTATTACTATATAAAAGCCACCCATGAACTCTGCTTATAGACGTCTCCACAACAGCTGCACAGAGTCAGAGTATTTTTAGCAGCTGCACAATGTGAGTATCTTGAACAGCTGCACAATGTAACTGTAGCAGCTGCACAATGTGAGTATCTTGAGCAGCTGCACAATGTAACTGTAGCAGCTGCACAATGTGAGTATCTTGAGCAGCTGCACAATGTAACTGTAGCAGCTGCACAATGTGAGTATCTTGAGCAGCTGCACAATGTAACTGTAGCAGCTGCACAATGTGAGTATCTTGAGCAGCTGCACAATGTAACTGTAGCAGCTGCACAATGTGCGTATCTTTAGCAGCTGCACAATGTGCGTATCTTTAGCAGCTGCACAATGTGAGTATCTTAGCAGCTGCACAATGTGAGTATTTTTAGCAGCTGCACAATGTGAGTATTTTTAGCAGCTGCACAATGTGAGTATCCTTAGCAGCTGCACATGTGAGTATCCTTAGGAGCTGCACAATGTGAGTATCCTTAGCAGCTGCACAATGTGAGTATCCTTAGCAGCTGCACAATGTAAGAGTATTGCAATTGCACAGAGTAAGATTATTGCAGCTGCACGGACTGAGAGTTTAGCAGTTGCACAGAGTAAGAGCATACCTCAGCCTGGCACTCAAACTCCAAGCTGGAGTTGTCATGCACTGGGTGTCATACCTCTCATTCATTTGTTTTTCCCTCCTCCTCCCCTTCCGTCTTCTCTTTCTCTCTCTCTCTCTCTCTCTCTCTCTCTCCTCTCTCTCTCTCTCTCTCTCTCTCTCTCTCTCTCTCTCCTCTCTCTCTCTCTCTCTCTCTCCAATAAGAACATATATAACACAGGTGTCTATCTCCCTACAGGTAAAATCATAAGGAAGACGAGTCTCTCCCGTGGAAGGTAAGCTTACCTCTGTACACCTGTTGACCTCATACGTGACCCTGAGGTCAGATGGTACTGTGTGTGTTGTGTGTGTGTGGTGTGTGTGTGTGTGTGTGTGTGTGTGTGTGTGTGTGTGTGTGGTGTGTGTGTGTGTGGTGGATTTTTTTAACTGAACGCTTAATAAAGTTTACAAAAAACTAAACTTTATGGATCAAGGTCAAAGGTCATATTCCAAGGACAGAGCAATCACGGACAGGTCTCAAGGAACTTACCCAACATTCTTGATTTTAATTCTGTTTGTGCATTTGGCCATTGCTGTGTCAAGGAATTTATTACAGTATTCCCGTGAAGCCTAGCCCAGCTAGGGCAGCCCAGCCCAGCCAGCCAGCCAGCCAGCCAGCCAGCCAGCCAGCCAGCCAGCCAGCCAGCCAGCCAGCCAGCCAGCAAGCCAGCCAGCCAGCTAGCCATATATCCAGCCAGCCAGTACTGGCATGGCTCCGGCCCTAGTCATGTGTTGGGGGAGTCTGGTGGTAGCCGTGCAGGCAGCGGAAATAACAGTGAAGTGCCTATTATGTTCCCGGACATTTCTGGCCCGATATGGCCTGCACCTCTACACAATAACATCCCGCATCTTCCCTCCTCGCCTCCGGCCTGCCTCTGATCTTCCTCCGGCCTGCCTCTGATCTTCCTCCGGCCTGCCTCTGATCTTCCTCGGCCTGCCTCTGACTTTCCTCATTTTAGAGCATGGTACAGACGTCTGCATTGTCAATGCCTCTCAATTTAAACTGTAAATAATTAACCTTACAGTGTCCGTTTTATCGGAGAGCCTGTGAGAGCCCCACACAGCTGTTGAGGGCCAGACCAGCTGCTGAGGGCCACACAGCAGCTGAGGGCCACACACAGCAGCTGAGGGCCACACACAGCAGCTGAAGGCCACACACAGCTCCTGAGGGCCACACACAGCAGCTGAAAGCCACACACAGCAGCTGAGCCACACACAGCAGCTGAGGGCCACACACAGCAGCTGAGGGCCACACAAGCAGCTGAAGGGCCACACACAGCAGCTGAAGGCCACACACAGCAGCTGAAGGCCACACACAGCACTGAGGCCACACACAGCAGCTGAAGGCCACACACAGCAGCTGAGGGGCCACACACAGCAGCTGAAGGCCACACACAGCGCTGAGGGCCACACACAGCAGCTGAAGGCCACACACAGCAGCTGAGGGCCACACACAGCAGCTGAA
>WNGS01167372.1:9718099-9735046 GCA_020271785.1 Procambarus virginalis | reverse complement strand
AAGTTTATGTTGCACCTTAACCCTCTTTCAATGTCCGGAAAGAAGTGCCTTATGCAACTTCTTGAAAGACTTAACAGACGTTAGGATTGTGGTCTCGAAACCCAGAAGACTTTTTTACATATTAAGTTGCTTCAAGTCAACCAGGTTGGGTTTCGACCAGACTCTATTATAACCAAGGAAGCTGGCTTTGTTTTGAATCCGGCTCGGACATCAATGGAAACTCGGCTTTGTTTTGAATCCGGCTCTGACATCAATGGAAACTCGGCTCTGTTTTGAATCCGGCTCTGACATCAATGGAAAATCGGCTTTGTTGGGAATCCGGCTCTGACATCAATGGAAACTCGGCTTTGTTTTGAATCCGGTTCTGACATCAATAGAAACTCGGCTTTGTTTTGAATCCGGCTCTGACATCAATAGAAACTCGGCTTTGTTGACAATCGGGCTCTTACATCAAGGAAAGCTTAACTCCTCCAAAACGTTGGATCTGTTACTAGAAAAGCTTATTCGCGTCATTACTTTCCTTGACCACACTCTGTTTCTCAAGCAGTAATAATTTTGGCGGCAAGAAAGCGTTCGTTGACGCGCGAGTCGGATTCGAAACACTGAACCGGAGATGCAAATGAACCGCAAGATACTGCTACCAGGAATTTGATAATCGAAAATCCGTATCTTCCGCATGATACAAGATTTCTACTGGTTACTTGAAGAACAGTCAGCTACTCCTGTTTAACTGTTACATTTCCCAGTCACTGTTGGAAACTTATCTCCCTTTCACGTCTTTCCCGTTGCCCTGTTATTGCTCACTTTCCCACCAGGCTGTTGGGATGTCTTCTGGGCGTCTATAGCAGTGACAGTTACTTGTCTAGAAGTCTATAGCAGTGACAGTTACCTTGTCTAGAAGTCTATAGCAGTGACAGTTACCTTGTCTAGAAGTCTATAGCAGTGACAGTTACTTGTCTGGGAGTCTATAGCAGTGACAGTTACCCGTATATATATATATATATATATATATATATATATATATATATATATATATATATATATATATATATATATATATATATATTTAATGAGTACCACCTCTGGCTGGAAAAGGGGGACCCATAGCCTCGGAGGAAATCACACATAATGCATTGGAGGGAATGTAGGTCCCCTCCAATACAGTTTCTGTGTGCTTTTCTCCTACCACCCCCTTCCTTTTTTTTCAGGACTATATATATATATATATATATATATATATATATATATATATATATAATATATATATATATATATATAAAAAACTAATCATGTACTCGCTGACGTAATATGAACCAATACGAATCATCTAATCATTAAAATCGATCAATAAGAATCTACTTCTCGTTAGCAAAATCCATCAATTAGTATCATATAATGGCTGATGGCAAGTCGACCAATTCCCTTTCGAGATGAGAAAATTGTTATATTTTACGAAGGAAAACGGAGTTTCTCCCGAATGACTGTTAATAAATTAAGCAGATACGTCATGGGACTAGCTATGGTTGTGGTTCTATGGTTGTGGTTGTGGTTGTGGTTCTATGGTTGTGTACATGTGCACCGTTGCTACTCCTGTGCTACATCCTCAAACTCCTACAGGAGTGTGAGCGAGGGGATTGGAGATGAGAATAACAAATCCAGATTATCGAGGCGCCTTGGCGTTCGTGTGACAAATGCGGATTCTCGAAGCCATCCGTATTAGCTCGGCGTTCGTCAGTGTCTCAGATCGAATCCAACAGGAAAGATCACGGATCCCAGAACATAACACACACTAGAGACTCCTGAAGCCAGATTCACGAAGCAGTTACGCAAGTACTTACGAACGTGTACATCTTTTCTCAATCTTTGACGGCTTTGGTTACATTTATTAAACAGTTTACAAGCATGAAAACTTCCCAATCAACTGTTGTTATTGTTATAAACAGCCTCCTGGTGCTTCGGAGCTCATTAACTGTTTAAGTATTGTAAACAAAGCCGTCAAAGATTGAGAAAAGATGGATAGGTTCGTAAGTACTTGCGTAACTGCTTCGTGAATCTGGCCCCTGCCCAATACGGAGGCAAATCCACTAACAGCTGTCATTGTAACATAAAGAAAAATCTTAAGTGTTCTGAAGATCAGCTCACACAACTGGACGAGTCTTGATAACAAAGGTGCAGGGCTTAAGTAGCAACTGAGGACACTTACTTGAAGCTCTCTTAAGTAGAGCAGATGTTGTCGGGGCTGCCACTTGGAAGTCAAAAAAGACATTTGTGTTAACTGTCAGTTTGTATTATTGCCACTTTTAACATTTTTCCTAATGTAAATTTTCTTTTATAAATTGGCGTTAGGGAACATGTTGATCGAGTTGTGAAAGGGAGAGAATGTCTGTAAAGTAGTATTAGCGCGCTTTTGTGCAACCGTCATCGCCCTGCGTCAGAGGGGAAGCCTACTCCAGCGCGTTCTTTCAAATTCTGCGTCGAATTTTGACGTATAAGCCCCGATATATATATATATATATATATATATATATATATATATATATATATATATATATACATATATATATATATATATATATATATATATATATATATATATATATATATATATATGGTTTGTGTAAGGCACCACAATAGCTATATATTGAACTCCTGTTGCTTTTCTAACTGTTGCCATATTCATAAAATGGATTTTGTGTCATCGTTTCTCACCATATGGGGACACCTATGGCCGGTTGTGAGGTGGCCACATGTGAGGTGGCCAAGACCTGATGTCAGGTGTAATAAAATCAGGTGTGATGAAGTCAGACGTGATGAGGCCAGGTGTGAGGAGGCCAGGTATGAAATGGTTATTGACCTCTCATATAAAGCAGTCTTTGAAAGAGGAAACTTTGTCTCTATAGGACCACGAAAAGCTTGGACTTTGAGCGAATATATTCCTTGACGAGGCTAGCAACTCTTGTGAAGAAAAATAATGTATTTTTTTTAATTTACTGACGTTAATTCAAGAAAGATGAAGGCAGATGCCCTTTTGTCCTAAGACTAGCGATGACTATTGAAAGTCTGAGGCTAATTTCGCTCCTTTTCCTTCTATTCTCCTAACTTCTTTCTTTCTTTCTTTCTATTTTCTCCAGCGTTCGCCACCACAGCAATATATGAACTTGTCCTTTGAAAAAAGAACAAGTTCCGTATTTGTCCGTTTTTATCTTTCCGTCATTGTCCTCCTTTTCCTTGCTAAGGATACTTTTCATTCTCGTTTTCTGCGTGTGAAAATGCGTGTCTGTCAGCTTAAGAGATACGGTCCAAGTTCTCGACAGAATTTCTTATCGTCGCAAAAGGAAAATATTCCATTCTTATTCGTAACAAAAACATGTAATTTCAAATATCCTGACGTCTTATCTAGTGATATTAACTGAACACACACACACACACACACACACACACACACACACACACACACACACACACTCACACTCACACACACACAGTTGTGTGTGTGTGTGTGCGCTTTTTTCTAGTTGATTGACTGTTGCGATGCGGGACCAAAGAGCCAAATCTCAACCCCCGCAAGCACAACTAGGTGAGTGCACACCCACAAAAAACACACACACACACACACACACACACACACACACACACACACACACACACACACACACACACACACACACACACAGCCTCACCATTGGTGCCATTCTCCAAGCTTTTCTGTTTGTCTCTCTGAGTGCGTCGGATCATCCATCGTTCGAGGGTCTCCAGCTCCACCTGCTCCATCAGCCATGCCTCCAGGAACTCCGGGTGGGCCCTCAGGTACTGCCCAACCACCTCCGCCGTCACCTCCTCTGCTGGAAAAGAACAGAGACGGGGCGTGAATGCTGTGTGTCAGAGCGTAGTTCATCTGGAAATAGAGAGGTGAAAATTACTTAGTAGGGTGAGAGTAATTAATCAACCCGTCCTCTTCAGTCTTCACAACGTCGCAAAAATGATGTATTAAATTACCCGAACCCAACCTAAGATAACCGATGGACACACAAATAGAAAATGTGGTTATTAATTGTTTCTGGAAGGGCATGCGCCTAGGTCCTCCTTTCCTTTCTCTTATCTCTTATCTCTTTCCCTATATCCCCTCTCATCTTTCTCACCTCTTCCTTCACCTACTCTTCACCTTTCACCCTCACTCCCTCTCTACCCTCTTTTCCCTCCTTCTTTCTCAGAAAAATTATATAACGAACTGAAATGAGTAAAAAGTCTATGGAAAACACAACTAATATTTCAGATTTCATGATAATCGCATGGAAGAGGGATTAATTATATAAATTAAAAAAAGCCTCTCTATATTAATGGAGAAGCTTTAATTATATAAATTAATTAATTAAATAATTTAATTAATTAATTTAATTTAATTAATCCTTCATTAATTTAATTAATGAGGGATTAATTATATAAATTATATAAAAGCCTCTCTATATTAATACTTTATATAGAGAGGCTACTAATCGTTTATAGGTATACACCATACAGGGCAGAAGTCAGCCAGATATACACACAACAGGGAAGATATACACCATACAGGGCAGAAGTCAGCCAGATATACACACAACAGGGAAGATATACACCATACAGGGCAGAAGTCAGCCAGATATACACACAACAGGGAAGATATACACCATACAGGGCAGAAGTCAGCCAGATATACACACAACAGGGAAGATATACACCATACAGGGCAGAAGTCAGCCAGATATACACACAACAGGGAAGATATACACCATACAGGGCAGAAGTCAGCCAGATATACACACAACAGGGAAGATATACACCATACAGGGCAGAAGTCAGCCAGATATACACACAACAGGGAAGATATACACCATACAGGGCAGAAGTCAGCCAGATATACACACAACAGGGAAGATATACACCATACAGGGCAGAAGTCAGCCAGATATACACACAACAGGGAAGATATACACCATACAGGAAGATATACACCATACAGGGAAGAAGTCACCTAAATATACACGCCAAAATTCAAAAGCCAATTCACCCTCTTCCATCCAGCTCAATCTTACGATTTTAAAAACATGAAATTTGAGTGGATTTCCCCAGACACACACCTGACTTTCAATTTGCATACAAAACTGCTTATTCGCCAACACTGTGTAGTTGTTTTACGCTGGAAACTAGGCACTACAACAACTCCTTGGGTAATTCTGTTCTCCGCTTTTCGATGTCTCTAAAATGAAAGATGAAAAGACTACCTTTTTTTTGCAGAACTGCTAAGCAGAGAAGCATGTTCTGTACCTGTCAGATATCTATATACAGTAGTTTATATTAGGTATGCAAACTGCGAAATGGACTAAGGTCCTCTCTGAAAATTGGTCACTAAAAATGGGGTCAAAAGAAAAAAATGGGGGTTTCTAGTCTATTATTTGCTATCATGATCTATTATTGAAAAGAGTTGAAGCTCTAGTACAATAATGATCTATTTCAGTACTAGAACTCCATAATTTATTATTATATTCGTTAGTTTATATATAATAAATTTCAACACACACTCTAGGCGGAGGGGGGACTATAATTTATAATCGAACCGATACGACAGGAAACTGTTTTTCCTTGATGTGATATGACATGAAACCGTTTTCTTTTATGTGATATGACATGAAGCCGTTTTCCTTGATGTGATACGACATGAAACCGTTTTCTTTGATGTGATATGACATGAAGCCGTTTTCCTTGATGTGATACGACATGAAACCGTTTTCCTTGATGTGATACGACATGAAGCCGTTTTCTTTGATGTGATATGACATGAAGCCGTTTTCCTTGATGTGATACGACATGAAACCGTTTTCCTTGATGTGATACGACATGAAACCGTTTTCCTTGATGTGATACGACATGAAACCGTTTTCCTTGATGTGATACGACATGAACCCGTTTTTTCCTTGAAGTGATACGACATGAAACCGTTTTCCTTGATGTGATACGACATGAAACCGTTTTCCTTGAAGTGATACGACATGAAACCGTTTTCCTTGATGCGATACGACAGCAAACCGTTTTCCATTGAAGTGAACACACAAGGGAGGCAACCCACCCACAGACACCCAGGAAGCGGCGCTAGCTACAGCGTCTCCCAGACATTAGAACATGTATAACACTTTCTCCCAGGTAACGCAACTAATTAAATTAATTTCTCATCTCCAGAATTTCACGTCATATTAAAGAGGACATAAAAATTTTATAATTACATCTTTAAAACTGTTGTTGACGCGAGCGAAATGGACAGAGAGAGAAGACGGAGAGCGGGCCCCTGGATGCTGGAGGGGGTCAGAAATAGCACGAGGAAGAGAGACAGAAACGAGTGGAATAGGCAGGATTAGAGCAGATGAAAAGGGCACGTAAGAAAGGGAAGCCAAAAAGAGGTCAAAGTGATGTCAAAAGGACAGGGGGGGGGGGTCACAAGAGGGCATCATCAGAGCATTCAGAGGAAGCCAAGGAGATTACTAAGATACCGGGGTTGCCATGGCAACATCCCATGATTTCCAGGTAAGCACTCCATTCATAAGGATTCGCGTATCCGACTCACGTCTCCTTCATTCATTATTCTCATTTATTCATTAATTCACTTGTTTCATCTCTCTCTCACGGCAGACACTAACCAACATACAAGCATTCACACATGAATATAGAAATGTGGACATGCGTACACACACACACACACACACACACACACACACACACACACACACACACACACACACACACACACACACACACACACACACGGGAAGGCGGGATCCAAGAGTCAATGCTCGATCCTGCAGACACATATAGGTGAGTACACACACACACACACACACACACACACACACACACACACACACACACACATACACACTCTCTAGCTGGGGGCCTGACAGCTGAATGGACAGCGCTCTGGGCTCCTAATTCTAGGGTCCGGGTTTGATTCTGGTGATGGCAGAAACAAAATGGGAAGAGTTTCTTTCACCCTGATGCCACTGTTGCCTAGCAGTAAATAGGTACCTGTGAGTTAGACAGCTGTTACGGGCTGCTTCCTGGGTGTGTGTGTGTGTATGGGGAAAAAATGAGTTAGTTCCAGTTGATTGATTGACAGTTGAGAGGCGGGCCAGAAGAGCAGAGCTCAATCCCGCAAGAACAACTAGGTGAATACGCACACACAAAACACACAAACTCGCAGCAAACTACGCCAGGGACTCGTAGCAAACTACCCCAGGGACTCGTAGCAAACTACACCAGGGACTCGTAGCAAACTACACCAGGGACTCGTAGCAAACTACCCCAGGGACTCGTAGCAAACTACCCCAGGGACTCGTAGCAAACTACGCCAGGGACTCGCAGCAAACTACACCAGGGACTCGCAGCAAACTACACCAGGGACTCGTAGCAAACTACACCAGGGACTCGCAGCAAACTACACCAGGGACTCGCAGCAAACTACACCAGGGACTCGTAGCAAACTACACCAGGGACTCGTAGCAAACTACACCAGGGACTCGCAGCAAACTACACCAGGGACTCGCAGCAAACTACCCCAGGGACTCGTAGCAAACTACCCCAGGGACTCGCAGCAAACTACACCAGGGACTCGCAGCAAACTACCCCAGGGACTCGTAGCAAACTACCCCAGGGACTCGTAGCAAACTACACCAGGGACTCGTAGCAAACTACCCCAGGGACTCGCAGCAAACTACACCAGGGACTCGCAGCAAACTACCCCAGGGACTCGTAGCAAACTACCCCAGGGACTCGTAGCAAACTACACCAGGGACTCGTAGCAAACTACACCAGGGACTCGTAGCAAACTACCCCAGGGACTCGTAGCAAACTACCCCAGGGACTCGTAGCAAACTACACCAGGCACTCGCAGCAAACTACCCCAGGGACTCGTAGCAAACTACCCCAGGGACTCGTAGCAAACTACACCAGGGACTCGTAGCAAACTACCCCAGGGACTCGTAGCAAACTACACCAGGGACTCGTAGCAAACTACACCAGGGACTCGCAGCAAACTACGCCAGGGACTCGTAGCAAACTACACCAGGGACTCGCAGTAAACTACACCAGGGACTCGCAGTAAACTACACCAGGGACTCGCAGTAAACTACACCAGGGACTCGCAGTAAACTACACCAGGGACTCGCAGTAAACTACACCAGGGACTCGCAGTAAACTACACCAGGGACTCGTAGCAAACTACACCAGGGACTCGCAGTAAACTACACCAGGGACTCGCAGTAAACTACACCAGGGACTCGCAGTAAACTACACCAGGGACTCGTAGCAAACTACACCAGGGACTCGCAGTAAACTACACCAGGGACTCGCAGTAAACTACACCAGGGACTCGTAGCAAACTACACCAGGGACTCGCAGTAAACTACACCAGGGACTCGCAGTAAACTACACCAGGGACTCGCAGTAAACTACACCAGGGACTCGTAGCAAACTACACCAGGGACTCGCAGTAAACTACACCAGGGACTCGCAGTAAACTACGCCAGGGACTCGCAGTAAACTACGCCAGGGACTCGCAGCAAACTACGCCAGGGACTCGCAGTAAACTACGCCAGGGACTCGCAGCAAACTACGCCAGGGACTCGCAGTAAACTACGCCAGGGACTCGCAGCAAACTACACCAGGGACTCGCAGCAAACTACACCAGGGACTCGTAGCAAACTACACCAGGGACTCGTAGCAAACTACACCAGGGACTCGCAGCAAACTACACCAGAGACTCGTAGCAAACTACACCAGGGACTCGTAGCAAACTACCCCAGGGACTCGTAGCAAACTACACCAGGGACTCGCAGCAAACTACCCCAGGGACTCGTAGCAAACTACCCCAGGGACTCGTAGTAAACTACCCCAGGGACTCGTAGCAAACTACACCAGGGACTCGTAGCAAACTACACCAGGGACTCGTAGCAAACTACACCAGGGACTCGCAGCAAACTACACCAGGGACTCGTAGCAAACTACACCAGGGACTCGCAGCAAACTACGCCAGGGACTCGTAATAGCCAGCTGCGATATTATAATTTTTCAGAGCCACTCAACGCTCGTATTTCTCGTGCTAGCAAAATAACTTTATTTTTGTTAGTTCGGCGAAATATTCCTTTTTATACCATTAAATTTTAGGTCCAATACTCGCTTTACCGGCTTCCGGATCTCACTAAATGGTATTCCATTTATTCCATTAACCGGCCACCGGATATAACTATTCCATTTCCTGAGTTTTAATATATATCAATATTTTTTAGTTGGCATTTTTATCGAATTGCATTTTAATTGTAGGCAGTTTTATTGAGGCGATTAACCTGTCATCGCCCAAGGCCACATTAACTAGACGATTGTGATTTATTAAGAGGTCGATACAGGAGAAAACTGTATTTCATTTTATTTTAATCTGAATTTTTAAGCTTTACTAGTTTCCACAGGTGACACGACCCATTTAGTTTAGTTTATTATTAAATTATGTAACCCAGACCCGTCATGTGGGTGGTAGTGGGTCCCATTGTCATTCTCGGGGCTGTATAGTTGATATATCTTGAGTTATCTTGAGATGATTTCGGGGCTTTTGTGTCCCCGCGGCCCGGTCCTCGACCAGGCCTCCACCCCCCACCCCCCAGGAAGCAGTCCGTAACAGCTGACTAACACCCAGGTACCTATTTACTGCTAGGTAACAGGGGCATAGGGTAAAAGAAACTCTGCCCATTGTTTCTCGCCGGCGCCTGGAATCGAACCCAGGACCACAGGATGACAAGTCCAGCGTGCTGTCCGCTCGGCCGACCGGCTCCCTAGGTACCGAGGCACATATATAATGAGCTCAGGTCGAATTACAGGAAAGAAAACAAGGATTATCACCTGAGACCATCTAATACAATTATTAAAAACCGTCCGTCCACAAGTGGTTGGGCACCATTACTCCCTCCCCCCCCCCCGGTCCCATCCCAAATCCTTATCCTGACCCTTTCCAAATGCTATATAATAAGGGCTTGGCGCTTTCCCCTGATTACTCCCTCCCTCTTATGACTCCATCCCTGCCCTTGTGTGGTTGTGAACAATACAAAGTTGGATTTACTAATTCATAAAATGAAACATGTAACGACTTCTGAAGTAGTTACCCAAGCATTTACACCTTTGCCACGACCCGGAGGCAAACAATTTACCTCCGGGTCGTGTTCTAGGGGAAAACAGTAATATAAGACTATTTCATATATATATATATATATATATATATATATATATATATATATATATATATATATATATATATATATATATATATATATATATACCCTGGCAGGGACACAGGAATCCCTACTAGGAGATCTTCAGCTAGTGAAATCTAGGGGAGAGGAGTTAGGCCTTACACTAAATCCATCAAAGTGTGAAATCATCTCGTCCAACCAATCAATCATAAATGCAGTACAAATCTTATTGCCAGGAGCCCAAGTGATCGCTCCCACCGACAGTGTGCTGCTAGGGGCACCTCTGGGCTCGAACGCCATTGAGGTAGTCCTCGAAGAAAAGCTTAAAGACCTGAGGAGGATGGAGGCGCGAATAGGGGCTTTGGATGCTCATGATGCGTTGTACCTTCTTACAAGGTGCCTGGCCTTGCCCAGACTTACCTATTTCCTCAGGTGTGCTCCTTCTTTTGACAGCCCAAAATTAACGGAATACGATTCACTCCTAAAGACAATAACTATGAAAGTGTTAAACCTCTCCCTGCAAGATGACCAGTGGGACCAAGCAACGCTCGCAGTTAGACTCGGGGGTATAGGTATTCGCAAGGCGACACAGTTAGCATTGCCGGCATTCTTATCCTCGACCAGTGCTACAAGTGAATTAGTGAAGGAAATACTACCAGAATACCTAAGGAACTCCATTGGGATTCGTGATCCCAAATTTGTGGAAGGAGCTGGTCGGTGGGACACACTCGCCAATTCACACACCCGACCAACTTGTCCAAACGACGGTAAACAGGCCAAATGGGATAGCCCTATAGTGGAGAACATCGCCAAAGCATTGCTGGACGTAGCTTCTCAGAAGGACAGAGCGCGTCTCCTAGCTGTGCAAGCCCCCCATGCTGGGGACTTCCTGTTGGCAGTCCCTAATTCCGCCTTGGGCACCCGCCTGGATCATCGGGCCCTAAGTATTGGTGTTGCTCTGCGCCTTGCCGCCCCTATCTCCACCGAGCACCGGTGTATTTGCGGCCAGGCACGGGCAGACCAATACGGCAGCCATGGTCTCATCTGTCGTAAGACACAGGGAAAGATTGCCAGACACGAGGCAGTCAATGACATCATCAAGAGAAGTTTGGCTACAGCTGGGTGTCCAGCACAAAGGGAACCCAGCTGTGCAGACCTGACAACAGCCAAAAACGCCCAGATGGAGTCACCCTGCAGCCATGGAGGGAAGGTAAACAGGTCGTATGGGATTACACCTGTGCATCTACATTGGCTGATACCTATTTACGTTACAGCTCAGCGGAGGGAGGTGGGGCAGCCACCTTCAGGGAGACCCAGAAAATCCACAAGTACAGAAACCTAGAACGTTGTTACAGGTTCGTGCCGATAGGCTCAGAGACTCTGGGCGCCTGGGGTATATATACATATATATATATATATATATATATATATATTATATATATATATATACATATATATATATATATATATATATATATATATATATATATATATATATATATATATATATATATATATAGAATATAATACTATATAAGACTAAGAGTTGTAAGTTCTCTCCTACCTAGCAGTAAATAGGTACCTGGGAGTTAGTCAACTGTCACGGGTTGCTTCCTGGGGGTAGAGGCCTGGTCGAGGACCGGGCCGCGGGGACACTAAGCTCCAAATCATCTCAAGATAACCTCACGATAAGATACTGCAACAGTATATTAAACAAAACTGGAGTATGGAAAATTCTGCCTCTGGTGTTGCCAGGTGAAGCTCCGCCAATAAAACTGACTTCAATTAAAATCAGTTACGATAAAACGGATGTTAAAAAAATATTAATATATATTAAAACTCGGCAATCGGAACAGTTATACTCGGTGGCAAGTTAATGGAATATATGGTCCACCATAGAGAGAGAGATCAGGTGAGTGGAGATCAGGGGCCAGATTCACGAAGCAGTTACGCAAGTACTTACGAACGTGTACATCTTTTCTCAATCTTTGACGTCTTTGGTTACATTTATTAAACAGTTTACAAGCGTGAGAACTTGCCAATCAACTGTTGTTAGTGTTATAAACAGCCTCCTGGTGGTTCGGAGCTCATTAACTGTTTAACAATTGTAGCCAAAGCCGCCAAAGATTGAGAAAAGATGTACAGATTCGTAAGTGCTTGCGAAACTGCTTCGTAAATCTGGCTCCTACCCTAGAAGAAATTTTAAAAATATTTATTGGCAAATATGTTTCGGAACAACCTTCCGTTCCTCAGGGTAATGAGCCCGTCATTAGGAGATGCGACAGCCGCTGCAGGTGAACGAGACCCCTACTTTACCTGTATAAGCAAAGCCATGCATCTGTAGCTTTACCTAAACGGGCTCACCATAGCCCGTGCTACTTGCAACTTTTTCTTCCAAGTAGCGAATCTTTAACAACAACAACAGCTTTACCTTCCTTACAATGAAACCCAATATTCATATGATTCAAGGAGAGTCGTAATAAATGTAGAGACAGGCAAGGAGAGTCTTGCCTCTCTCTACTTCCTCATCACAATCGACTTGAGAATGGTCCTGGACGGACAGAAACGTCGCCGTCCCTTCACCTTCTAGTGTGTGGTCCGGTCATCAAGATTCAAGGAGACATTGTTGCCTGCACCTCTTACAGGTAAAAGGATTCGCTTACTCACGACTTTATTCTGACATATTTATGCAGACTTACAATTGAAAGATCAACACGGAAACACTAGAAGGTGATTCCATTCGCCTGAAGCCAGATTCACGAAGCAGTTACACAAGCACTTATGAACCTGTACATCTTTTCTCAATCTTTGACGCCTTTGGTTACATTTATTAAACAGTTTACAAGCATGAAAACTTGCCAATCAACTGTTGATATTGTTATAAACAGCCTCCTGGTGCTTCGGAGCTCATTAACTGTTTAATAATTGTAAACAAAGCCGCCAAAGATTGAGAAAAGATGTACAGGTTCGTAAGTGCTTGGTAACTGCTTCGTGAATCTGATCCCTGGGCTGTATGGGTCTCGAACCCTGGACCCCATGCATGTGAGGCCGACGCTCTATCGACTGGGCCAAGGGCAGTCTATCTAGCTATTTACTAGGTGACTTTTCCTGAGCGCCTTAACTAGGCCATCGGTCACAAATTTATGTTACCCAGGGAGCCGGTCGGCCGAGCGGACAGCACACTGGACTTGTGATCCTGTGGTCCTGGGTTCGATCCCAGCGCCGGCGAGAAACAATGGGCAGAGTTTCTTTCACCCTGTGCCCCTGTTACCTACCAGTAAAATAGGTACTTGGGTGTTAGCCAGCTGTCACGGGCTGCTTCCTGGGGGTGGAGGCCTGGTCGAGGACCGGGCCGCGGGGACACTAAAGCCCCGAAATCATCTCAAGAAGAAGATACCCATCCTCCAGAACTTATAGTACCTATAGTGACTGTGAATAGAACGTACAAAACATGGACTGTTGTACTCAAAAATAAAGCCACGATTTGTACTATTGGTATACTGAATGACAGAACAAAACTGCAGCACCTTACTTAACCTAACCTGACCTAGGCCTAAATAAGCAATTACAGGTTAACACATGATTGATTGATGAAGATTAAGTCACCCAAGAAGTGGCACGGGCGTCAATAGCCCCGTAATTAACACATGTAACCTGTTACGCCTATATAGTTGTCGCTTGGTTTCCAACGGTTTCCAACGGTTTCAACGGTTTCCAACGGTTTCCAACGGTTTCCAACTCCAACATCTACGGTTCCTCATCTGCCTCTAAGACTACAGCTTGCAGGGTAACCCTTGAAAATCCATATTCAGTGTCAAAGCTAAATTTCTTTGAGACACTGTGTCAGAGGACCCACTCGTGGACAAAAAATAAAATAGTCAAGATGTTTCCACGTCCGTTCACTGCAAAGGACACAGGTGGAGACAGGTGGAGACTGAGTACCCAAATGAGCCACAGAGACATTACAAAAAACATTACATGTCTCCATACACAATTTCAAAATTAGATTTGATAAAAGCCCAGTAGGCTCAGGAACCAGGAGCCGGATTCATCAAGCATTTACGCAACTACTTACGCACCTCTACATCTTTTCTCATCTTTAGCAGGTTTGTTTATATATATTAAACATATTGTGAACTCCGAAACACCAGGAGGATGTTTATATCAATAACAATATGTGATTGAGAAGTTTAGCCCCTCGTAAACTCTAGCGGCTCGTAAACAAAGCCGTCAAAGATTGAGAAAATATGAACAGGTTCGGAAGTACTTTCGTTAACTGCTTGTTAAATCCTGGTCCTAGACACCAGTTGATCGACAGTTGAGAGGCGGGGCCAAAGCTCAACCCCCTCAAGCATAATTAGATGAGTATAGGTCAGATCTGAGGCTCCAGCATGCACCCACTTCAGCGCCGTTACGAGGGTGTGGTTGAAGACAGTCTGTGTGGTAGCGTTGGAGATGGCTGGCATTGTGCGGGAGCGTTTTGGCGTAGTTCCGGAAATCTCTGGCCATCCAAATCAGTGGAAATTATTCTTGTTAGATTATTTTGTCTTAATAGAAGGAGAGAGCCATAGAAGATACTGAATGACACTAAGACAACGGTCTCAAAGTTGAAGCACTTGACCAGGTCACGACGTTTGGCCTTCCATCAGTTACTTCAAACACGTGCAGTAGGGTACTTACGTGAGGGAGAGTGGTCGACGTGGTTCATCCTACTGCGGCCGTTCACACTGAAGGTCGGAGCGCCAACTCCTGCAAGAGAACGTCTTCAGTATTACACCTTCAGGAACGTTGCGCCACGTCAGGCAAGTTTGAGTACTTGGATATGTGTGTTAATATTCATGGGCTAACCTGTGTCTACGGAGATTATAGGCTCTAGCTCTTGAGCTCAGCCTCACGTCAATTGTACCCGATACATTTGTACCCACTACCCCGTCCAATTCGCTATTGAAACTGTTATAACGTTCTTAAAAATCACCCTTCCGTCTCCGCCCCTTCCTAAAGAAGGGACGGAGAGAGGGAAGGAAAGGGACGGAGGGAGGGAGGGGAAACAGAGGGAGGAGTTTGAAAGAATTTCCTCCTGAATTCGAGCGTCAGTATGAAACTCATTCATTAGCCGAGGAGACAATAACGGAACCTGATGTGACAGAGAGATGGTGGCAGTATGAGGCTGGGGCTTATGAGGAGTATGAGGAGAGGGGGGGGATAGATGAGAGAGAGCGGGATGAGAACACACACACATCCCCTCTACTAAACCCCTGATAAAAGAAGAAGCTTCACACCCAACCGTAGAGAGTAATAGTAACAGATCTTTACCTGAAGTATACCTTCAGTATATATAGAGTATACCCATTATACCCATTACACGACCCACATACCCATTACACGGCCCACATACCCATTACATCCCGGCTGGTCGCCAATCCTACAGAAACTTCTAAATTTTAAAACATCTGCTTTTGTAACCTTTATCATTACAGATCCTCTTAAAGCCATACTGTGCCCTAAACCCTAACTGAACCCCGTACCCTACAGCGCCCGAGGGCACGTGAAGCACCCTTCCACTACAGCTCTGATGATCACTACCAGTTCGCTGTTTAAAGGTGCATAATACACTTTGAGGACCCCCACATGACCTTTCCATAGCGAGGGTCTCCAAATTACAAAGCCGTAACTTAATTCTTGGCGGTGAGCGGCTCGGTGTAAGGTCCCCCCTCTATTCTCTACCCTCTACCCCCCCCCCTCCCCCTAGTCTCTATCCTCTCCTTGATTCAGAGTGTTCTTCTTTCCCCCCCTGTTACCATGGTAACTCTCCAGTGTTGATCTTCCCCTTAAGTGATGGCCAGACGTGTCTCTTTCACATGTATGGACCAACCCATACATATGCACGTACGAACACATGTATACATGCACAATACATCACATCCACCCGTTTACACACATACTTTCATAGTTTCATAGTTGCACTAGGTGTGTACAAAGTGAAACCAGGAGCCGGAGCAGACAGCCAGATAAGTCCACTACGGGCTCACCATAGCCCGTGCTACTTGGAACTTTTTGATCTAGGTAGCGAATCTTAAAACAACAACAGCTAGGAAACAGAGGGAGAGGGAATTAGAATGAGAGAGGAAGGAAAGATGGAAGGAGAAATGGTGCATAAGGGTAAGTAGGGATATAAAGGAACACGGATGCAACCGTGAATTAACAGCAGTAGCAAACTAAGCACAGTTTGAAACAAGTAGCAAACAAGAGAAACAACAAACAAGTAGCAGTAGCAAACAAAAGATCAAAGAACTAGCACTGTGTCACAAGGAAGAGAAATATTTATTTTCCTCCAATAAATTTGATTTCGAAAAGCAGTTTCGTGTATATCAGATTGAATTTAAAACAAATTTACAGTAATTCACCACAAGTTTGATTTTAATTACATCATTGAAAAAATGTCTCACATATGTGAAGCAAAAAAATTATTTTATAATGGAAGGAAATTATATTATTATATTATTATTATATATATATATATATATATATATATATATATATATATATATATATATATATATATATATATATATATATATATATATATATGCTTATCAATAACATTACTAAAGGATAATAAAGTCTGACACCCGTTACTTGAAAATTAATTATGACTATTGATATATTTTACGTTATTATAATTTAACTT
>WNGS01167372.1:9654573-9670358 GCA_020271785.1 Procambarus virginalis | reverse complement strand
TGAGTAGAACTTCCAGAGTGGGGGTAGATATGAGTAGAAAATAAAGATAAGGAATAAGAACGGGAAAGAAACGAAGAAATAGTGAACAACTGGCAAGTCTAGCCACAAAAAAGACTTTTTTGAGATTGAAACATTGAAAGAAAACGCAAATGAGTGGAAGGACTCGCTTATTTCTGCCGGGGTTAAACGCACAGTCGGGGAAGAAATGAGATGTATATTAAGAAAAGCAAGTAAAAGTTACGGGGTCAAAGTTGTTGGCGCGAGAGACGGGTCATTAAAGAGGGGAAAGGTGCTCCTTAGAGAGGGGAAAGTGTTTCTTAAGGGGAGGGGAGGTGTTCCAGTATGGTGGTGGTGTTGACGGCAGCTGCCGATGTCTATGTAAATATTTATATGTAGGGGGAGGCTAACGAGGCCCCTCTGGTCTGGGGTACCTTTGTCGCCACCAACGTCTACACCACCGCCACCACCACCACACTACCACCACCACCACACTACTACCACCCCACCACTACCACCACCACCCACCACCACACCACCACCACAACTACTACCACACCACCACTACCACACCACCACACCACCACTGTGGTACACCACCACCACACTACTACCACACCACCACCACCACACCACCACACCACCACCACCAATACACTACTACCACACCACCACCACACTACTACCACACTCCCACCACCACACTACTACCACCACCACCACCACCACACTACTACCACCACCACTACCACCACACTACTACCACCACCACCACCACCACTACATTCCAGCAGTCATCCACACTACCACCACACTACCACCACCACACACGTACCACCACCACACTCTACCACCACCACCCCACCACACCACCACCACCACCCACCCACACCACACTACCACCACACCACCACCACCACCACCACCACCACCACACTACCACCACACCACCACCACCACCACACTACCACCACACTACCACCACACTACCACCACACTACCACCACTACCACCACCACCACACTCTACCACCACCACCACCACCACCACCGCACTACCACACCACCACCACCCCACCACCACCACACTACCACCACACTACCACCAAACTACCACCACACTCCCACCACTACCACCACCACCACACTCTACCACCACCACCACCACCACCACCACCACCACCACCCACCGCACTACCACCACCACTACTACCACCACACTACCACCACCACTACCACCACCACACTCTACCACCACCACACTCTACCACCACCACCACCACCACCACACCACCACCACCACCACCACACTACCACCACACCACCACCACCACCACACTACCACCACACTATAACCACACTACCACCACACTACCACCACTACCACCACCACCACACTCTACCACCACCACCACCACCACCACCACACTACCACCACACTCACCACCAACCACCATCACCACCACCACACTACCACCACCACCACACTACACCACCACCATCACAACCACACACTACCCTCCACCACACCACACTACCACCACCATCACACTACCACTACTACCACCACCACACTACTACCACACCACCACACTACTACCACACCACCACACTACTACCACTACACCACCACCACCACACTTTACAGAACTAACGCCGTTAATACCTCCACAGCGGCCAGTGTTATACATGCCCATAGCGTTATCTTGAGGTTATCTTGACTATGATATGTGACTATTTTGTGTCACAGTTGTGACTATGTTGTGTCACAGTTCTGACTATGCCACAGTCACAACTATTCTGCCCCTGCCCACTCCTATACAAGCCGTGCCCACTCCTATACAAGCCGTGCCCACTCCTATACAAGCCCTGCCCACTCCTATACTACCCCTGCCCACTCCTATACTACCCCTGCCCACTCCTATACTACCCCTGCCCACTCCTATACTACCCTGCCCACTCCTATACAAGCCCTGCCCACTCCTATACTACCCCTGCCCACTCCTATACTACCCCTGCCCACTCCTATACTACCCCTGCCCACTCCTATACAAGCCCTGCCCACTCCCATAAATACAGGAGAGGAATAGAATACGTTCATACAAGATCTAAACGTAACAATTGCCAGGAGTGAGGAATTCAAAGTTGAAGTTATGAATGGGTTTAAAGGCAGAATATAGGCAGTGGAAGAGGTAGGGAATTCAAAGACAACAAGAATGTCAACAGCGGAGGAGAGAGACTCAAACACCTATAGAATATTACTGAGTAGTGCGGAACAAGATTTGATAAAACATTTCACAAACCTAGGGAGGTTTACGAATGAAAGAAAACGACCAGTGAAAGTTATCTTTAAGAATGGTAATCCAGCTCAATATATAGTGACAGAAATATATAAGAATTTAAGGGATGCAGCAAAGGTACCATGAAGTACACGGTTGTTGAGGATAAGTTTCTTCTTGTGGTTATCTTCTTGTCTTGTCTTCTTGTCTTCTTCTTATCCTGGTTCATTCTGAGTATTGAGTGGGTAACAACGTTAGTCTGAGTGTGTTGTACATAGTCTTGTATCGATCCTCAAGTGCTAGGTGTTGACTGCTTAACAACAGTGAGATAAGCAAAGAACAAATCCACACGGGCTGTGACGAGGATTCGAACCTTCGTCCGAGATCATCACAGGACGCTGCCATAATCGACTGAGCTACGACATGGTAAAAAGAGTTGAAACCAGAAGTTGTACCTAACTTACTTGGATCCTGCAGCCTCTCCGAGACACAAACGAGGGTTTATAACTCTGGGCACTGCACTCAGTAACTGCAAAAGGTCCATTATCATTCCACTGATACAGTAACACAGCTCAGATAGGAAGGAATGACAAAAAAATATCAGGGAAGGGAAGCAAATAAGAATTGCCAGTAGCCTAGGAAACAATCAACTCAAGTGCTTGAGATTTGACATAACAATTTCCATTAGCAGCCAATTGTAAGTTCTATTTAATTTAGTACATTTGCATCCCTTGAGCATGTTCATATTGTGTATATTCCTGGCAGGACGTTGATGTCGACTCTAATCTATGTTGAGGCTAGCAGCCAGCTCTGTGGCATCCCGCCAAATTAATGCAATTAGTTTGATAGCCTTTTATCTAACTGCTAACCGCATATCTTGCTTTGTAATAAAAAATATGTCTCATCCACTCCATTAGTTCCACGTGGCCCATAACGTATGTTCTCATCTATAACAGTCTCATTCCAGTAAGTAAAACATGCTCGAGTAACGTTGAAACGACGTTTTATTTGAAAATTTAAATTTGGTGTGCGCGCGCGCACTTTTGCGTGTGTATGCGTGCAAGTGTGCGTGTGTGCCTGCCTATATTTTCTGCCGAGGTAAGCTTGCTAGGGGCGCGGGGGGGGGGGGCAAGGAAGGTGGCACTGAGCACCCAGGCGATGAAGACGTGTTCTTAAAGACGACGAAAAGCATCGGCCAAGATATCTGGTCGCTGGAACCAGTGCCGTATACACCATCGATTTTCTTGACGGGCAGGAATGGGAGAGGAAGGAACTGGATGGTCCTCATATGGTACTAACTCATATAGGCTCCAGCTGTCAGAGTCTGGCTCTATTGTCCTCGTAGGCTGGCTCTATTGTCCTCGTAGTCTGGCTTTATTGTCCTTGTAGTCTGTCTCCATTGTCCTCGTAGCCAGAGTCTATCATTCTATTGACCTGGTTCTAGTTCCGCAATGACCTGGCTTTTTCTTTGGCGTGGCCTGGCTCAGTGTTTCATGACTTCACTCCGGTTTGGCTTTGGACTCCTTGGCTGTTTCTGAGCTCTTTCAACCTTCTGACTTTAGAAGAGAGCAACTAATCTTTAAGTACACTTGGGGATTAGAGTGACAAGTAGCGGTGCCTGTAAATCTCTTGTGTTCCCCCCCGACACCCGGATGGGGGGCTCCCGGCCAACACCTGGAGTCTCGCACGCTCTCGTTCGTTCATTCTCGTTCTTCATTATAGGGGTAAGGAATGGCCTGGGGATTGAGAGACGGGCGACCAGTGGGGAGGTCAGAAGGTTTGTGAAAGGGGAAGGAACAGTTAGCTCCCTGTAGTGTGGGGCAGATGTACGGAAGATGGTAGTGTTGTGGAGGCTTCTGGGCTGTACTGGTGTGGAGGCTTCCGGATGGTTCAGAAGGGCTGCTTGAATGCTTCAAATGTGTTGACCTTTGAAAGATTCAATGGAGGCCAGGTCTTGCTGGTGAAGCTTCAGTTGCCTTTGGAAGCTGGTGTGGAATTGAGTGGAAGGCGCAGGTTTGGAGATATCTGGAGAGAACAGGTGCGGTGACGTCAGTGTTCGTTAAGATGGGAGGAGAAAGATGAGGGGGGCGTGGTTTGGAGGGAGGTATTGTGGGAGGGGGCGTGGTTTGGAGGGGGTATTGTGGGGGGGGGGGCGTGGTTTGGAGGGGGTATTGTGGGGGGAGTGTCGTTGACAGTCGTGTAGGGGGGCGTAGCTCTATTAGTGTGCATGTATCAAGGATGAAGTTGAATTTAACCTCGGTATCCTAATTTCTGTTGGCAAGACTATTATTACAAACACTAAGGGTCTAATAGGAGATAAATTACCGACTCTCAAAGGCCTGAAAGCACCTGTGTAAAAAGCTATTTATTTAGGTCCGGAATTTGTGTTTATGGGCAGCCCAAAACGTGGACCAGACTGTGCGACACAGTGGTTGCCAGGATCAGGTTGGGTTACCGTTACCTGTGGCCGGTGGCTACCGTTACCTGTGGCAGGTGGCTACCGTTACCTGTGGCAGGTGGCTACCGTTACCTGTGGCAGGTGGCTACGGTTACCTGTGGCAGGTGGCTACCGTTACCTGTGGCAAGTGGCTACAGGTGACGGATCTCCCAATCCTGAGCACTCCAGGTGCAAACTCTGTGAGCAGGAACTGTGGCATGATCTCCCACACTACATCACTGAATGCCCAGTTATCAGACCATTCAGAACCCGTTGGCATGAGGTACCTGGAGCTTTGCAATTTCTTTAGTCACTCTCGTGTTCTTGAAATATCCTCATATTGCACCCA
Organism: Procambarus virginalis; assembly: GCA_020271785.1. Taxonomy (NCBI): domain Eukaryota; kingdom Metazoa; phylum Arthropoda; class Malacostraca; order Decapoda; family Cambaridae; genus Procambarus; species Procambarus virginalis. The sequence continues at coordinate 9,665,297 of WNGS01167372.1, read as the reverse complement.
GAGTCTGCCAGTGCAGGCTACTGAACACATGGCCCTGTATGACTAACCATCCTGTGTGATGGGGATTTTTAGTATCACGTAGCTAGTTCTTGACACTGTACTCCCCTTCACATAGTCTAGAGTAGCTACACGAATGCAGATGTAACTAAATGTATTACAAATGAAAAATGGTTCGGTCGACGGAGGCAGAGAAGCCCAAGGAAGGCCCCCCTCCTGGGCTTTTCCGGGGCGTTGTGGGGGCGGAGGGGGCCGTTGGGGGGCCTTCATGGGGCTTTGTGGGGGGGGGGGGGGAGAGGTATTAAAGGCCAAGGTCACTAACACATAAAGTCTGAACCTGTCACGAAGGTCAGACTTGTCACCCAAGCTGGTCGACAGGCGTGCCACCCCCCTCTCTTCCCTGTTGGTCGATAGGTGTGTCGCCCCCCCTTTTCTGGTCGACAAGCGTGTCACTCCCCCTTCCTGGTCGACAAGCGTGTCACCCCCCTTCCTGGTCGACAAGCCTGTCACCCCCCTTCCTGGTCGACAGGCGTGTCATCCCCTCTTCCTGGTCGACAAGCGTGTCACCCCCCCTTTCTGGTAGACAGGCGTGTCACCCTCCCCTCCCTTCCTGGTAGACAGGCGTGTTTCCTAAGGTGGTCGACAATGGCCTCGACAGCGCAATGAACCGTTGTCGGTCCGTTGACAGCTTCTCATCTGTCACTAAACATGTGTTTGTCCCGCGTTCCTGCTTGAACCTGGACAGAGCTCCGGTGACGTACCCTGGACAGTGTCTCGCAGATTTTCTGTCCTCCATCAAGAGTTCTGTCTATTAGAGACAGAACACTCGCAGTGTTTCCACTGCGACACGACCCCGTCGGAGCAGGGGTGTGGAGTGCCTTGGGTAATAATCCTATGTAAACTTTCACTCGTGGCCCGAGCTGTCGTCACTCTTTCACTCCAAACTTCAATCAGTGAAACTATTTACATTTATTTGACGTTTGCAAAACGTAGATGAAGTGTGTGCAGTTGATGGACGATGAGATTGAGAGAGTGCTTTTGTCGGTATCCGCTACGAATAGCGGATAGTGTATTCGTTGGAATATTCCTGGTGCGTGCTTCCTTTAACAGTACTTCAGTGAAATACTTTATACCAAGAGCACTGAAGTGCTGATGTAAATATATTCACATGCTACAGCTCGTAAACTAAATAGGATAAATGCTGTCATAGGTTCGAGACGGGGAAATGTATGCCGTGGTGGCTATAGTGAGGTGGGTGGAGGGTCCTGTTAAGTCCTGAGAGGCCCTGAGACACACAAGTGTCTTAAGAAAAAGGTGTGGAGAGTCCTGAGAGAGAGAGACAGATATAGAGGCCGATCAGATGACGGAGAAGCCTCCTCACCTGGGTCACATCCTGAGATGGGTTTAGTGTGCTCTGGGAAGTGTGGTCTGGATACTGTGGGGCCAGAGCCTGATGCCCACACACCCACACACCACGGCGACAAACCCACATTCCCCACACAGACTCTCAGGAAAGACGTGCCCACAGAAAACTCTGGCGGGGACTTGAGAAGTGAGCGTGAGATCGGGAGTGAGTTGAACAAGACCCAAACTGATACTCAAGAGGACCTAGAGTGCGGGATGCCCACTCGCACGCTCCTGGTGGGGGAGTACCTCTCTGAGGACACCGTCGGCCTCCTCGACCCTTCGTCAGGTAAGTCTTCGATCCAGTTTTTGGTATTCCAATTCCAATTACGGGCTCACCATAACCCGTGCTACTTGGAACTTTGTGTTCCAGGTAGCGAATCTTAAACAACAGACTGTGGGTGAAGCCAGGTACTCGAACATTGCTCGCAATTCAGTGATAAACTAATTTTAATAAAGATAACAAAATTTGTATAGCTCTGAGGTTTAAGAAATCAGCTAATTATGTATTATGGAGAGACTCGAAGTGCCAGAACCGTATTGGAGAGGAATGTTGTGTGTATAATGTATGTACCTAGAATATGTATTAAATTCCCGAGGGATAAGTGACCATATGGAATACATATGGTCAGTTCTCTCTCATCACTAGCGCTAAGTCACTTATATTTCTACTTGTCTATGTGTGTAGCTTGTGTAACGGAGGCTAGTTCATCGCGATAGTTAGCCATGCTAGGTGATCCACCGGCCAGTTACGATTGTATCATCTCCTTTAACGAGACGTTTCCTTGTTGACCAAACCATACACTAGAAAGTGAAGGGACGACGACGTTTCGGTTCGTCCTGGACCATTCTCACAATCGACTTGAGAATGGTCCAAGACGGACCGAAACGTCGTCGTCCCTTCACCTTCTAGTGTGTGGTCTGGTCAACCTACTTCAGCCACGTTATTGTGACTCCTCGCCTGCAAACGTTCCTTACATTCCACCCCAAGTTTTGTTATTTTTAATGACAATTTCGTATAAAGTTTACACGACGTCATTAGAGGCGTCTGAGGACGATGGCGTGAGACGTCAAGGCATCCTCGCTTCTTAACGCCCAGCAGCGTTTTGGCCGGTTGACGGGAGTCTAGAGAGAATAAGTCATCATACCGTAGCTGAATACAAGATTAGACGCAAAATCCACACGTCTGAAAATAACGAAAGTGACGATGTTTCAGTCCGTCCAAGACCATTGACAAGTCATGTAAAATAAGAATGGTGATTGATGAAGATTAAGCCACTCAAGAGGTGGCACGGGCATAAATAGCCCGTAAGTGTAGATTGTTTTTGTAAATTAATATATACAGTGTGCTGAGGTCGCATTTAATCCTCGGGCTGGTATTGTGGGGAAGGATACAGCTTGACGGTATTAATGAGGGTCTCCAGCTGCTGGACACCTTTTTTGACCAGAAGAGTGGCAGTGTTGACGGCTTCAGGGTGGTTACTGCAAGATGCAGGGACTCTTATAGCTCTTCTAAGGTGTTTGGTTGCTGCACATTCCAGGAGATAGTGAAGTAGTGGCTTTTCTGTGATTGTTTGGCAGAAGATGCACTCTCTCTGTCTGGGTTCACCAATCTCCCAGTGGTGTGGGAAGTCGACATATAAGGTGAGATTGTGAGGGAAGAGGCGAGAAGGTCAGATGTATACCATAAACATTAATACGAATAAAGAAAAGTGCAGGCCTAAATGCGAAGAGAAAGAGCTGAAATAGAGGTCAAAGAGACAGTAAGCGAGAAGAAGGGTAATATACCCAAGAGTCAATATATATACAGCTAAGTCAAATCAGGTTTGTTAAGAATTTTAGAGCATTAAACAAAGTACCGAGAAAGTCAAGGTTCAACAACAGCAACATCATGACTAAGGATCACGTTAGTCTCGTTGTGGATGGCAACCGGTTCTCCAAGGCTGTAAAGAGTAGAGGCAAGACAGATTATGTTGGAAGACCAAACTATAGGCTAATTAGAGTCGCTAATATGATGGAATACCAGACCACACACAAGAAGGTGAAGGGACGACGACGTTTCGGTCCGTCCTGGACCATTCTCAAGTCGATTGTGATGAGGAACGAATGAGAAGGAGATAGGAATAAGAAGAGGATAGCAAGGGAGCATAGGAGAAGACAACGAACAGAAAAACGTTATTTTTAAGGTTAGACACGTTATTGTGACTCATCGCCTGCATGATGGAAAAGATCAGTGTTCGTGTCTACAAACTTAACATTTATTTTATGTTCTTTGCCTGTCATTAAGAGTAGTTTCACCGAAGTATTGGAGACGACAAAACAAGAGGAATTAATTTTTAAATTGTCAGGGGGAAAGCGCCAAGCCATTACAACTTTATAGCACTTGGAAGGGGTCAGGATAAGGATTTGGGATGAGACGAGGGGGTAAGGAAGGAATGGTGCCCAACCACTTGGACGGTTATTGTATTATTGACAGCACAAGAACCAGTGTGGAACACATTATTACGAAGTGTGTTAGTTTGTTGAAAGGAAAGTTTTATATCGAGAGGACGAAGGGTATTAGGGAGGTTTTTAAGTCCAAACATGAAGGGAAAACACAGAAGTGCTTCGAGTCGCTATCATCCAAGAATTTTCTCGACTTTAATTTTTTATGATAAACTGTGTTTGTTATATAGTAAATACTAACACTAGATATATTCAGGGTGAGTATAGGGTACACACAGGTGTGTGTGGTGTGCCTTTCACCCACCACAAGTGTACCGTTCATCACCATAAGTGTACCGTTCACCCACCACAAGTGTACCGTTCACCCACCACAAGTGTACCGTTCACCTACAAGTGTACCGTTCACCACCACAAGTGTACCCTTCACCATCACAAGTGTACCCTTCACCACCACAAGTGTACCCTTCACCACAAGTGTACCGTTCATCCACAAGTGTACCGTTCACCACCACAAGTGTGCCGTTCACCCACAAGTGTACCGTTCACCCACAAGTGTACCGTTCACCCACAAGTGTACCGTTCACCCACAAGTGTACCGTTCACCACCACAAGTGTACCGTTCACCACCACAAGTGTACCGTTCACCCACCACAAGTGTACCGTTCACCACCACAAGTGTACCGTTCACCACAAGTGTACCGTTCACCACCACAAGTGTACCGTTCACCACCACAAGTGTGCCGTTCACCCACAAGTGTACCGTTCACCACCACAAGTGTACCGTTCACCCACAAGTGTACCGTTCACCACCACAAGTGTACCCTTCACAACCACAAGTGTACCGTTCACCCACCACAAGTGTACCGTTCACCACAAGTGTACCGTTCACCACCACAAGTGTACCGTTCACCACCACAAGTGTACCGTTCACCACCACAAGTGTACCGTTCACCACCACAAGTGTACCGTTCACCCACCACAAGTGTACCCTTCACCCACAAGTGTACCGTTCACCCACCACAAGTGTACCGTTCACCCACCACAAGTGTACCGTTCACCCACCACAAGTGTACCGTTCACCCACCACGAGTGTACCGTTCACCACCACAAGTGTACCGTTCACCCACCACAAGTGTAACGTGACACGACTCTAGAAACCTATCATAAAAATCACTTAGATCAGACAATAATGATCTGAACGGGTGAACATGATTCTAAAATCTCAATAAAAATAAGATACATATAAGCGAATAAAGATTATTGACGATCTATATCTTTAAAAGAGAGTGTCTGTCTCTGTTCGTGTGTCCAAAGTTGCAGGTCAGACGTTTGGGGCTAGTCTCACTCAGCAGGGGAAATGGTCTGGGTTTCTGGACACACACAGGCTGGTGGGAGTCCCCAGAATTCAAGAGGAAAGAGTGCCAGGATCTCACAACTCCACGATGATTTTGTCACTATCTGCCAGCTACTCTGATAAATATTTTAAAAACAATCATTAAAAAAAATCTTACAGAAGTATTCACCATCTCAGGAATTTTAACAGAAATTTCCTGCTATTCAAACGTGGGTCATATTACCGTAAAACCCAGCTTTAAATCAGCCCAATTTCCTCCCCCACTGGCGGAAAAAAAAATCACAGATTCGAAAGGGGGAACTATTCTATTCTTTGTATGTTATTAATTGTAAAGACATACCGACACTAAATTTTATTGTGTTATTAGTAATATTGGAGGAGGAGAGAGAATGAGGGAAGGGGGAAGACAGACCTGGGCAACACTGGATACCCCCATAGTTGTCTTTATATAAAAAGGCTTGTATAAATTTATCAAGAAATGTAAACAAAAATATAAGAAAAGTAAACTGGAATTGTCAAGTGTAGATGGCAAATTAAGGAAAGCCAAATCCCAATGGGTTCTTACAGATGTATAAAACAATGCTAGAGATAACTGGATTACTGAACGCAGATACAAGTTATCTAACACATAGTGAAGAGAGGTATTCTACACGAGTATTTGATCTCCATCTTTCCTGAAGAAGACCCCCGACAATTTTACTAAAGTTCAACAAATTTATAATGGAGTGAAACCAAGAGGCAAACTAATACTTATTAGAAAAGTCAGAAAAGAAACCTAATAACCTCATAACCCGGGGCATCAACAGAGTATTTTTCCAGTATCTTAAAAGAATGACAAGAAATGTTTAAGACAGCTTTAGTAAAGCATATTCAATAAACTATGGGAGTTGGGCACAGTTCCAGAATTGTAGAAGGTTGCGAATGTGGCCCTTGTTTTGTTAAAGGAGGTAGATCACAGACAATAGTATTGATATTAGGCTGCTTGCCCAAGCAACCTAATATCAAATGTAGGGAAATTGATTGCAGCGATAATCATAAATGCTGTTCATCTTGAAAACTTATTATTAAATTACTGGGAACAAAGTTTTATATGATATGGATATGGAAAAGGCTGTGTCCTTTATTTTAATAGGGTGCCAGCCTATTGAATTCAAATCTCCGCTTACAAAATATACTGAAAACCAACAAATTCCGTATATAAATTACCGTGCAAAAATAAAACATATTATAGAGTAGTTGGCGAAAAAAAAGTTGTTATTCAGGTATACAAAATAAGACTTGTAAAAGTTCATTTATATATTTCCCATCCAAGTTCTGTCGGAATAATCGGCTTTTGCGGAAAGAGTTCGTTCGTGGGTTTAGAAAAGCTCCCTCGCAACCTGTGTGTGTGTGTGATGCAGTCGGGAAGGATTTAACTCAACAATGGGACTAGTTGTACCTTGAAAATTTAATGTAATTTCGATATTAATGTTATGTTCGATTATGGGTTTAATTGGGTGTCTGGTAGCGTATTATCTTAACTGTATGTCATAGTGCGTAGGAGTATTGCGGCGTACGAGATCTATTTCGTTGTGAATAGCTTAGTGATAGAGGTCTAAGACAACTGGATTTTTTGTTTGCGATTGCTGCAAAAAGACTCGTACAAGACTTCATGATTGTTTCACAAGATCTGGCGTCGAATAAGATGTGGTATAAGATGGATTTCCATTACCACTGACCCCACACACTCCCTATCTTCCAACACTTTGCAATCACATGGCTCTCTCTACACTGAGAGTGGAAGAGTTGGGGAGAAAACCACTTCATTCGTCCTGATGGCCGTGTAAAGATAGGTAGTGTTAGTAATTGAACTCTTAGAAACAAAACTATCTTATAAATGTAACATAATAACACAATTGAAGAAACAGATGAAGGTCTGCGTATTGTTTGAGGTGTACGTCAGACATGAGTATGCATAAGTTTGGGTGGATATAATTAGGAGCTGCCTCGTTAGAGGTAATTGGCCACCTATAGTTACCTTCGTTAGTATAGTCTTATATACATCTATTGTGTTACATGGTGATTTGTTCGATAGATTAACAATCCTATTTCCAAACCAGTATTTACTCAAGTCTTTAAAGAGTTTAGTCAAATTATATTTATTATTTCGTGTTTTATTTTGTGGTATATTTAATACTTTATATCTTTGTATTTGTCTGTACTGTTCCTTTCCCTTTCATCTATTTATCTATAATCATATCACACATTACTTGTCGTTTTTTTTAAACAATGTAATTAATGCTTTTTAATCTAATATAATAAATTCATTGATTTTAAGTTTGTTTCTAATGTGTGTGATTAACATTGTTAATCTGCTCGTTACGCGTTCAATTGAATTAATGTCCATTCAAAAGTACGAAAAACAAAACTAAATTGCACAATCTATACAAGGCATATTTAGGGCAAGATAAAGCTGAATATTAGATATTGCTACTTGCAATAACGCTTCTTATTGCTAACGCTTCTTGAAATTTATCCTTGTATCCTGTTGCTGAATTCCGTATATTTGAAATTAATCCTAGTATCCTATTGCTGTATTCCGTATATTTGAAATTAATCCTAGTATCCTATTGCTGTATTCCGTATATTTGAAATTAATCCTAGTATCCTATTGCTGTATTCCGTATATTTGAAATTAATCCTAGTATCCTATTGCTGTATTCCGTATATTTGAAATTAATCCTAGTATCCTATTGCTGTATTCCGTATATTTGAAATTAATCCTAGTATCATATTTGCTTTATTCCGTATATTACGCATTTATTTTTGGTCTTAAGATCTTTATTTTCCATGACTATCATGTTTTTTTCAGCATTCTGATTTCGCAATTTCAACGTCGTCCAGCTGATATCTGATATATCTTATTATTGCCCAAGCTCAGGGTCCTACACTTTGAAGCATTATATTGTATCTGCCATTATAGATGAAGCATTATATTGCATCTGCCAATCTTTCATTCATTTTGAAAGCCTACCAAAGGTCGTATTTTCGTTTCATTTCTTTATTACGCGTATTGTTGCTGTTCTGTTGTTTCGTCTGAATATATTTCACTCCCAATTTTTGTGTCGACATCAGATTTACACGTTTCATCATATATATATATATTAATTAAAGTTAGTGAGGGTACCATCTCTGGTGCAAATGTAGGGACCCATAGCCTCGAAAAAGAAAATAAAGAGTATTCAGAGAAGATCTTGTGGATTCTCACTGAACACTTTATATTTTCTTCTCCTACTACCCCCATTCTTTTGTATATAATATACATATATATGCTGACACACTACTGACGATAGTGGTGATGATGATGACAATAATAGTGATGATGGTTGTGATAGTGACATTGTCCGCTGCAAGGATCACCCGCTAGTGATGATAGCTAGTATGATGCTATCTAGGTTCCTCAATCTAGCGTGCTTATACAAGTCACTTTAATCTTTGTGCTCCTTCTCAGGAACACACTTTCGTCCTCTTTTCCCTTCCTTATATACGATTGCAATTGCATAGGCTTTGCAAAATTTGAAACCAAAACAATGAGCAAGATTTCCATTGAGCAGCTGAAGGGTTAATCAGGTCGTCTATTGCTCAGCTCTAAATATTAATCAGGTCACGAGATCTATTTTTGTGTTGGGAGTAATTTCTTAAGGTTTTTAATTGGTCTTTGTTCAGACGAGCTTGTTAATTTACCTCACTGTGCATGTGTCACTGTATTGTTCCTTACTGTGCATGTGGCACTGTACTGTTCCTCACTGTGTGTGTGTCACTGTACTGTTCCTCACTGTGTGTGTGTCACTGTACTGTTCTTTACTGTGTATGTGTCACTGTACTGTTCCTCACTGTGTGTGTGTCACTGTACTGTTCCACGCTGTGCATGTGTCACTGTACTGTTCCTCATTGTGAATGTGTCACTGTACTGTTCCTCACTGTGCATGTGTCACTGTACTGTTCCTCACTGTGTGTGTGTCACTGTACTGTTCCTCACTGTGCATGTGTCACTGTACTGTTCCTTACTGTGCGTGTGTCACTGTACTGTTCCTCACTGTGCATTTGTCACTGTACTCTTCCTCACTGTGCGTGTCACTGTACTGTTCCTCACTGTGTGTGTGTCACTGTACTGTTCCTCACTGTGTGTCACTGTACTGTTCTTCACTGTGCACGTGTCACTGTACTGTTCCTCACTGTGTGTGTGTCACTGTACTGTTCTTCACTGTGTATGTGTCACTGTACTGTTCCTCACTGTGTGTGTGTCACTGTACTGTTCCTCACTGTGCATGTGTCACTGTACTGTTCCTCACTGTGTGTGTGTCACTGTACTGTTCCTCACTGTGTGTGTGTCACTGTACTGTTCCTCACTGTGTGTGTGTCACTGTACTGTTCCTCACTGTGTGTGTGTCACTGTACTGTTCCTCACTGTGCATGTGTCACTGTACTGTTCCTCACTGTGTGTGTCACTGTACTGTTCCTCACTGTGTGCGTGTCACTGTACTGTTCCTCACTGTGTGTGTGTCACTGTACTGTTCCTCACTGTGTGCGTGTCACTGTACTGTTCCTCACTGTGTGTGTGTCACTGTACTATTCCTCACTGTGTGCGTGTCACTGTACTGTTCCTCACTGTGTGCGTGTCACTGTACTGTTCCTCACTGTGTGTGTGTCACTGTACTGTTCCTCACTGTGTGTGTGTCACTGTACTGTTCCTCACTGTGTGTGTGTCACTGTACTATTCCTCACTGTGTGTGTGTCACTGTACTGTTCCTCACTGTGTGTGTGTCACTGTACTGTTCCTCACTGTGCATGTGTCACTGTACTGTTCCTCACTGTGTGTGTGTCACTGTACTGTTCCTCACTGTGTGCGTGTCACTGTACTGTTCCTCACTGTGTGTGTGTCACTGTACTGTTCCTCACTGTGTGTCACTGTACTATTCCTCACTGTGCATGTGTCACTGTACTGTTCCTCACTGTGTTGTGTCACTGTACTGTTCTTCACTGTGTATGTGTCACTGTGTGTGTGTCACTGTACTGTTCCTCACTGTGTGTGTGTCACTGTACTGTTCCTCACTGTGCTTGTGTCACTGTACTATTCCTCACTGTGCATGTGTCACTGTACTGTTCCTCACTGTGTATGTGTCACTGTACTGTTCCTCACTGTGTGTGTCACTGTACTGTTCATCACTGTGTTTGTGTTACTGTACTGTTCCTTACTGTGTGTGTGTCACTGTACTGTTCCTCACTGTGCATGTGTCACTGTACTGTTCTTCACTGTGCATGTGTCACTGTACTGTTCTTCACTGTGCATGTGTCACTGTACTGTTCCTCACTGTGTGTGTCACTGTACTGTTCTTCACTGTGCATGTGTCACTGTACTGTTCTTCACTGTACTGTTCTTCACTGTGCATGTGTCACTGTACTGTTTCTCACTGTACTGTTCTTCACTGCGCATGTGTAACTGTACTGTTCCTCACTGTGCATGTGACTACTGTTCCTCACTGTG
>WNGS01167372.1:9569679-9585100 GCA_020271785.1 Procambarus virginalis | reverse complement strand
CATCTCTTCTTTCTCTTCCTCACCTTTTTTTCTCTCTCTCTCTCATCCCTCTCTCTCTCTCCTCTCTCTCTCTCTCTCTCTCTCTCTCTCTCTCTCTACCTCTCCTCTCTCCGCTCTCTCTCTCATCTATCCTCCTCTCTCGGTTTGTGCTTGGTAGCCCTCCGGGTGAAGTTACCTTTGTAACTGTTCCTGGCAATGGTCCCTCTGTTGTCCATAATATGAAGGAGTAAAAGAACAGCAGATCCCACGAGGAGTGAAGGACTGAGGTCAGCAGACCCCACGAGGAGGGAAGGACTAAGGCAGCAGACCCCATGAGGAGTGAAGGACTAAGGCAGCAGACCCCACGAGGATTGAAGGAGTAAGGGCAGCAGACCCCACGAGGAGTGAAGGACTAAGGCAGCAGACCCCATGAGGAGTGAAGGACTAAGGCAGCAGACCCCACGAGGAGAGAAGGACTAAGGCACAGACCCCACGAGGAGTGAAGAACTAAGGCAGCAGTACCCCACGAGGAGTGAAGGACTAAGGCAGCAGACCCCACGAGGAGGGAAGGACTAAGGCAGCAGACCCCACGAGGAGTGAAGAACTAAGGCAGCAGACCCCACGAGGAGTGAAGAACTAAGGCAAGCAGACCCCACGAGGAGTGAAGGACTAAGGCAGCAGACACCACGAGGAGTGAAGGAGTTAGAGTGGGATAAAGGAGGGTGCTGTAGTGCAGATGCCTTACCGTGACCGTAATCCCATTAGCATGGTGGTGCGGGGAGCGAGGATGTCATAGGCGTTGGTCGCCTTCATGACGTGGTGCGCGCGTGTGACCTGAGCCGGATATGAACCAGCCCCACGCTAACGGTCATTAGTCAAGAACGTTCTGCCTGCCTGCCTGCCCGGCCGTCCGTCCGCTTGCCTGCCAGCCGTACTTCCTGCCTGCCTGCCTGCCTGCCTGCCTTGCGATCCGCCCGCCTGCCTGCCTGCCTGCCTTCCTGCCTGCCTGCCTTGCGATCCGCCCGCCTGCCTAAGCCTGCCTGCCTGCCTGCTATCTTGCCTGCCAGCCAGCCAGCCAGCCAGCCAGACCAGCCAGCCAGCCGCCAGCCAGCCAGCCTGCCTGCCCTGCCTGCCTGCCCTGCCTGCCTACCTGCCCTGCCAGCCACCTAGCCAGCCGTTCCTGCCAGCCAGCCAGCCAGCCCAGCCTGCCTGCCTGCCTGCTGCCTGCCTGCCTGCTCTCCCTGCCTGCCTGCCTGCCTGCCCCCCTCAAGCACCACCTTGCTTTACATCACTAAGCACTGCGGACATTTTAATGTTTATGTTTTTATTACCGGTTTCTGTCCTCTGTGCTTTTTATTTGTTTTAAAATAATATTAATACAGTACAATATTTTATAAAACATTTTATTATTTTACGATTATTTGCTGCTAGCATTCAAGGCTCTTGCATTCGCTGTTATCTAATTCACCTTATTAACTTTAATGGTTCACAAGACTGTTAAGATTCTCCCTGTTTCCTTTGCCCTCATGTTTCTCGATATTCGGTGATTCTAATTACTTTGACATAACTCGTCTTGTGACTTATTTTGCTGTCATGTCAACGACGTGAATGATATCCTGGAGCTCGTGAGTATTGAGACACACTTTGTTACGTTGTCTTCAGGGCATGGCGCTTGTTTTGATAACTTATGGACTTTCATATTCCATGAGGATTCTTTTAGAAGTTTTTTTAGAACTACATTTTGGTACTTCTGGTGGTCCATCACTACTATTGGTATTTTCTTCTGGTGGTTCCCTCACTACATATTGGTACTGTTTGGTGGTCCATCACTACTTGTTGGGACTTTCTGGTGGTCCATCACTACATATCTTGGTACTTTCTGGTGGTCCCCATCACTACATATGGTATTTTCGGTGGGTATTGGTTTGGTGGTTCATCACTACATATTGGTATTTCTGGTGGTCCATCACATCATATTGGTAACTTTCTGGTGGTCCTTTACTACATATTGGTACTTTTCTGGCTGGTCCATCACTACATATTGAGTGACTTCTTGTGGTCCATCGACTACATATGTGTGTACTTTCTGGTGGCATCACTACATATTGAGCTACCTGTTTGGTGGACACTTTATACCTGTGGTACTTTCTGGTGGTACAGCACTACATATTGGTACTTTCCCTGGTGGTCCATCATACATATTGGTACTTTCTGGGGCCGGTCCATCACTACATATTGGTGCTATACTTGGTGGTCCATCACTACATATTAGGACTTTCTTCCTGGTGGACAATTACTACATATAGATACTTTCTGGTGGTCCATAAATACATATTGGTACTTTCTGGTGGTCCCATCACACATCTATTGGTACTTTCTGGTGGACAATTACTACATATAGATACTTTCTGGTTGTACCCATCACTACATATCGGTACTTTCTGGTGGTCAATCAATACATTTTGGTACTTTCTGGCGGTCCATCACTACATATCGGTACTTTCTGGTAGTCCATCACTACATATTGGTAATTTCTTGGGGACAATTACTACATATCGATACTTTCTGGTTGTCCATCGCTACATAGGGTACCTTTCTGGGGGCCATCTCGACATATCGGTACTTTCTGGTAGTCCATCACTACATATTGGTACTTTCCCAAAATAGTCAGCAATGAATACTTTCATTTTAGGCGGATGATCGGCAATTTATTAAATGCCAAACCTGCCGCTGACGAACTTCCTCCTCCAGGGATGGTTATAAACAGCCTGACTCAATTGCACAATTAAACGGTATTGCATCATTTACGTAGTGCGGTAGTCCTTTATGATTGGATCGTTTACGAAGGAAGATGAGGCGTCTTAGACTGGCCCGTTACGCAGTTAATTACACCTTTAATTGATATCTTCCTGCAGTTCGACAATATATGGAAAAGAAGATCAGACAACTTCCATGTTGAGTGTTATTCATTTCTTTCAATTACAGTAAAAAAAATAAAGGCAGAGGGGGGGGGGCGAAATCAGTGTATGTGACGTTGAGAGTAAATTTAAGCCAAACGACGCTATGATATGATTGATATGGATTTATTATTAATAAACGGGCACAAATCCTAAACACATCCGTGACACAATATTATTTTCCATAATTCGGGTGATAAAGCGTGATAAGCATGTTAAATCGGAGTTGAGGATGTACATGTGGCTCTTATTAAGCAAGTCAGACGTATCGTAGGAATGTGATTTGTACATGCGCTTCTTAAAAAAGACCAATTTCTGTGCAGCCTCTCCGCTTAAAATGACTTAAATGTTACTATATTTAAGTATTTGTTTAGATAAGCTAAATTTGGGGTTTATTGTTCTCTGTAGCTGAGTAAGCTGGAGGACTCGAAAACAGAAAATGGGACAGTACTCACTTTCGTGACGTTTCATTTCAAATTATTCTCGTTTTTGGCCATGGCGCATTACGAGCGAAAAGCGACGTTATTTTTAAAGAGGACGGGTTGCAACCTCCCTCTCCCTCTGAGGCACAAATATTATAAAAAAAAATGAGGAGTCTACGGACAACACAACCAATATTTCAACATGACCATGAAAATTTCTCAACGAAGGGATTACCTTGAGGTTACTTTGAGGTGCTTCCGGGGCTTAGCGTCCCCGCGGCCCGGTCGTCGACCAGGCCTCCAACCTTTCGACCTTTCCAGGATGGAAACCCCTGGAAATTTTCCCTGGAACACGGCCCACCAATAGGTTTACAACCAGGTCCCCAATTACTTGCTTGGTGAGTAAGGAATAACAGTTACGGAAAAGTGCCCAGGCGACCCTTCTCGGCCAGGGCTCGAACCCGGATCGCCATAAAGGGTACAGCTGTGGTAGAGTAGCATCCCTCTAAAGGTACATTTTAGCACCGCGGAAGAGGCAGTTATTTTTTAATGATCGCAATAAACAAGGCTGTTTTACAGACCATTTCATGGGAGGTTAATGTCAGTACGGCCCATCGCTGACACGTAGCTGACGCGCATATATATATATATATATATATATATATATATATATATATATATATATATATATATATATATATATATATATATATATATATATATATATATATATATATATATATATATATATATATATATATATATATGCGCGTCAGGTACGTGTCAACACTAGGCCGTGCCTAGTAGCCAGAACGCACTTCTCGGTCTACTATGCTTGGCCCGATTTGCCTAATAGGCCGAGTGACTTTGTTTATTTTCAAAATATTGTTTCCAGTTGGTTTATTTGAAATATCATTATTATATTATATTAGGATCATAAAGTATTGACTTATGTTAGTTTTAGTTAGGTTAAGATAGGTTAGATTAGGTTAGGGTTGGAATTTGATACTTAATCCCGGGAATGATAACTTTCCATAATAAAAAGAGGTTAGGACAACTTTACTTACATTTACTAGTAAGGCGAAGATTAAGTGGAGACAAGACTGATGTCTACACAGGCACAAACGGGTATGTAACAAGGGGGAGTTATTAACAAACCCACAAGGGCCGTGACGAGGATTCGAACCTGCGTCCGGGAGCATCCCAGACACTGCCTTAATCGACTGAGCTACGACAGGTTCATTCGATGCATTACGTTAGTGTGATCTCTGTGTGTAATGATGTTGCAAGGGGGAGTTTTTACAATACATTCGTTGCATCGTCACGAAATTGGACACGAAACTATTAATACAAATTGGTAAAGTTTAGATCCATAAGACCTGATAAAAATAATGGTTTGGAAATAAGGTCGTTGATTTATGGATAATTCAGTCTTGATGATAACTGTAACTCACTCTTCAGTCTTCCTAATAACTGTAACTCACTCTTCAGTCTTCCTAATGACTGTAACTCACTCTTCAGTCTTCCTAATGACCGTAACTCACTCTTCAGTCTTCCTAATGACAGTAACTCACTCTTCAGTCTTCCTAATGACTGTAACTCACTCTTCAATCTTCCTAATGACCGTAACTCACTCATCAGTCTTCCTAATGACCGTAACTCACTCATCAGTCTTCCTAATGACCGTAACTCACTCTTCAATCTTCCTAATGACCGTAACTCACTCTTCAGTCTTCCTAATGACCGTAACTCACTCTTCAGTCTTACTAATGACCGTAACTCACTCTTCAGTCTTACTAATGACCGTAACTCACTCATCAGTCTTACTAATGACTGTAACTCACTCTTTAGTCTTCCTAATGACCGTAACTCACTCTTCAGTCTTCCTAATGACCGTAACTCACTCTTCAGTCTTACTAATGACCGTAACTCACTCATCAGTCTTACTAATGACTGTAACTCACTCTTTAGTCTTCCTAATGACCGTAACTCACTCTTCAGTCTTCCTAATGACCGTAACTCACTCTTCAGTCTTACTAATGACCGTAACTCACTCATCAGTCTTCCTAATAACCGTAACTCACTCTTCAGTCTTACTAATGACCGTAACTCACTCTTCAGTCTTCCTAATGACCGTAACTCACTCTTCAATCTTCCTAATGACCGTAACTCACTCTTCAGTCTTCCTAATGACTGTAACTCACTCTTCAGTCTTCCTAATGACCGTAACTCACTCTTCAGTCTTCCTAATGACCGTAACTCACTCTTCAGTCTTCCTAATGACCGTAACTCACTCTTCAGTCTTACTAATGACCGTAACTCACTCTTCAATCTTCCTAATGACCGTAACTCACTCTTCAGTCTTACTAATGACCGTAACTCACCATTCATTACTGCATCTGATGGCAATTACTGTACGCATGCCTCCTGATTGACTTAGAATCTATACTGAAGGTAGTCATTGAAGTCAATGAAGTCATTGACTGGTCACCTGAGTGGCTAGCCCCGACTCTTGTGATCGCCAGGAAGCTGTAATTAATCACCCTCGTTCGAGTTATGGCGTGAAGACCATGACAATCCCAGTCATTGACGCAATTGATCCATTGATCCCAGTTAACCTCATTCTGAATCACAGGTGTATATATATATGTGTATATTATTGTATATTTCGTAATTATTGATTCGTATATACATATATTAAGCATGTTTGTAAGTTTTGGATTAAGATTTTAATGGAAATAACTCTTGTTTCGTTGATTATATTTCAAAGCCTGGTTGAAAGGATTAATAATAAGTTTAGTTTCGGAAAAACGAGGTAGAGGGAGTTGTTGTTGCCCCTGTCAGCACCAGAGCTGGTGGAGGGAGAGAGATGGCGTGGAGTGTAAGAGATGGCGTGGAGGGAGAGAGGAGGCGTGGAGTGAGACAGCTAGTGGAGTGAGACAGCTAGTGGAGTGAAAGAGGAGGCGTGGAGTGCGCAGATCCCACCAGTGGCACTGGCACCCTGTGATGAACCTCCACTTGCATGTTTTGACATCATCAGTCTGTTGGTTGAGTGCCTCTGGATCTTACCTCGCCTTAGTCCCTTCCCGTTCGCAGTGAGAGTCTTCACATCCACCTCTGGGAGCGGGATGCTCCCTGGAGGACTCTTGGGAGGACTCTTGGACTTTTGGAGGACTCTTGGACTTTTGGGAGGACTCTTGGACTTTTGGGAGGACTCTTGGACCAGTGAGAGGACTCTTGGACTTTTGGAGGACTGTTGTACCAGTGAGAGGACTCTTGGACTTTTGGGAGGACTCTTGGACCAGTGAGAGGACTCTTGGACTTTTGGGAGGACTCTTGGACTTTTGGGAGGACTCTTGGACCAGTGAGAGGACTCTTGGACTTTTGGGAGGACTCTTGGACCAGTGAGAGGACTCTTGGACTAGTGAGAGGACTCTTGGACTTGTGAGAGGAATCTTGGACTAGTGAGAGGACTCTTGGACTAGTGAGAGCACTCTGGGACTACTGAGAGGACTCGTGGACTACTGAGAGGACTCTTGGACTACTGAGAGGATTGTTAGACTCGTGAGAGGTGTTTGGGAATAGTGAGTGAACTCTTGGATTAGTGAGATGACTCTTGGACTAGGGAGAGGACTCTTTGAAGGACTCTTGGACTAGTGATGTCCTTTATAANAGATCCTTTACATTGCTTTCTGTCTATAGTGTGACTTGATTGAGTCTTTTATATGGTTTACGTTTCTATATTTTTGTTTGTTTACATAACAGAAGCTGGAACGTATCTTCATTAAGCATCATATTATCTGTGGCCTATTGAAAGACTCGATTAACATCATATTGGAGGTTTGCTGTGTCTTCTATATTGCCTACTCGCATAAAAATCCTAGCGTCATCTGCAAATGATGATAAAGTAATAGAGTTTGTATCTTTGTCAATGTTTGATACGAGGATGAGAAAAAATACCGGAGCAAGTACATTACCTTGGGGAGGGAACTTTTCACGATGGATGATCCGGATTTTACTGTGTTGACTATTACACTCTGGATTCTGTTCGTTACGAAGTTAAAGATCCATCTCCCTACTTTGCCAGTAATTACGTTTGAGCGCATTTTGTGCACAATAACACCATGGTCACATTTGTCGAAAGCTTTTGCAAAGTCTGTGTATATTACATCTGAGTAATATGTGTCATGACATCTAAGGCTGTGTCATAGTGATCTAGCAAGTGACCTCACCGAAACAGGGGCGAAATTACTGATGTACTGAGTTTATTAGTAATTTGAAATATAAGCAAACGAGTTAACGTTCGTCTACTTCAGATAAATTTTTGTAAAATGTTCATGGGATAAATGCACTTTAAGGTGTAAGGTAAGGTCAGTAATTCGACTCTGGGGATGACCTCGAAATAAGCCCAACATGTACTGTATGTATACACTGGCTGCCTGTCCTCGATACAATGAATTGTTATTATTGTTGTAATTGGAGCCAAGTCATTTAGGCAATGCTTGGTATAGTTTTACCATAACCCATTGTTGATAGGCCATAAACACGACCCAAACCTGATTAGTGTCTAAATTGCAGCTGATGCCGAATTTAGACCTCAGTTGTTGACAAATCTTTGGTGTAGATTGGATAGGTTTAGATTTTGGAAAGACCAGGGTAAATATTGTTTGGAAATATGGTTGTAGATTTGTGGAACAAATTACCAGGTAACACATAGTAGACGTAGAATCGCAGAGTTGTTTCAAGCGCAGGTTAGACATGATTATGAATGAGTTTGGGTGGATATAACTAGAAGCTGCCTTGTATGAACTAACTAATATGCCTTCTGCAGTTTCTTTTACTATTACGTTCATATTTGGACAATAAAGTTTTCCTGTGAATACTTCCCTCCTGTTTATCCATGCATGCTTCGGTTTTAGATTTAGTAAATGCAAAATAATTTGCAATTGAAATATTTGTTACTGGCGAGAAAGATATGAAAAGTTATTAATCGAAGATTAAGAGTGCAGCGGGAGGCGTCGTGTGCAGCTGTACGCCTCTGGGCTCCTTTATGTGCCCGCCCCACGCGACACAATAACTCTGGCAATCAGCAGAAAGCCAGTCTGGACGGGCTGAATAAGACAAATAATTACCATGAGGCAGCAGCAGGGGGACAACGGGGGCTAGTATACGGCGCTTTCTCTAGTAATGTAACGCGCCACGCACGCGTCCCTGCCCCTAGCCCTTGCCCTCACAGATACACATGCGCTTCCCCATCTGGCAGGATGCGCAGCCGTCTCGCGCATGGGTTATACCCTGTTCATATATCTTGATAGAGCCATAGCTTCATTGAAGAGCTGCCGTTGAGTTACATGTCCGACAACCTATTAAACTCTCGTTCGTAGTAGCCTCGTTAATACCCAAAGCTCAGGATCAACAATTTGAAAAAAGTCATGTATGTTGTGCCCGTTTTTGTTTTGTTTTGGTGGCGTTTCTGTCACGTAATGTAAACAAACTTAGTACCAGGACATGGTACTTTCACACACCACGTAACATTACTCTACCATACAATAGGCGTGAGACCATACAGTAGGCGTGTTTACATTTTTGCATGTCATGCATGTTGATCTTTTTGCAAACTATGCATGCAAACTGCCATTATATTCATCATTCCTAAATGTATCTTCAATCGTAAATCACACAGCTCCATTATGCGACAAGATATAGAAAGAATAGAAGATTTATAGTACGTCAGGAATAGAAGCTTCATATTCATGCAGCTGCTGCAACACACACAAGCTTCACTCTCGTTCGTCTGGCTAGCAAGATTACTATTTTCTCCGCTCCAAACGCCAGCCATCATTCAAGCTAGCTATTCTTATACCCGTGATGCACAGGGTCAATCTCGTACTTTGACCGGTTGGTTACTGGACATAGTCAGTCACTTGGACACACATTAGGATGAAGGTTGCCTCCAGACACGCCACCTGTACACCTCAATGGCATCGCCTGAAATTGTCGATAAATGTTTTAATAAGGAACTGCGAGCCACCATTAGCGGAATGTGTGTCGATAAAGAAGATGTAGTGAAAGTGAGCTGCGCTTATGATCGAGGAAGTGAAAGTGCAGTGAGTTGCGCTCATGAATGAGGCAGTGAAAGTGCAGTGAGTTGCGCTCATGAATGAGGCAGTGAAAGTGCGTTGCGCTTATGATTGAGGCAGTGAAAGTGCGTTGCGCTTATGATTGAGGTAGTGAAAGTGAGCTGCGCTTACGATTGAGGCAGTGAAAGTGAGCTGCGCTTATGATTGAGACAGTGAAAGTGAGCTGCGCTTACGATTGAGGCAGTGAAAGTGAGCTGCGCTTACGATTGAGGCAGTGAAAGTGAGCTGCGCTTACGATTGAGGCAGTGAAAGTGCGTCGCGCTTATGATTGAGGCAGTGAAAGTGAGCTGCACTTACGATTGAGGCAGTGAAAGTGAGCTGCGCTTATGATTGAGGCAGTGAAAGTGAGCTGCGCTTACGATTGAGGCAGTGAAAGTGAGCTGCGCTTACGATTGAGGCAGTGAAAGTGAGCTGCGCTTATGATTGAGGCAGTGAAAGTGAGCTGCGCTTACGATTGAGGCAGTGAAAGTGAGCTGCGCTTATGATTGAGGCAGTGAAAGTGCGTTGCGCTTACGATTGAGGCAGTGAAAGTGAGCTGCGCTTACGATTGAGGCAGTGAAAGTGAGCTGCGCTTACGATTGAGGCAGTGAAAGTGAGCTGCGTTTACGATTGAGGCAGTGAAAGTGCGTTGCGCTTACGATTGAGGCAGTGAAAGTGAGCTTCGCTTATGATTGAGGCAGTGAAAGTGAGCTGCGCTTATGAGTGAGGCAGTGAAAGTGAACTGCGCTTATGACTGAGGCAGTGAAAATGAGATGCACTTAAGGTCAAGGCAGAGCGCGCTGGAGATGCAGTGAAAGCGAGTTAAGAGGTGTGACTGTGTGTGCATATTATGAGTATATTCACTGTATTTGTAATGACAATTTGTATTTACTCATGGAATATCTCTGTACCAAGGGATAGTTCACCTATACTGGAAATATGCGAACCTTATCCCTATTTTTCTAAAAAGGCAGAAAGAGCTCAGCAGAAAAATGCCGAACTATCAGTTTGACCTCATCTATCTGCAAGCTTACGCTGCTAAGGGAGGGGAAATTATTCACTGTTTCACCGTGAACAATCTAATAAAATCACCGCGATATGTATTTTTGTTTAATACCGCTTACATACCTGCTCATATGCTTGGAACTTCGCTAAAGCTCTTGATAATGTATTACATGAAAGACAGGCAATGAAATTACAAGCACATGGAATAAATGGTAGAATACTGGAATAGATAGGATAATAATGGTTAAAACAAAGAAAGCAAAGGATCGTCCTAAACGGAAATGAATCTGACTGGAGAAATGTGGTGATTGGGATGCCGCAAGGTTCCGTTTTGGAGCCCACACTTCTTTGTCCTATACATCAATGGCATAGATGAGAATATTGCAAACCACATCGTCAAATTTGCAGATGACACTACAATTTATGGTCAAGTAAAATCAAGTGACAATAATATTGAGGCCTTACAAAGAGATCTACATGAACTCCACAGATGCTTGGAAGACTGACAAAGGCTTTTTAATATCGAAAAATACAAGATCTTGCATGCGGGGCATAATAATGCACGACACATGTTGATTTGGTGGCATAACAATGCTTTGGTAGCATCACTAAATGCTACCAAAGAATTGGTAGCATAACAATGCTAACAAATCAACATTTTCTTGCAGCAGATTCATGAAGAAAAGGAACTTTGAGTCAGAATCTACAATCACTAAAAGTTGCACAAGTGGGAGCTGCAGTAAAAAAGCAAACCAAAATACTAGGAATAAACAAGGGAAAATTTTTACCTCAAGGACAAGAAGGTAGTTGTACAACTGCATAAATCAGGTGCGCTCACAAGTGGATTATTGTATCTAAAGTCATTCCTGAACTAAGTCGACTCTCATATCAGGAACGGTTGAGGGCCACAGGGCTAACAACACTGCAAACTAGACATGACAGGGCTGACGTCAATGAAACTTTTAAAATATTGAATATTTTGGAGGATATTGATTCAGACATTGTCTTCAAAAGGTCAGATGTAACATGAACAAGGAGCAACGGGTTCAAGCTCAGCAAGCCACAATGCAGGACAGAAAACAGGAGATGCATTTTTCACTCATAGTTATAAACCCATGGAACCGCCTACCCACCAGAGGCATAAATGCCAAAACGCTGCTGAATTGAAAAATCCAGCTGGATTTAACCATCAGGACAAATAAGGGGGAGCTTGGACAAGCCGCCAGCTTTCTGTCCTCATCGAGGCTACTAGAAAGATAGTGACCCTCAGGAACTTTCAGATATTTGAACAAAAGAACATTGGCCGTGATAAATTAGAGGAGGTATAGTTTCATACGGATATGTTTATACAAAAGTATACTCATTATATACATAAGGTACTCCTTACATATATATGGAGTACCCGGCTGCACCCGGGTCTCTTTCCCCCCCCCCTAATTTAACCCTTTGCCCTTCATCCCAGTTCTTCTGCATATCTCCCTTTGACCCCGCTCGTCGCCATCCTTTTGAACCCACACCCCCTCTCCCCCTTCTCAGAAAATATATTAAGGATAAAATCAGTAGGAGCCGTGAGGAGGATTCGAACCTATGTTCTGAGTACTCGCAAGCAATGTGATTTCTTTATGCAAAACTTATTATTAAGAAGCAGTGAAACGAATGTACAAGTCTCTCAGAATATTTATTATAATCACTAAACACTCTAGGGGAATCACATCAAATATTTCACATCTAACTCCATGAAAATCGCATAGGGTTTAATTGCTAATATTTCTTAAAACATATAACTTAGCCCGACCCTGACCAGCCTATATCCGTCCCGTACCCTAGACCATTTTCCCTGCAAAGTTGGGCGAGGCTAGCGCCTAGCGTCAGGGACTACGTTGCATGATCGTGTTAGAAACACTAAGCGAACACTTATAATCTATTAGTTGAGCTTCCCCCTGTAGTAAAGTGGTCATAAAAGTATAAAATGGACAGATAAAACCTCTCATTATCCTCAGAAAGAACATCTTACAGCTTTTAAAATAAAAACAAACGTAAACTGTTTTGGTAAAGTTTTTGTGTAAACGTGTAGCGAGGCAGAGAAGGTGGCGTGACGCAGACTCTGGCACAGATTAAAATGCGGTGCAGCAGTAATTGGTAAGCCGTGAGGAACCTGGCCGGCTGCCGCGGGCCCTTACTGGACTAATGCTTTCCTTACACTTTGTAATATGACTCTTATTTCATTTCCAACCTCCTCCTTTGTTTAATGAAATATATATATATATATATATATATATATATATATATATATATATATATATATATATATATATATATATATATATATATATATATATATATATATATTATATATGCTGCTGGACTGTGACACCTTACTACAGGGGGGGGGGTGCTGTAACATGAAAGCCATCCTACAATATGTAGACCCTTCATGATATTTTTAGTACGAACATTAGTGTTAAAAATGGTGATTTGCCTAAAAGGCCGAGTGATATATATATATATATATATATATATATATATATATATATATATATATATATATATATATATATGCAGAAAATCCACAGAGAAATGGGAAAGAGAGATGAACGTTTCGGCCGATCTGGGCCTTTGTCAACACCTTGACAAAGGTGTTGACAAAGGCCCAGATCGGCTGAAACGTTCATCTCTCTTTCCCATTTCTCTGTGGATTTTCCGCATACAAATGATCAGTGTTTATTGATCGTTATTGCATATATATATATATATATATATATATATATATATATATATATATATATATATATATATATATATAATTAACAACACCTGATATAAAACACTCACGCGTTATGTAGAGTGGGAGAACAGCGGTGTAGCAGCGACTACCACTGCAGAATGTTACAGAAAGACCTTAACCAACTCCAAGGGTGGACAAGCAAATGATTACTGGAGTTCAGTCCTAATAAGTGTAAGGTAATGAGGATGGACAAGGGAGAATGAAGACCAGAAAGTGTCTACACCTTTAACAGAAGGCAATTGCAGGAATCTGAGAGAGAGAGAGATTTGAGAATGGATATAATCCATCCCTAACTCCAGAGGTACACACAGACAGTGTGACATCAGCAGCATATGGAACGTTGGCGAATATTGGAACATCGTGGAGAAACCTAAATCGAGACGCGTTTAAAGCAATCTACACAGCTTTCGTTAGATCAGTACTGGAGTATGTAGCACCTGCTTGGAATCTATGCCTTGTGAAAAAACTAATATTGAAAAAGTGCAGAGCTTTGCTACTAGATTAGTGCCGGAGCTTAGAGGATAGGCTAAAGGATAAATATGTTATGAGGATACGCTGATGGATAAATATGTTATGAGGATAGGCTGAAGGAATTGGATCTCGCAACCTTGGAGGATAGAGGAAATAGAGCAGATATGATAACATACAAGATACTGAGGGAAATAAACAAGGTGTACAATGGCAGCCTCTTTAAGTTGAGAGACAGCAGGACCAGACGACTCAAGTGGGAGCTGGAATCGTAAATAAGTCGGAGAAATGTAAGGAACAACTTGTACCCTGTACGGGTGGTCAACAAGTGGAATTAATGCACTAAGGTAAGAAGTTGTAGAAGCCACCTCCACTCACAACTTTAAGGAAAGGTTCGGCAAAGATACCGAGTGTTAGAAGCTTTATAACGCAACGGGTACGAGGTTGGTAGACGAGGCCTAAAGAGCTAGACCTCTCTTCCCCACAGTCACTGATAAGTAAGTAAGTACACTGTTACAGCGATCACCACACCACCACCACACTGTACCAACGGTCACCACACTGTACCAACGGTCACCACACTGTACCAACGGTCACCACACTGTACCAACGGTCACCAGTGTACCAACGGTCGCCACACTGTACCAACAGTCACCACACTGTACCAACGGTGTCACCACTGTACCAACGGTCACCACACTGTACCAACGGTCACCACACTACCAACGGTCACCACACTGTACCAACGGTCACCACACTGTACCAACGGTCACCACACTACCAACGGTCACCACACTGTACCAACGGTCACCACACCACCACCACACTGTACCAACGGTCACCTCACTGTACCAACGGTCACCACACTGTACCAACGGTCACCACACCACCACCACACTGTACCAACGGTCACCACACTGTACCAACGGTCACCACACTGTACCAACGGTCACCACACACCACCACCACACTGTACCAACGGTCACCACACCACCACCACACAGCAACATGTGCTGCTGCCCGACGCCTACCCAACAGAAAACGTCCCTCCCCCCCCCCCCACCACCACCACCACAAACACACCATAAATCTACGCTCAGCTTGAACGATATTTTTCACATTGTCTCGGGTGTTTGTTTATCGTAGCCTCGTACATAAAACATGTACACACCTATTTGTGCTTGCGGGGGTTGAGCTCTGGCTCCTTGGTCAGGTTGGGTGACTTTGGTCAATTCAGGAAGTGATTGGGGCTTTGGGGGTGGTGGGTTAAATATGTTATTCAATAACGCTATTTTCTCACCCTGTACACATCTATTTGTTGTATTTAAATAGCGTTTCGGGCAGGTCCTTAATCCTAATTTTTTCCTGGAATACGAACCGCTAAGTTGTTTATCAGCTAGGTAACTATTCAAGTTCAAGTACGTTAATTGAGACAATATGATACAGGTGAAATGGATAAATTACTGCTGGGTGAACAGAGGCATGCAGTTAAGGATTGGAGCCTAGTTAATCGTCCCCGGACAGGATACGAACCCAGGCTAAATTGCTAGCAAAGTGCGGGGCGACCGTGTTACTACTGCGCCGCGGGAATTAATGTATAATTGTATAATTCAATGATCTAATTGTATCATTGGTATTATTTTGCCTTGTTTTAATGGCATTAATAGATTTGCTGTTTTAGATCTT
>WNGS01167372.1:9549625-9562038 GCA_020271785.1 Procambarus virginalis | reverse complement strand
TATGGTACATTGGTATATTTAACATCTAAAACAGCAAATCTATTAATGCCATTAAAACAAGGCAATATTTTCTACCCTACAAGTATTTTCTGAAAGGCCCTTACCGGAACAAAAGAGAATCCTTTAAAGAGGTGTTACATAACAGCAAGAGTAATAGGCACCAGAATAGTCACACAATTAACACAGCTTTTTAAGCCTTCGTGACCAGATGTATGACCTGAGAATGATCAAGGCAGTGCCGTAATGCCATGCTTTGGACTGGTAGCTCATCCCATCCTAAATACTCCTAAAATTAATTCCATTAGCAATAATTAAGGTGAGGGAAGGTGAGGCTATCCGGAATAGGCGAATAAGAAGGCGCCGACATTCGGAAATTGAAAACAAATGCTGTGTATTATGTGTGTGTGTGTGTGTGGTGTGTGTGTGTGGTGTGTGTGTGGTGTGTGTGTGTGCTGTGTGTGTGTTGTGTGTTCTTTCTGTTTATTCTATATGCTGACTACTTGTGCAAATTCATGACTTTTTTTTTTTACTTTATATATTTCAGTTTCCACCTATGCCATTCTGTGTTTCAGTTTCAAGAGGCTATTCTTATTCCACTAATTAGCTTGTATGTGGTGATCATATTCCTACTGCTCTAAGATTGCGTAATTAAGTTCTCTCATGTGGTCATAGCTTAGTTATCTTAATTCAGAGATTATTTCTTGAAATCCTCTTCACTCTTTCAAGTTTAAAACTTTGTGCTCCGCACAGTGCAGGGTCCATGTGTATTCGGATATTGGCCATACACAGGTTGTGTACATTATCCCCGAATCATGGATTAGTTTTTAAATGTTCTTTTGTTTTACCAGCTTCCCCATGTACTGTAGGAGGGTAGAAATAGCCTAAGCTACTCATACTCCCTTTGAGATGTATTTCTTATCTTGTCTCAATAAACATACTTGAACCCATGTACTGCCGAAGTTATTCTGTTCATAAGGGCTGCCAAATGACGTACCTAGTGAAACGCAAGCTAGAAACACTCTCTCTCTCTCTTTCTGGTTTTTTCTCTCTCTCTCTCTCTCTTCTCTCTCTCCTCTCTCTCTCTCTCTCTCCTCGTCTCTCTCCATCTCTCTCTCTCTCTCTAACTTTCTCCTTCTCCTTCTCTCTCTCTCTCTCTCTCTCTCTCCTCCTCTCCTCTCCTCTCTCTCTCATCGTCTCTACCTCTCTCTCTCTCTATCTCTCCTCTCTCCTCTGTGTGCTTGTAGCCCTCCTGGTGAAGGTTACCTTTGTAACGTTCCTGGCAATGTTCACCTCTTTGTCCATAAGATATGCAGGAGTAACGACAGCAGACCCCCACGAGGAGGTGAAGGACTGAGGTCAGGCAGGACCCCACAGAGGAGTGAAGGACTAGGCAGCAGGACCACCACGAGGAGTGAAGGGACTAAGGCAGCTAGCCCACACGAGGAGTGAGGAGGTAATGGGCAGCCGACCCCACGAGGAGTGAAGGAGTAAGGGCAGCAGACCCCATGAGGAGTGAAGGACTAAGGCAGCAGATCCCACGAGGAGTGAAGGACTAGGGCAGCAGACCCCACGAGGAGAGAAGGACTAAGGCAGCAGACCCCACGAGGAGGGAAGGACTAAGGCAGCAGACCCCACGAGGAGGGAAGGACTAAGGCAGCAGACCCCATGAGGAGTGAAGGACTAAGGCAGCAGACCCCATGAGGAGTGAAGGACTAAGGCAGCAGACCCCATGAGGAGTGAAGGACTAAGGCAGCAGACCCCACGAGGAGTGAAGGAGTTAGAGTGGGATAAAGGAGGGTGCTGTAGTGCAGATGGCCTTACCGTGACCGTAATCCCATTAGCAGGTGGTTGGTGCGGGGAGCGAGGATGTCATAGGCGTTGGTCGCCTTCATGACGTGGTGCGCGCGCGTGTGACCTGAGCCGGATATGAACCAGCCCCACGCTAACGGTCATTAGTCAAGAACGTTCTGCCTGCCTGCCTGCCCGGCCCGTCCGTCCGCTTGCTGCCAGGGCCCGTACTTCACCTGCCTCTGCCTGCCTGCCCTGCCTGCCCTTGCGATCCGCCCTCCGCCTGCCTGCCCTGCCTGCTCTACCTGCCTGCCTGCCTTGCGATCCGCCTGCCTGCCTGTAAGCCTGCCTGCCTGCCTGCTATCTTGCCTGCCAGCCAGCCAGCCAGCCAGCCAGGCCCAGCCAGCCAGCCACCAGCAGCCAGCCACATGCCTGCCGGCCTGCCTGCCTGCCTGCCTACCTGCCTGCCAGCCAGCCAGCCAGCCTTCCTGCCAGCCAGCCAGCCAGCCAGCCTGCCTGCCTGCCTTGCCTGCCAGCCAGCCAGCCTGCCTGCCTGCCTGCCTGCCTGCCTGCCCCCCTCAAGCACCACCTTGCTTTACATCCATAAGCACTGGGACATTTTAATGTTTATGTTTTTTTTTATTTGTTTTATGTATTTCCAAAGCAGTTTTATTTGTTTTTTAAAATAATATTAACATAACAGTACATAACTATTATTTATAAAACATTTTATTACTTTTACTATTTATTTGCTGCTAGACATGTGCAAGGCCTCTTGCATTCGCTGTTATACTAATTCACCTTATTAACTTTAATGGTTCACAAGACTGTTACAGATTCTCCCTGTGTTGCCGTTTGCCCTCATGTTTCTCGATACTCGGTGATTCTAATTACTTTGACATAACTCGTCCTTGTGACTTATTTGCTGCATGTCAACGCACGTGAATGGAATCCTGGAGCTCGTGAGTATTGAGACACACTTTGTTACGTTGTCTTCAGGGCATGGCGCCTTGTTTTGATAACTTATGGACTTTCATATTCCATGAGGATTCTTTTAGAAGTTTTTTTAGAACTGACATATTGGTACTTTCTGGTGGTCCATCACTACATATTGAGTAAATCATTGAATTATACATTAATCCCCGCGGCGTAGTAGTAACACGGTCGCCCCGCACTTTGCTAACAATTTAGCCTGGGTTCGTATCCTGGCCGGGGACGATTAACTAGGCTCCAATCCTTAACTGTATGCCTCTGTTCACCCAGCAGTAATTTATCCATTTCACCCGTATCATATTGTCTCAATTAACGTACTTGAACTTGAATAGTTACCTGGCTGATAAACAACTTAGCGGTTCATATTCCAGGAAAAAATTAGGGTTAAGGACCTGCCCGAAACGCTATTTAAACACAACAATAGATGTGTACAGGGTGAGAAAATAGCGTTATTGAATAACATATTTAACCCACCACCCCCAAGCCCCAATCACTTCCTGAATTGACCAAAGTCACCCAACCTGACCAAGGAGCCAGAGCTCAACCCCCGCAAGCACAAATAGGTGTGTACATGTTTTATGTACGAGGCTACGATAAACAAACACCCGAGACAATGTGAAAAATATCGTTCAAGCTGAGCGTAGATTTATGGTGTGTTTTGTGGTGGTGGTGGGGGGGGGGGAGGGACGTTTTCTGTTGGGTAGGCGTCGGGCAGCAGCACATGTTGCTGTGTGGTGGTGGTGTGGTGACCGTTGGTACAGTGAGGTGACCGTTGGTACAGTGTGGTGGTGTGTGGTGACCGTTGGTACAGTGTGGTGACCGTTGGTAGTGTGGTGACCGTTGGTACAGTGTGGTGACCGTTGTACAGTGTGGTGACCGTTGGTAGTGTGGTGACCGTTGGTACAGTGTGGTGACCGTTGGTACAGTGTGGTGACCGTTGGTACAGTGTGGTGACTGTTGGTACAGTGTGGCGACCGTTGGTACACTGGTGACCGTTGGTACAGTGTGGTGACCGTTGGTACAGTGTGGTGACCGTTGGTACAGTGTGGTGACCGTTGGTACAGTGTGGTGGTGGTGTGGTGATCGCTGTAACAGTGTACTTACTTACTTATCAGTGACTGTGGGGAAGAGAGGTCTAGCTCTTTAGGCCCCGTCTACCAACCTCGTACCCGTTGCGTTATAAAGCTTCTAACACTCGGTATCTTTGCCGAACCTTTCCTTAAAGTTGTGAGTGGAGGTGGCTTCTACAACTTCTTACCTTAGTGCATTAATTCCACTTGTTGACCACCCGTACAGGGTACAAGTTGTTCCTTACATTTCTCCGACTTATTTACGATTCCAGCTCCCACTTGAGTCGTCTGGTCCTGCTGTCTCTCAACTTAAAGAGGCTGCCATTGTACACCTTGTTTATTTCCCTCAGTATCTTGTATGTTATCATATCTGCTCTATTTCCTCTATCCTCCAAGGTTGCGAGATCCAATTCCTTCAGCCTATCCTCATAACATATTTATCCATCAGCGTATCCTCATAACATATTTATCCTTTAGCCTATCCTCTAAGCTCCGGCACTAATCTAGTAGCAAAGCTCTGCACTTTTTCAATATTAGTTTTTTCACAAGGCATAGATTCCAAGCAGGTGCTACATACTCCAGTACTGATCTAACGAAAGCTGTGTAGATTGCTTTAAACGCGTCTCGATTTAGGTTTCTCCACGATGTTCCAATATTCGCCAACGTTCCATATGCTGCTGATGTCACACTGTCTGTGTGTACCTCTGGAGTTAGGGATGGATTATATCCATTCTCAAATCTCTCTCTCTCTCAGATTCCTGCAATTGCCTTCTGTTAAAGGTGTAGACACTTTCTGGTCTTCATTCTCCCTTGTCCATCCTCATTACCTTACACTTATTAGGACTGAACTCCAGTAATCATTTGCTTGTCCACCCTTGGAGTTGGTTAAGGTCTTTCTGTAACATTCTGCAGTGGTAGTCGCTGCTACACCGCTGTTCTCCCACTCTACATAACGCGTGAGTGTTTTATATCAGGTGTTGTTAATTATATATATATATATATATATATATATATATATTATATATATATATATATATATATATATATATGCAATAACGATCAATAAACACTGATCATTTGTATGCGGAAAATCCACAGAGAAATGGGAAAGAGAGATGAACGTTTCAGCCGATCTGGGCCTTTGTCAACACCTTTGTCAAGGTGTTGACAAAGGCCCAGATCGGCCGAAACGTTCATCTCTCTTTCCCATTTCTCTGTGGATTTTCTGCATATATATATATATATATATATATATATATATATATATATATATATATATATATATATATATATCACTCGGCCTTTTAGGCAAATCACCATTTTTAACACTAATGTTCGTACTAAAAATATCATGAAGGGTCTACATATTGTAGGATGGCTTTCATGTTACAGCACCCCCCCCCCCTGTAGTAAGGTGTCACAGTCCAGCAGCATATATAATATATATATATATATATATATATATATATATATATATATATATATATATATATATATATATATATATATATATATATATATATATATATTTCATTAAACAAAGGAGGAGGTTGGAAATGAAATAAGAGTCATATTACAAAGTGTAAGGAAAGCATTAGTCCAGTAAGGGCCCGCGGCAGCCGGCCAGGTTCCTCACGGCTTACCAATTACTGCTGCACCGCATTTTAATCTGTGCCAGAGTCTGCGTCACGCCACCTTCTCTGCCTCGCTACACGTTTACACAAAAACTTTACCAAAACAGTTTACGTTTGTTTTTATTTTAAAAGCTGTAAGATGTTCTTTCTGAGGATAATGAGAGGTTTTATCTGTCCATTTTATACTTTTATGACCACTTTACTACAGGGGGAAGCTCAACTAATAGATTATAAGTGTTCGCTTAGTGTTTCTAACACGATCATGCAACGTAGTCCCTGACGCTAGGCGCTAGCCTCGCCCAACTTTGCAGGGAAAATGGTCTAGGGTACGGGACGGATATAGGCTGGTCAGGGTCGGGCTAAGTTATATGTTTTAAGAAATATTAGCAATTAAACCCTATGCGATTTTCATGGAGTTAGATGTGAAATATTTGATGTGATTCCCCTAGAGTGTTTAGTGATTATAATAAATATTCTGAGAGACTTGTACATTCGTTTCACTGCTTCTTAATAATAAGTTTTGCATAAAGAAATCACATTGCTTGCGAGTACTCAGAACATAGGTTCGAATCCTCCTCAAGGCTCCTACTGATTTTATCCTTAATATATTTTCTGAGAAGGGGGAGAGGGGGTGTGGGTTCAAAAGGATGGCGACGAGCGGGGTCAAAGGGAGATATGCAGAAGAACTGGGATGAAGGGCAAAGGGTTAAATTAGGGGGGGGGGGGAAGAGACCCGGGTGCAGCCGGGTACTCCATATATATGTAAGGAGTACCTTATGTATATAATGAGTATACTTTTGTATAAACATATCCGTATGAAACTATACCTCCTCTAATTTATCACGGCCAATGTTCTTTTGTTCAAATATCTGAAAGTTCCTGAGGGTCACTATCTTTCTAGTAGCCTCGATGAGGACAGAAAGCTGGCGGCTTGTCCAAGCTCCCCCTTATTTGTCCTGATGGTTAAATCCAGCTGGATTTTTCAATTCAGCAGCGTTTTGGCATTTATGCCTCTGGTGGGTAGGCGGTTCCATGGGTTTATAACTATGAGTGAAAAATGCATATCCTGTTTTCTGTCCTGCATTGTGGCTTGCTGAGCTTGAACCCGTTGCTCCTTGTTCATGTTACATCTGACCTTTTGAAGACAATGTCTGAATCAATATCCTCCAAAATGTTCAATATTTTAAAAATTTCATTGACGTCAGCCCTGTCATGTCTAGTTTGCAGTGTTGTTAGCCCTGTGACCCTCAACCGTTCCTGATATGAGAGTCGACTTAGTTCAGGAATGACTTTAGATACAATAATCCACTTGTGAGCGCACCTGATTTATGCAGTTGTACAACTACCTTCTGTCCTTGAGGTAAAAATTTCCCTTGTTTATTCCTAGTATTTTGGTTTGCTTTTTTACTGCAGCTCCCACTTGTGCAACTTTTAGTGATTGTAGATTCTGACTCAAAGTTCCTTTTCTTCGTGAATCTGCTGCAAGAAAATGTTGATTTGTTAGCATTGTTATGCTACCAATTCTTTGGTAGCATTTAGTGATGCTACCAAAGCATTGTTATGCCACCAAATCAACATGTGTCGTGCATTATTATGCCCCGCATGCAAGATCTTGTATTTTTCGATATTAAAAAGCCTTTGTCAGTCTTCCAAGCATCTGTGGAGTTCATGTAGATCTCTTTGTAAGGCCTCAATATTATTGTCACTTGATTTTACTTGACCATAAATTGTAGTGTCATCTGCAAATTTGACGATGTGGTTTGCAATATTCTCATCTATGCCATTGATGTATAGAACAAAGAAGTGTGGGCTCCAAAACGGAACCTTGCGGCATCCCAATCACCACATTTCTCCAGTCAGATTCATTTCCGTTTAGGACGATCCTTTGCTTTCTTTGTTTTAACCATTATTATCCTATCTATTCCAGTATTCTACCATTTATTCCATGTGCTTGTAATTTCATTACCTGTCTTTCATGTAATATCTTATCAAGAGCTTTAGCGAAGTTCCAAGCATATGAGCAGGTTTGTAAGCGGTATTAAACAAAAATACATATCGCGTTGATTTTATTAGATTGTTCACGGTGAAACAGCGAATAGTTCCCCTCCCTTAGCAGCATAAGCTTGCAGATAGATGAGGTCAAACTGATAGTTCGTCATTTTTCTGTTGAGCTCTTTCTTCCTTTTTAGAAAAATAGGGATAAGGTTGCATATTTCCAGTTTAGATGAACTATCCCTTGGTACAGAGATATTCCATGAGTAAATACAAATTGTCGTTACAAATAGAGTGAATATACTCATAATATACATCAACAGTCACACCTCTTAACTCGCTTTCACTGCATCTCCAGCGCGCTCTGCCTTGATCTTAAGTGCAGCTCATTTTCACTGCCTCAATCATAAGCGCAGCTCACTTTCACTGCCTCAATCGTAAGCGCAACACACTTTCACTGCCTCAATCATAAGCGCAACGCACTTTCACTGCCTCAATCGTAAGCGCAGCTCACTTTCACTGCCTCAATCATAAGCGCAGCTCACCTTCACTACCTCAATCGTAAGCGCAGCTCACCTTCACTGCCTCAATCGTAAGCGCAGCTCACCTTCACTGCCTCAATCGTAAGCGCAGCTCACCTTCACTGCCTCAATCGTAAGCGCAGCTCACTTTCACTGCCTCAATCGTAAGCGCAGCTCACTTTCACTGCCTCAATCGTAAGCGCAGCTCACTTTCACTGCCTCAATCGTAAGCGCAACTCACTTTCACTGCCTCAATCGTAAGCGCAGCTCACTTTCACTGACTCAATCATAAGCGCAGCTCACTTTCACTGACTCAATCGTAAGCGCAGCTCACCTTCACTGCCTCAATCTTAAGCGCAGCTCACTTTCACTGCCTCAATCGTAAGCGCAGCTCACTTTCACTGCCTCAATCGTAAGCGCAGCTCACTTTCACTGCCTCAGTCGTAAGCGCAACGCACTTTCACTGCCTCAATCGTAAGCGCAGCTCACTTTCACTGCCTCAGTCGTAAGCGCAACGCACTTTCACTGCCTCAATCGTAAGCGCAGCTCACTTTCACTGCCTCAGTCGTAAGCGCAGCTCACTTTCACTGCCTCAATCGTAAGCGCAGCTCACTTTCACTGCCTCAATCGTAAGCGCAGCTCACTTTCACTGCCTCAATCGTAAGCGCAGCTCACTTTCACTGCCTCAATCGTAAGCGCAGCTCACTTTCACTGCCTCAATCGTAAGCGCAGCTCACTTTCACTGCCTCAATCACTAAGCGCAGCTCACTTTCACTGCCTCAATCATAAGCGCAGCTCACTTTCACTGCCTCAATCGTAAGAGCAGCTCACTTTCACTGCCTCAATCATAAGCGCAGCTCACTTTCACTGCCTCAATCGTAAGAGCAGCTCACTTTCACTGCCTCAATCATAAGCGCAGCTCACTTTCACTGCCTCAATCGTAAGAGCAGCTCACTTTCACTGCCTCAATCGTAAGAGCAGCTCACTTTCACTGCCTCAGTCATAAGCGCAACGCACTTTCACTGCCTCAATCATAAGCGCGACGCACTTTCACTGCCTCAATCATAAGCGCAACGCACTTTCACTGCCTCATTCTTGAGCGCAACTCACTTCACTTTCACTTCCTCGATCATAAGCGCAGCTCACTTTCACTACATCTTCTTTATCGACACACATTCCGCTAATGGTGGCTCGCAGATCCTTATTAAAACATTTATCGACAATTTCAGGCGATGCCATTGAGGTGTACAGGTGGCGTGTCTGGAGGCAACCTTCATCCTAATGTGTGTGTCCAAGTGACTGACTATGTCCAGTAACCAACCGGTCAAAGTACGAGATTGACCCTGTGCATCACGGGTATAAGAATAGCTAGCTTGAATGATGGCTGGCGTTTGGAGCGGAGAAAATAGTAATCTTGCTAGCCAGACGAACGAGAGTGAAGCTTGTGTGTGTTGCAGCAGCTGCATGAATATGAAGCTTCTATTCCTGACGTACTATAAATCTTCTATTCTTTCTATATCTTGTCGCATAATGGAGCTGTGTGATTTACGATTGAAGATACATTTAGGAATGATGAATAATAATGGCAGTTTACATGCATAGTTTGCAAAAAGATCAACATGCATGACATGCAAAAATGTAAACACGCCTACTGTATGGTCTCACGCCTATTGTATGGTAGAGTAATGTTACGTGGTGTGTGAAAGTACCATGTCCTGGTACTAAGTTTGTTTACATTACGTGACAGAAACGCCACCAAAACAAAACAAAAACGGGCACAACATACATGACTTTTCAAATTTGTTGATCCTGAGCTTTGGGTATTAACGAGGCTACTACGAACGAGAGTTTAATAGGTTGTCGGACATGTAACTCAACGGCAGCTCTTCAATGAAGCTATGGCTCTATCAAGATATATGAACAGGGTATAACCCATGCGCGAGACGGCTGCGCATCCTGCCAGATGGGGAAGAGCATGTGTATCTGTGAGGGCAAGGGGTAGGGGGCAGGGACGCGTGCGTGGCGCGTTACATTACTAGAGAAAGCGCCGTATACTGGCCCCGTTGTCCCCCTGCTGCTGCCTCATGGTAATTATTTGTCTTATTCAGCCCGTCCAGACTGGCTTTCTGCTGATTGCCAGAGTTATTGTGTCGCGTGGGGCGGGCACATAAAGGAGCCCAGAGGCGTACAGCTGCACACGACGCCTCCCGCTGCACTCTTAATCTTCGATTAATAACTTTTCATATCTTTCTCGCCAGTAACAAATATTTCAATTGCAAATTATTTTGCATTTACTAAATCTAAAACCGAAGCATGCATGGCTAAACAGGAGGGAAGTATTCACAGGAAAACTTTATTGTCCAAATATGAACGTAATAGTAAAAGAAACTGCAGAAGGCATATTAGTTCATACAAGGCAGCTTCTAGTTATATCCACCCAAACTCATTCATAATCATGTCTAACCTGCGCTTGAAACAACTCTGCGATCCTACGTCTACTATGTGTTACCTGGTAATTTTTTCCACAAATCTACAACCATATTTCCAAACCAATATTTACCCTGGTCTTTCCAAAATCTAAACCTATCCAATCTACACCAAAGATTTGTCAACAACTGAGGTCTAAATTCGGCATCAGCTGCAATTTAGACACTAATCAGGTTTGGGTCGTGTTTATGGCCTATCAACAATGGGTTATGGTAAAACTATACCAAGCATTGCCTAAATGACTTGGCTCCAATTACAACAATAAAACAATCATTGTATCGAGGACAGGCAGCCAGTGTATACATACAGTACATGTTGGGCTTATTTCGAGGTCATCCCCAGAGTCGAATTACTGACCTTACCTACACCTTAAAGTGCATTTATCCCATGAACATTTTACAAAAATTTATCTGAAGTAGACGAACGTTAACTCGTTTGCTTATATTTCAAATTACTAATAAACTCAGTACATCAGTAATTTCGCCCCTGTTTCGGTGAGATCACTTGCTAGATCACTATGACACAGCCTTAGATGTCATGACAACATATTACTCAGATGTAATATACACAGACTTTGCAAAAGCTTTCGACAAATGTGACCATGGTGTTATTGTGCACAAAATGCGCTCAAACGCGTAATTACTGGCAAAGTAGGGAGATGGATCTTAACTCGTACGACGAGTGTAATAGTCAACACAGTAAAATCCAGAGTGTAATAGTCAACACAGTAAATCCGGATCATCCATCGTGAAAGTTCCCTCCCCAAGGTAATGTACTTGCTCCGGTATTTTTCTCATCCTCGTATCAAACATTGACAAAGATACAAACTCTATTACTGTATCATCATTTGCAGATGACGCTAGGATTTTTATGCGAGTAGGCAATATAGAAGACACAGCAAACCTCCAATATGATGTTAATCGAGTCTTTCAATAGGCCACAGATATAATATGATGCTTAATGAAGATACGTTCCAGCTTCTGTTATGTAAACAAACAAAAATATAGAAACGTAAACCATATAAAAGACTCAATCAAGTCACACTATAGACGAGAAAGCAATGTAAAGGATCTAGGAGTAATCATGTCGGAAGACCTTACCTTCAAAGAACACAATAAAATGTGTCACGACTGCAATAAAATGACGGTATTCAAGAGAGAACTCGATAAACACCTAAAGAATGCTTGACCAACCAGGCTGTGATTCATTCATCAGGCTGCGAGCAGCCGTGTCCAACAGCCAGGTTGACCAACCAGGAAACCTGGTCATCATGATATAGAGTTAGCCCTCTATCTCATGGTGATCATAAATAAAACGAGAACTTGGGAGTTAAGTGACCATAAATGTTATTCCAGTTAAACGTTCTCATGGCGTATTTCAGCGCCATTCGCTCTTTTCCGTAAAAATACCGATGATGCTAAAACTTCTCACAGGAATATACACACAGAAGTGTGTACACGGCTCCTTGAGGACAGGAACATGAGGTGTATCCCCCACTTCTCGGCCTATGACACACTGAGAGTTTACTTAGGCTGCTTCACGACCAAACATCACATTCATTCCGAAAATCTACCACTACGGGCTATTCATGCCCGTGGCCACCTTTTGGGTAGCTTAATCTTCGTCAATCTTTGGCTGTCCAGATTCAGAGTATTCTTGCTGGTAGTCATAAGCACTTACTGCCCTTATTAATAACCCTCCAGAGGTTGATAGGCATTAAATGCCCAACATCAAACTAAAAAGCCTTAAATTCCCGGGTAAGTGTGCATTTTTTGGTGCGGTTTTCATTGCAGGAAGATTGTATGCTTACATGTGCAGCTAGCTCTTGGGACACAGATCTGTCGAGTGATACATGTAGACAGGTGCATTCACAGTGTCCACTGACACCTAATGCAGTTGCCTTCAGTGTCTTGTGGTTGGTGCAACCT
>WNGS01167372.1:9535404-9548625 GCA_020271785.1 Procambarus virginalis | reverse complement strand
AGATCTTGAGTACGTATTAGAAAACTGGGCTACAAGTCCCACCAAAGGTTGGGAAGCACTGATTTAGAGTAAAAAAAATTAAATATCCAAGCTATTTTATACAGTAATATGGCACCCAACATATCAGTAACCTTGGAAAAACAGGTTTAAATTAGTCCATTAAGTAAAAATGAATAAATTCCACAAAAAGGCAAGTTTTACCCTTTTCAGTATTAAAACACAAAACACAAAAAAAAGCAGGCAAATCTTACAATTGGTACTACTGACATTTGGAACAAACCAGGAAAGGTTTTGTACTGATTTGGCAAAAGAACAACTTCTATCTTAACCTAACCATTACACCTAAGCCAAGTACATGCTATGGAGGCTTATTACACACCAGAGATGCACACATAACGGAGGAACTTTGTATATACATATATGTGCTATTAACTAGGCCCAAGGACCTATATCTAGTTTGTTTTTAGCTTTATTTTTTCGGACTCTAATTGAAGTGAAAGCAACCAATATTCTACTATCTAATTGTCATATTATGGTCACCAGTTACTAAAAAAGTACCATTTGTATCTAAACAGAAGGATGTGAGATTGGTATGTATACACTATTAGAATAGTATGCCCGAGAGATTACCAGCAGAGTTTTTTCTTCTTATGAAAGTAGGTTTGCTTTGGAGGTATGTAAAAGCACATGAATTTCCGAGATGGCAGCCCTGACGTAATAAGTTCGGCACTCAGACCGTCCACAGGACCCTGAAGAATCTTCAACACATCATTCCGAACAGTGTTGGCAAACTCTTCACTCTCCATTAAAACCAGGGATCGCTGCAAATTATATTAGGTTGTATAGAAATGCTCATGGAGCATCAATATTTAATTACTCAATAACTTGCAAATCAAATTTCAATCAACCATAAAAAAAACTTTTATAGATTATATTTAATATACAGTATGCATGTACTTAGCTCAGTGTTCCTGTGTAGAATCAGACGTAAGTATTTGCTCTGCATAGGCAATGTAAGCATTGTATGCAGTGAGGAGGTACTGTGAGTATTGTAGTACAGATGCATTTTAAATACCACTAGAAACAACTCGAAGTCCAACAAGTTCACAGGAACTGATGTAATATCTGCCAGGGTCCTTAAGGAATGTGAAGAGAATTTTAGTGAGACACTGTCATGGGTTTGTTCTCGACTCACAATTAGGAATCCCTGGTTCAATCCTGAGCGAGGCATAAATGGGTTTGGCACTTTTCTTTTCACTTAATGCCTCTATTCACCTAGCAGTAAATACCGTAGGTACATGGGAGTTAGTCAACTGATGTGGAGTTGCATCCTGGAGAGGGTCAGTAGTTTGATCTTAGGGGGAGGACCTTGATATAAGCCTAACATATATACATTCACTGGCTGCCTGTCCCCTGATGAAACAAATTATTACTATTAAATCATTAGGGTTGATATAATAGTGGTAATAATAATGTGCTGATTTTTAAAAAGGAGGATAGATAAAAATCTGTCAGGCACCCTTCCCTAGATGCAACCCACAACAACAGTCTAACTCCCAGGTATCTATTTCCCTGCTAGGTGAAAGGAAGTACCCAACCATCTCTGTCCAGCCCGGGTTCCTCAGTTGTGAGACGAAAAATATACCACTGTCTTTACTTTATTTTTTTATTTATATATACAAGAGTTCTTACATTCTTGTACAGCCACTAGTACGTGTAGCATTTCTGGCAAGTCCTTACTCTTATGTTCCCTGGAATACGACCCTGTGAAAAATCGTCTAACAACCAGGTACCCATTTTACTGTTGAGTTAAACAGAGGCTACAGTTAAGGATTTGCGCCCAGTAAATCCTCCCTGGCCAGGATACGAACCCAGGACAAAGTGCTTGTGAAATGCCAGGTGAGCATCTTACCATTACACCACGGGGACTGACAACGATGACTCATTGTGATATGATCATAGCAATGCACACGAATTATTATACTTTTAGAAGCAACAGAATAATGAAGTTCAGAAAAGCAGGGAAATATATACTGTATATGGCATACAAATTACCTTATGTGACACAATGATATAAATGGGTTAGACCTGAAACAAGTTATTATATAAGGAAAGGAGCCAAAATGACATTGTCAATTAAAATTGTATCCAGAAAGTAGTTGATCATAAGCAACAAAATGGGAGCAACATCAACATATAACAGAGAACCAATAAAAAAAATATTATGTTAAAATACAAAGCAAAGTGAATATGCTCCAGCCATAAAAAGAACTAAACCATACTAACATGAAAATTAATAAAAACACTAGAAAGTGACTTACATTCTGTGCTTCCATTTTAGGGCTCTCAACTGCAATTGCTGCTTCCTCAAAATTTGCATTAGCTGATAACACTGTTGATAGTGAGAGTACAGCCTCTGTGGCATCCAAACTGCTTTCCTGGTGGTCCCCATTGAAGAGACGCACTGTCCATGCATATGCAGCCAACACATTCAGGATATTAAATGGAATGCATGGTGAAGGAGACGTTTTCTACAAGTAAAAACAGCAAGAAAGTGTCATTTTGGTTACAAAAGCAGATTAGACTATTCCTACTGGTTAATGGCTAACTTTAAAACAAATATAGCGTACTGTACTTAGTGTTCGGTAGAAGTTAGAATTTATTAGAATTTAAATTTATGTCACAACCCATCAAATACTTGAAATAGTTTGAAAAGATTGTTATAAATATTTTGGTAATAATAAAGAGAAGAAACACTCTGCATGTGGTGGTACAATGTGGTTGGATGCTGCTGTGGATGTTCTGCTGGACCTTGATGTTGATTTT
Source organism: Procambarus virginalis (assembly GCA_020271785.1). NCBI lineage: Eukaryota > Metazoa > Arthropoda > Malacostraca > Decapoda > Cambaridae > Procambarus > Procambarus virginalis. The sequence goes on along the minus strand of WNGS01167372.1, from coordinate 9,545,799 downwards.
GTGTCATACTGCTCTACAGTAGTGTAAAAGATGTAGTGAATACATGAGGTATCTTTTATAGCATTTTTAATCTTCTCTTCCTATTTCTTCCATGCTTTTGTCTCTCAATCCGCATGGAAGTGGGAATTATGATGATGATGGCCATGGCAATAGAGAATAACAGTGTTAAAATGGTAAGCTACATAACTTATATTTAATCATAAATATACTTTGCCAAGGAATCTTTCATGTTTGGCTGGTATGGCAAACATGAAAGATGCCAACTCCAAAAAATTACTGCACAGTATTTTACAAGAATTCCTTTCACACTGTCCCAGGGAAAGATCATATCAAACTGATCACGCTGCCAGCACACTACACTTGCAAACAGAATACAATGGGGCCTCGACTTATGATGCTAATCCGTTCCCAGAGACGGATCGTAAGTCGAAGCGATTTTTCCCATAAGAAATAAAGGGAATTGAATTAATCCATTCCCCACCCTCCAAAATATTAACAAATACATTTTATACTGAATACAATGTTTTTTCTAACTACAATACAGTACCAAAGTTTCTCTTACCTTTATGGAGGGCTCTTGATGGCGTATGGAAGATGGTGATGAGGGGGGAGGAGGAGAGTTGCTACTGTTTGGAAGGGGAGTCCCCTTCCATTATCACATCAGGCAGTGATGTTTTCTCTGGGGTACTCTCTCTCCTACATTTTGCCTGAATACCACTAGGACCTGGTTGTGGTTCAGTGCTTGTTTGTCTCACTACAAATTTGTCAAGAGACATTTGTTTTTCCCTTCGTTTTTACATTAATCTGTAATGATGCATCACAGTCTCATTGAATAGGTTAAGGCAACAACCTACTGCAGCTTGATTTGGGTGAGTCGTTTCAGCAAAGGTTTTCAATTCTTCCCATGCTGCACACATTTTCTTAATTTTTGAGGAAGAGACATTCTGTACTGGCACATCCTCCCCTGAAGAAATTTCCTCAGCTGCTTCTTCTTCCCCACTCGCATTACCACACAACACGAGAGTAAACCGATCTTTCATAGGCTTGTGTCCAGGCAATGACTTCCCGTCCTTGGTAATACAGTATATGTTTTCTTTGGCAATCTTTTCCAGAATAGCCCTGTCTTGTTGCAATTAAACACTTGTTGTGGTAGGTATGCCTCACTCTGCACAAAATCATTAAATTCGCCAATGAATCTTTCAGCCACTGGTTTGTCTGAGCTGGTAGCCTCCCCATGCCTCACAACACTATGAATTCCACTTCTTTTTCTAAATTTCTCAAACCATCCCCTGCTCGCCTTAAACTCTTTCACTTCTGCATCACTCGTTCCAGGGGTTTTCTTTAAAAGGTCTTTATGCAATTTTCTTGCCTTTTCACAAATGATGGCCTCCGAAACGCTATCACCCGCTAACTCCTTGTTGTGTATCCAAATTAATAATAACTGTTCAACATCCTCGAGTGTTTCTGTTCTATGTTTCGTGATTATTGATATGCCTTTTGCCACTTTAGCACTCATAATGTCCTTTTTCTTAGCCAGTATGGTGGATATCGTTGACTGAGATTTGTTGTACTGCCTAGCCAGTTCACCTACCCGCACACCATCTTCATATTTACGAATGATCTCTTGTTTCTGCTCTATGGTCATTCTTACATGGGATCTCATATGTTGAGCCTTACCACTGACTTTCCTGGGACTCATGGCGTGATATATAATAATTACTCTAATGTTCAAATGCAAAAAATCACCACAAAAGTGGAATTTCTTATAGGCGCGATCGTCACTAAACGGGCAGCTGTAGTAAACTGAGGCAGGTCGGCCGCGTGACCGGGAACCACGCGCTCGGTCGACCCGAACGTGTACCAACTAATATCGGAAGTCGATGGCACCATCGGATGTCGAGTCACATTTTTCAATGAAATTTACATCGTAACTCGAAATTATCGTAAGTAGGGGCAATCGTATGTCGAGATGCCACTGTACTTATACTGTAATAATTATTGATTAGTAAGCTCAGATTATTGATCAACAAGGTGAGAGAACACTCCATTCGTTATTTCCTGATCAAATTTCACATTTAATATACTAGGTATAGTTAGCAATCTGTCATCAGATTCAATTTGAGAACTTTGGATTATCTGGGTAGTTTTTCATGTAAATGTTAAGTAGAAAAAATTAATTATAGCTAGATGAAAGGTGCAGATGCTACTTCTCATAAAACCCCAAAACAATTGTGCATTTTTTTTAAAGTCTGTGTCTGAAGAATAAAAGAAGCTTTATGGACAGCGCATAAAAATATATTTTCATCAACTGTCAAAACATGCATATTTATTAAGAAAACAGAACTAATATATATTTATAATTGCACTCATTAACACACTTTGCTTCTGGACATCCAATAAGAAATGAGATGCTAATAAAGAGACGTCCAATTTTCATCTAGAACAGCAAAAATTGAATCATCAGAGAAACATATCATACCATAAGTTAAAATAACATTACAGGAAATATTCAAGAACATGAAAAAGAGCAAATCTTATATGATCTTCACTAAGATCTAGTTGGTCTCATGGGAAAGCCATCCAGTACAGTTAAAAGAAAATTCTATAAATGGTTTTCATTTCAAGTTTGACAAATAGTTTGCTATAAGAAAAACTGGAAAATTTGATGAAAATTGCAGAAATATCAATTACAGTATCTGGAAATCCAAATCGTGCCCAGAAGGAAATGATCTGGATTTTCACAAGTTTCATAATACAGTATAGTGGAACCTCAGAATTCAAACTTAATTCATTTCAGAAGGCTATTCGAGGGCCAATCTGTTCGAGTACCGAATAATTTTTTCCCATCAGGAATAATGTAAACTGGATTAATCCATTCCAGACTACAAAAAATACACATTAAATTAAACACAATAAGATGAAATAAATGTAAATTTATTCTCACTTTACTTGTGCAAATGAGGAGTCACAATAACATGGCTGAAGGTATGATGACCAAACCACACATCAGAAAATGGAGACACAAAGACATTTCTGTCCATCCTGGACCATTATAAAGTTGTGTAATAATAAACTTGATAATGACCCAAGACAGACTGAAACATTGTCGTTTCTCCATTTTCTGATGTGTGGTTTTTGTCATCACTTTACCTGTACTGTACTTAGGAGAGTTAATGGTGTATGTGACAGCATCTCTGTTAGAACTGGCAACCTCCCCATACCATGTGGGAGCCGGTAGGCCGAGCGGACAGCACGCTGAACTTGTCATCCTGTGGTCCCGGGTTCGATCCTGGGCGCCGGCGAGAAACAATGGGCAGAGTTTCTTTCACCCTATGCCCCTGTTACCTAGCAGTAAAATAGGTACCTGGGTGTTAGTCAGCTGTCACGGGCTGCTTCCTGGGGGGTGGAGGCCTGGTCGAGGACCGGGCCGCGGGAACACTAAAAGCCCCGAAATCATCTCAAGATAACCTCAAGATACCTCAATACACTATGAATGACAATTCTCCTCTTAAATTTCTCAAACCACCCATGACTGGCTTTAAACACCTCACTATCAGCTCCTTTGATGGCCTTTTTATTCATTAGTAATGTAGAGATTATAGATTTAGGCATACCAAACTCAGTAGCAGGAACAGACACATGAACACCGCTTTCATATTTACTGTACCTATAAGTTCTTTTTTCATCTCTATTGTGGTTCTAAATTTTTTTGTTTGGCTCTTACCACTAACCTTCATAGGCACCATAGTGACTTATTTATGCTAAGAATACAAAAAATACTCAAGAAAACACAAGAAAGCTTACAGTGAATTTTAGTGGGGTTATGCACTGACTGACAGTTACTGAAAAATACTTGTTTGTTATGCGTACATGGTCAAGTGCTGAGCAACCAGTCAACTAGCAAGAGCTTATTCTCGAATAAAGTGTTCAAGTGCCAAATTGTTCGAGTTCGGAGTCATTCAAGTGCCGAGGTATTGCACATAATTTGCATAAATCTCGTCAAAAATATTTTGTGCTAGTCTCATCCTTTATATTTTGTGCAAGTCTCTCTCTTTATAGTTTATGCCTTATGTTTTTCTTCTAATTAGTGTTCCTGTATATTACTGTATGTTCATAGTTTGTATATTTAAATTTATTTTAGTAATATAAATTTATGGGTTGAACTGTAAAAACTTGTTTAAACATAAGAACTCTAACTATAAGTACAGTACTCTATCTGAAACTGATTGCCTTGTTTCCACAGAAATTATTAAATGCATGTTTATTATTATACAGTATCTGCAAAATTCACTAGAACAAAATCAGAAATGAACAATTGCCGTTTCTTACAAACGTACCGTTACTTCACTAAGCATGGGAACTTCAACCATTATAGGACATCCAACAGTATATGCCAAAGATGACTGAGTAGACTGGCTTCCTGGTTCAATCACTTGAACTTTTGGCACATGCTGATCCCACCAGGGAATCCAAGGTGGAATCAGATCTTCAAATCCCCCTTTGTCAATGAGTTCACGGAACTCTTGGCGCTCCTCCTCGGTAAGTTTCTTCCATATTGCATCGCTATCATTAAGGTCCACATCTGAAAAGCATTAAAATATATGTAATAATGTAGTTGACATGCACTAACCACAATTAGATAAGCATAGTATGCAATCGCATGTTAAGAAATAACAGTGAACTAGATAGCAGAAGCAATGAATTTGAGAGAGAATAAATACTGATATTTTAATTGTAGCCATTAATAGCGAGTGCACTCGGTTACACTGTTTACGATGCGGTCCACTCCACATGCTGACAGTTAACTGGCCAATTTAAATAAGGGAGATTAGTCTACAGGTACTTGCAAGAAAAATAAACAAAACACTAGTTCATGTTCACTCAAGATGTTGATAGAGTGGTTAACATAAGAAAATAAGGTTCATTTAATGAATCGAAGAGAGATGGTTCAAGTGATAAATCTAGGACAGAAGCGTCACTTGTACTGAGGTAGAAGATCACTTCATGAGCCTGAAGCAGGTTAAAATAGTGAATCTGATGCAAAATATTATATTTATAAATCTGATGCACAAAATTTACTAGCTGAACCTCAATGTGAGATCACTTAGAAATCCTCTCCCAAAGGTCTACAAGTGTAGCTTTTTTTCATGCCAATGTTGTCTCTGCTAAAACACCCCTAAGAATGGGTTCCCTAGCCAAGGACATGACTGAGTGCACAGCCACCCCTGCAGCAGCTTACTGGCCCCAGTTGCATTTAATCTGTTGAACAATCCACTAGCCAACAATATGCATACAGTATGAAATTACTGAACAGAATATTTTAGTTCCAATATATTTTTCCTTTTGACAAATGTAGTATCAGCCAACTGTGCTAACCATAACAAAGTCACTACAGTACATAAACACTGCCCTAGTACTCCAGTTCACCTAACAGACAAATTAAAAATAAAATATTTTGGCTAATCAATGATAAAATACATAATGTTATTAGTGTTCAACACACTGGCACTATTGCCGAGACAAATACAGTACTGTATAGTATTGAGAAACTTAAAGGAAATTACAAAAACAAACATCATTCAAGTCCTGCACTAATCTTTAAATTTTAGTTAAAACTTATGTTAACACATAATAAATCAAACATGGCAAAAATGAGATTGATGTGTACCTGCCATTCTAACAGCCAAGTTCTCATCATCATCTGAATCAAGTGCCTCATCCTCTTCCTCCCCCATAACGGATTCCCCAGCATTCACTCGTTGAAGGATTTCCATCATTTTTTTACGCGATTCTTCTGGTACGGTTCCACTTCGAAGCTGTAACAATATAATATTCTTATATTAAATCTAAGTTACACTATTGCACATGAATGATCACTAATTAGGCATAAAAACTAAAAACAAGCAATGCAATAAAAATAGAAGACAAGAAAAATCTACATTAAAACAAATTACAGTATGCATGTTGTACCTGTTGACATAGTAGTATTGTAAATGAATTAAAAGTATTCTAATACAGTATTCATTCATAATATACAATGAGTTGCTACAAAACATCATAATAAAATTTGTTTAACAATTCTGTATTGTGCAATAAGCTTTCAATTTGCTTATTTGATCTTTAAATCTTTGCACAATGTGACTTAGTACAAATCAGAATATGTAAACTGGAAGCTGCTGGTTCTGTCAATGTGAAAAGGTCCACCTTGGGGCAGCCAAACTTTTAACAAAATCAACGGATGGAAGCATCGTTGATGGTTCACTCCACAACAATGGGGCAAAAACGAGACAGACCATTCGCCAGAATGTTGAACACACCCCAAACACAAAATGCACTGAAAGTCAAACCCACTGAGAAGCCAGAAGACGAGCTATCCATAGAGTACAGACCCTTAAGGGAACAGACCAAAGTAACCCTCATCCTCCCCCTCCCTTCCTCACCCTGCAATTCAAACAATGAACTACTAGGAAGCAGTTGGAATGAATCCAGACCATGAAGCCTGCCAGAAGACAAAGCAAATGCAATGTGTAACAGACTGCCAAGAACTCTCACATTTTGTTGTGAACCAAACTCAACAGCCCCTAACCTAATGACCCTGAGCAGCCAGGTGAATGCTGGTCAAAAAACCTTAACCAAAAGCCAAAGTATCTGTGAAAACTCTGGATGAAAATGGCCCATGTCCTACCATGGATGTTGTCTCTCGCTGGAGCTGGCATGACTAGTTTGTTAGTGGGTTGCATCAGAAAAGAATATTTCATTACACACTACATATTTTTTTTAATATTCTTAATCTTTTTCTTATATTGAACTACTATTTCATCTGAGCTGATACCTCACCATCTCATGAAACTAAGAAATGGGCGATAATGATGAATATTTACTGGCATGTAATTTGTGTTACAAAATTGTTTATAAATCAACAAAATATAATAGTAATCTACATTTTTAATAATACACATCGAAAATCAAAATTACATGTAGTACTGTACTTGGTTTTCCTACCTCCTCTTTAACCATACTGAGGTAAAAGGCCTCAGAACACTTAGCATGACCCTGGTGCTTATAGCATTTTGAGGAGCAGTATTGTGCGTTGCATCGAGGGCAAGTATACTGCGAATTGTTGGCACAGCTGGAAAATACAATAATAATAATACTGTAATAATATTTATAAAGAAAAAACTTATTATACTGTACTGCATGCAGTAGATACTGTACATGGTATAGCATTGCTGTTTTTCATAAGGCTACAGTACTAATTAATGCTAGAGTACAGTAACAAACATTTTGTATTAATTACTGTACAGTAGTTCTAATTAAGACCTCAAAATGCAATATACAGTACTATATTGGTGATTATTAAATATATGGAGCCTGGAAAGCTTTATTTTTACTACAGAATGCCTAAGTTCATGGAATGTAAATGATGACTTAACTCGGCATTCTTACAGAATAAAACAAAATTTTGACCTTAGACTGAATCACAGTTGGTCATTGACTTTTGATAATTATAAAAAAATTTAAGCCGAGGCCCAAAAATGGTAGGATGAAAACTGTTTGAGGCACACACATTCCAATACTGATATTGATATTAGACAGTCGTCATCAAAATTTTGGAGGAGATAATTAATGCAATCATATTACTAGTGAGGACCCTTACACTCTAATTAAAATAGATAAAATATGCATTTAGATACACTCTTGCAAAGCCATAATCTGCATAGTGTTTTGGGCAAGTATGGTGTAATTATTTTTAGATAAGCTATACAGCACTATTGTGAGAATTTGTAGTTAACATAAAGTTAATAGAAGTAGCAAATTGTAAGCAGATACTTATACTACAGTAGTTACATCATCATAGTAATGATGGCATGTTTGGAAGTACATGTACTAAATGTTAAAATTATGCTAATGACTATAAATTGGGTCTAACTATGAAAATATATGACAAATAATACAGGTGATGGAGATACAGTACCTGTACTGGTATTAATTTAGATAGTAATAGGTGAATTAGTATAATCAAGAACATCTTACATAACATAAGCGGTAATATTAAGACAACTAAGACTTTCTCTAGACAGGCACCGAGGCAAGTAGCCTACTTCTCGGTGTAATACATTGAGAGGTTATGTTTTAATCCTGGACTACGTACAAATCCAAAGTATTCTTGTTGGTTGGTCAGGACGCAGTGTTGTGGTGGCCTTAATAACTCTCCTGAAGTTGATGAGCAAAAACACCAAATTAAACCACGGAACAATAATTACTAGATAAATTGCATCATTTATCACCAGCGTTAGGAAATACCTTATTTTACAACATAACACGAACCATTCTGGCATCATCATCAACAACAACAACACGAACCATCTGGCATCATCAACATACCAACACACAAAATAACACGAACCATCTGTCATCATCAACAACAATAACACGAACCATCTGGCATCATCAACAACAACTAACACGAACCATCTGACGCATCATCAACAACAATAACACGAACCATCTGGCATCATCAGACAACCAATAACACGGACCATCTATCATCATCAACAACAATAACACGAACCATCTGGCATAATCAAAATACACGAACCAACAATACACACGAACCATCTGGCATCATCACACAAACAACGACTTATATCATCAAAAAACGAACCATCTGGCATCATCAACAACAATAACACGAACCATCGGCATCATCACAACTACAAACAGGATCATAACAACACCCGAACCATCTGGCATCATCAACAACAATAACACGAACCATCTGGCATCAACAATAACACAGAATATCTGATATCCATCAACAGTGACAGGGAACATCATTCATCACCAGCAACATCTGACATCAAACTCCAATGGAACGCCTCAGAATATCGGCAACAACTATTATGAAACCCTTGACGTCACTTGCAGCATTGAGTACCTGAAGTCACCAGTGACGGCAATAGAGCGCCAGAGCAGAAAGCTGCATTGACTGATACCTAAGCCAGTAGGCACAGACAGATGAGTAGGAGCAAAAAGGGCTGCACTTGCAGCACTGAGTACCTGAAGTCACCAGTGACGGCAACAGAGGCAGATAATGTCAGGAGCAGAAGAAGAGGACCTGCACTTGCAGCACTGAGTACCTGAAGTCACCAGTGACGGCAACAGAGGCAGATGATGTCAGGAGCAGAAGAAGAGGACCGAACGCAACAAGACATCTCCATCAGGATCAGCCCCATCAGGAGACTGTGCAGGTGGGCTAACTTCCTTGGTACAGTTCATTTCTGAAATAAGGCGATTCACAGCAAAGTTTTTGTTGTATTTAAAACTATCTAATCTAAGCCAACCAAACCTAACCGTAATCCAGCCTAATCTCATATGTTCAGTTTTACGAGTTAGAAAACGAGGCATGCACAATAGGACTGTTTAAAATTTAACTTAAAGCGATTTTAAAACTGTTTTCTTATTACTTTACTCTTCATTTATTATTATTATTATTATTATTATTATTATTATATTATTATTATTATTATTTATGCACGTTTACATTAGTTAATTTTTTTTATTCTTGCCCTCTCATACACAAAAATTACAGTGAGAATCTTGCTTCCGCCTGTAAAACGGTATTTTTAATTCTTACATTTTGTTAAATTATAATTATTAATATTAGTTTGAACAATTAATAATAATGTATTTGTTATTTTTAGTATAGCTTTCCATGAAATTGTTAACACTTACTGTTTTGAAAGTCGACTTTTATTTTCTCGGGTATTTCTTATTAACAATACAATCTTTCATGTTTTTGTAGTAGATATCATCATTGTTCTTAGTGACCATCACTGTTGTTAGTGTACTGCACTATTATTAGTGCCCATTAACGTCATTAGTGCCCATTAGTCATTAGCGCCCATTAGCGTCATTAGTGCCCATTAGCGTCATTAGCGCCCATTAGCGTCATTAGCGCCCATTAGAGTCATTAGCGCCCATTAGCGTCATTAGTGCCCATTTCTATTATTAGTGAACATCACCGTTATTAGTGAACATCACCGTTATTAGCGCCCATCACCGTTATACCCCAAACATAAAACAGTTACCAGTGTTTTGATACATAGTTCAGAGCCCGCTAGCTTCATCAACGTAACAGCATTATCAGCCATCTCATTATTGCTAATTACTAGCACTAATATTTCAGTTACTTTAAAAATTCGTTATTAATTACCAATATCGGTATTTACACCGTTATTTCCGTTATAAACATTATGAAAGGTATCGAACCTGTCTACCGCGAGGCCGGATACTTTGCATGACTGCCAGGCCCTATAATCGAAGATCGCTTTACGTAATGGGTATTGATTGGACAAGTCGCGGATGATAGGCTTCTGCTAATCACCGCTTCAC
>WNGS01167372.1:9516753-9533159 GCA_020271785.1 Procambarus virginalis | reverse complement strand
GTGTAAGGGGTCTGTGCTGTCAACGGAGTAACAAATGGAGGATGTGCATGTCATTCATTCAGTCAGTTAAAATCATTATTTAGTCTGATCAGTAATTGGTTAAGTGACTATTTGGATGACCTTGTCTATTGCTATCAGGACCTTGAGAAGCCTAATGAGCTTTCTTTCCCTGAGAATTGAAAACTTACCCAGAATACAATTATCAAAACTCTAGATATTCATCTTGTCCAAAGGTCTAGCTTCCCTAAGCCAATACAGTAAAAGATATCTACAATACCATAATTGACCTTGACATTCCCTTGACCTACTGTGTTTTAATTCTTTTCGAGTTAGTTTGTTCGAGAAAGGCTACATGAATTTATCTTAACAGATTACTAAAGTACAGTACTACTAATATGCCTCATAATTAAACTAATTCACAAATAAAAGTATTGTGTTACATAAAAACTTATGGATTCTCATTGTCAGGGACATGAAGCCTGTTTGGGCTTATCAGGGCTCCCCTAGGCCAACACCCTGGGATGTAAATATAACCTGTTCAATTAACGTTTAGGTGCTTATTTACTGCAAAATGAATGGAGACATTGAGTTTAAGTAAACATGGTCTAAACATCCACCCCCCCCCCTCCCCTGCCCAGGAACAGAACCCAAGACTACCCAGTTGTCAGGGAACTGCACTTCATGTTACCCTTATCTAAGGTTATCTGAGATGATTTTGAGGCTTAGCGTCCCGCGGCCCGGTCCTCGACCAGGCCTCTTTTTGTTACACACCCCAGGAAGCAGCCCGAGCAGCTGTCTAATTCCCAGGTACCTATTTACTGCTAGGTGAACAGGGGCATAGGAGTGAAAGAAACTCTGCCCATTTTCCCGCCTCCACCGGGATCGAACTCGGAACCTCAGGACTACGAATCCAAAGGCTGTCCATTCAACTGTCAGGCCCCAGGTTCTGACCAGCACCCTTACAAAAGCACATGCTCAAAGAAAACAACAGTTTGAGGTTATAAATAATTTTAGTAAAAATATATATATTGTATATGACTAAAAGTGCTCCATCCTGATGCTGTGATCAGTGCGAGCAGCCGCGTCACAGCCTGGTTGCATCGCAGAGGCCTGGTCGTCCGGGCCGCAGGGACGATAAACCCCGGAAGCACCTCAAGGTATCCTCAGGGTATGTTATGATAATGTTATTCAATATTGGCAAAAATTATACAGTATAAGATTATTTTTATAACTACCGTTATTATTTTTAGGACTACAGTATTATATTTTTTATGATTACATTTTTATTACTATTATTTATTATTAGGTATGATTATTCAGTGCACTATGATAAGGTTAATATTGTAATAATGAAACTATTGCTGATATTTATGATAAATATTAATGACACAAAAAAGATAGTTCTATTAAACTTTCATGAACAGACCTCAAAAACTCTTTCACTTTGGGGCAGAAAATACTGACTACCAACATTTAAACATCAGCCTGTGATCGACAGAGCTTCTTACACTTCATAAACAACAAACACCAGATTTTGGAATGTAAACAAAACAAACAAAAATCCCAACTACGACTAAGGCAAAATAATTCAATTCAAGTTTAACCAGATACAATGAACCTTGACACCACATAATACGTCAATATATGTAATCCACCCTTTCGTCAGCCCAATACAGGTGGATAATATGGACCAGCAATAGGAAATATGTAAGGTCCTCTCACTACCAGCCTCGTCAACCTCACACAAGACTCACAAATCACATTTCCCCCGAGGTAGGGTCGACGTAGCCCATTACGGGCAGCTTGAGGGGAACAGGGATCTGTTGTCCTTCTACACGTTCACAATCCACGGAAAAATATTCTTCTTACCTTATACAGCTGGAATAAATTATTTATAAATATATATAATGAATAATTCCTTGAACAATAAAATGTGGATTTTCTGGCCAGCACGCTATCCAGCCGTCCTCCTAAGGTTCCCCAACGTCAAGAAACTGTCGTACTAACGTGCCCTGATCTAATCAACCAGAGGACCCAAAACAAAAAACGGACACTAGTACGTCAATTTCGCGAGCCTCTGTCATTTTCTAGTACGACAATTTTGCGCTTTAGGTAGAGTATGAGTCAAAATTGCGACGATCTATTAGGAAGACGATATCAGACGTTGGTTTCCAGTTGGCTTGGACAGGAAGCCTGTCAAGCCAATGACTATTTTTTCCTCCAAGATGTAACCCACAACAGGTATCTAACTTCCGGATTCTAATTACTACTAGGTGCACATAGGCATGAGGTGTAAGAAAACGTGGCCAAACGCCCTTTCCTTTCTCGAACCTAGGACCATTCTAATAATAATAATAATAATAATAATAATAATAATAATAATAATAATAATAATAATAATTTTTACTTGCAAGAAGGTACAATGGGGTTGATGAGTCTACATAAAACTAGTAATCTTACATTCATGCAAAGCCATAAACACACATAACATTTCGGGCCGGTCCTTAATCTTACATATCAAGTAAGATGAAAAGGTACATTGTAGCAAGGTTTTATATCAACAAATAATTACATTGTAAGTTGACAGAGGTGATTACACTGGTAAGGATATATGTCTTCAGTACTAATATTGGGGAAGTAGGTAGTACAAGATACAGTGTGAGTTTGAAGAACAGGGTAGGAATCTATAAGGATGAAATTAGGTACTTTTTTATTTTATTTTTGAACATGGGATGGGTTGGACAATTATTTAATTCATCAGTGAGTGAGTTCCAAACACGGGAGTCATCTCCCGTCACGCAGGGTGCAGTTGCACCTCCACAGATCTCCAGTATCATCTATTGATACTGGTGATGGCTCAAAAGGGCCACCACTTACGGGCTATTCATGCCCGTGCCACCTTTTGGGTGGCTTAATCTTCATCAATCATCGAGTTCCAAAGACTGGGCTCTTTATATGCATGGAGTGTTTGCACAGATTTAGTCTGACTCTGGGGATATCAAGAGATATTTAATTCTGGTGTGGTGCTCATGGGTTCTATTACATCTATCAATGAAATGTTTCAGTTCAAGATTAGCATTTAGGAACAAGGTTTTGTACATGTAGATAGCACATGAGAATTGCGCTACCCACTCCCCCAGTATATGTGCCTAAGCCATTCAACTTCACTGTAATTACTGCTAACATCTTATATCATGATTGCTATATTGAACACATATTTTACTACATTATACCTAAAAATAATCCTCAAACTATGATATAATATACCTGTTAATAAGCCTCAAATTTTCTTATAATGTACCTACTAATCTTCATCAAATTTTCGTACAGTGTACCTGTTAACATTTTTCAATTTTGCTAGAAATTACCTACTTAAAATTATTTGTTAGATCAAGGACCTGCCCGAAACGCTTTGCGTGTTATTGGCTTACAAGAATGTAAAAACATGAATGATGTTTACTCTCATAAACCCAATGTACCTTCATGTATATAAATAAATAAATAAATGTGTGGAGTGAGTGTATGTTTTACATGTTAAGGGACTCTGTGTTCCCTGAAGACAGAGTTTGGTATAGTTCTGATAGCAGATTTTTGCTGAATGATAATAGGCTTGAGGTAATTTTATAGTGGTTGAACCCCATGAATAGATACCGTATGTATGATACGAATAGATTAGTGCGTAATATAATGAGAGGAGAGCAGAATGGAGAACATATTATCTGATTTTAGAAAGTATACCGACCATTTTTGAGACTTTTTTGGCTGTGTTATATATGGGTGCTGAAGTTCAGTCTCTTGTCTATGTATAGGCCAAGGAACTTCCCCTCCTTTTTATTGGTAATGTTAACATTGTCTATTTAAAGTTGAATCTGATTTGATGATTTTCTACTAAATAGAATTTAGTAGATCTTGTGATTGTGAGTCGAATACCTACGAAAAGCCTCTGAATTTCCCCCATGGTATTATAACCAAACAACTTTGCATACTTGTCTTGTTCTGAGCCGCAGCAAAGTGATTAGCATAGTCGGCTCACAACCGTTTGGCCCCAAGTTCGAATCCCGAGGACGAAACGGTCTAGCGTTTTTCTTTGCACCTGTTATATTCACTTAGCAGCAAACAAACACATAAGGATGACTTGAGAATGGTCCAGGACGGATCGAAACGTCGTCGTCCTTCACCTTCTAGTGTGTGGTCAGGTCAACAAACACATAAGGGTTATTAAACTGTTGTGGGTTGCATCATAGGTATGGTCAGTAGCTTGTCTAGGGGGGGACCACATTAAGCATAACAGGCTTCCTGTTCCAAACTATAATCTGGTAATAAACTTTGCATGAGTTACCGCTGGTGATGAGGCCATAGCCTCCATTTTCTATGAGGGCGTGGGTGACTCTCATAATCACGATGCGTCTCTATTATCATAAAATCCGATGTGATAATTATCAGGTATTTTGTGGCCATAAGCATAGCGAACACTGGCATGCACACACAGCACGGCTCCTGTGCCAGGTAAGTCCACTACGGGCTCACCATAACCCGCGCTACTTGCCCCGCTCCTGTGCCTGGTAAGTCCACTACGGGCTCACCATAGCCCGTGCTACTTGGAACTTGTTCCGAGTAGCTGAATCTATAACAACAATAACATGGCATGCACAGCTTATTTAGACCCATTGACAACGTGTTCTTTAGCAAGATCTCTACTAAGACCCTGTAGCACAGTTGCTTATGTCGTTGGGTCAAAACCTAGTCTCGGCTTCGATCTCAGAGGTAGTATGCAGTTTGAGCAATGTACTCTTTTCCCTAATGTTTCTGTTCACCTAGCAGTAGTATCTAAGAGGCCTCCTGTTCCCGACAACGGAAACATAACATGAACCATTCACGAATGAAGAAAAAAGACGGTTATGTAGGCCTACAAATAAATAGTATTAAGTTCGGTCGGGCACAGATAACGTTAAATGCATATTACTACATCATAAAAATTCATTACATGGTTAAATGTAAATAAAATGTCAACAATATTCGTTTCAGCGTAGTTATTTTTCGCATTTTATTTTTTATTCTCCTTTTAATTGGCTGAGGTGTTTTACTCTCCGATTGACTGAGATGTTTGATTCTGATTGGCTGAAGTGTTTCTGTTCTAATATACATCAGTGAATGGTTGGTAGTCTATTTACACGGGAGACATCTCCCGTCACGCAGGGGGCAGTCGCACCTCCACAGATCTCCAGTATCATCTATTGATACTGGTAATGGCTCAAAAGGCCACCACTTACGGGCTATTCATGCCCGTACCACCTTTTGGGTGGCTTAATCTTCATCAATCATCAATCTATCAGTCTATTTAGAGCGCCGTGTTGACAGATCGGAGGCGCAGCAGCTGGAGGCGTCGGAGGCGGCGCTGGAGGAGTGTGGAGCGGCGTGTCCCCAGGTGCTGCGCCAACTGTGTGCGCAGCTCCGCCCGCGGCCAGGTCAGTCCTATCAGTGCTTCCCTAACAGAGACTACGGGGAAGCGAGGACGAGATGTTGGAGGCCTCGCCTCAAAGCCTTTTTGGTGTTATATGTTTTATTTCATTGACATTCGAGTCGTGTGGCCTTAATGTCTTGGTTGGAAGTGGCTGCCTTGACTTCTGTCAGCAGTCATCGCCTTCCCTGTTCCATCCCCTCGACTGTCATGACTTCCACACACACCTCCTTCCCACCTCTATACCCCTCGTCTTCTACCTCTCACCCCCCCAACTCTACATCTCATCTCCCCCCCTTCTGCCTCTATGTATGACGTGTATGTATGACCTATACAGGTCATATAGGTAACTATAACACAGGGCAAGACAGACTGCATTTTTCTAAACCTCCAGTAAGTCTTTGGCACAGTCTCTACTTAAAAACACTACTATAGAAACTGGAGTAGCAGGCGGGAGTAACCAGGGAAGCACCGATACAGGTGAGAGTATATCAACTATGAAAAACTTTAAAGTTTCCTCTCCTAACCTTTCCGAGTAGACCGGACGACTCAAACAGAAAACGGGACAGTACGTCACTTTTGTGATTCGATTTCATTTCAAATTACGTCCACTTTTGGCCATAGCGCGCATACGAGCGAAAAGCAACGTTATTTTTAAGAGGACGGGTTGATCCAACGGGCCAGGAGACCGAATTATGGTCAGGAGCGAGAAGTCTAGTGTAGAGCAGCATGGAAACTTCCCAAAGGATTTGTTCCTGAGCCCATGATAGTCTTCATTTAGGTCAATATTTGTGAGTGATGCAAAATTACTGAGAGAATTCAGGGCAGAGAAAGATGGCAGAATACTGCATGGAGACCTAGACGGGCTGCAACATTGGTACAAGAGAAGCTACTAGAATTCAATACCAGTATGTGTAAGGTAATATAAAATAAGTTAAGAACTAGCAGAACGGTATACAATGCCGAGGAACCACGTTCATGAAACAAATAAAGGCAAGACTTTGCAATAGATATATGACAAGTCTTACCGCAGAGCCACATATAAATATTATACCGTCGGAGCCATACTCGAAAGCGGCCTCCTGCCGTTTTCTTTATTATTAATAACTCCTACAGTATACCTAATCTATAATTCAGTTCCTGTGGTATACTTCAACCTTCTCATCTTTTATCTCACATTTTGCCTTAATATCCAAATTTTCTGTCATTGTTTCATTACACGACATGACAACGGCCAAGGACGAACACGACAACGGTCCAGAACGGACACGACCTGACAACGACCCGAGCCGGATCGAAACGTCGTCACTACCGCTATTTTCAGGTGTGTCCTTGTCCAAACAAACATCTGAACAGCCTTCGTGAATCTCAATCCAGGTATTCATAACATTGCCCACCAGCTACGTAATACCAGTCCTAGAATATGCAGCCAATCCTTCAATTCCCACCTCAATAAAGGACATTGGGAAAACTGAAAGGTACGAAGGTTTGCAGGGCAGGTCATCCTAGAATTACGAGGGATGGGATACGAAGTGCGATAGAAAGTTTTAATGTTAGAAACGTAAAGAGAGATGAGATATGATAGAAAATAAAGAAATAGACGTATGAAAACGAGGAAATTTTCATTCACAATAAATACCAACGGAAGAAGAGGGAAAATGGAATAGAATTGAAAAAAAGATAGTTTATTTATATCTACGATTTTAAGAGTAGATATCACTGGATTATTTTTTGGTCGGATGTCATTGCATTAATTAATGAACCAGTGACTGGAAAGGCGGAGTCCAAGAGTTGAAGGTGGATGGTGCGGGCACACAGTGCGGCTACACCTGAGAGGTGTGGTGTTCGCACCGTCGACCTGGTGTACAGTAGTGATGATGGGTGGGCTATCTTCTTCTTCTTGAGGTTATCTTGAGATGATTTCCGGGCTTAGCGTCCGTGCGGCCCGGTCCTCGACCAGGCCTCCTTTTTGTTACACATCCACAAGGAAGCAGCCTGTAGCAGCTGTCTAACTCCCAGGTACCTATTTACTGCTAGGTAACAGGGTGAAAGAAACATTTGCCTATTTGTCTTCACCAGGGATCGAACCCGGAACCTCAGGTCTACGAATCCCAAGCACTGTCAACTCAGCTGTGCACCCAGCTGTTAGGCACCTAGGCCCTAACAGTACACACCTTAACACACCTTACTGAAGGTACAGTACACACCTTAAGCGGTAGCAACAGTCAGCCTCTCTCCATCCCTCATTCCCTACACAGCTCCTAACTAACCGTTGTTGTTGTTTTAGATTTAGCTACTCGGAACGAAGAATGTCCATGTAGCACGGGCTATGGTGAGCCCGTAAACCTAATGAACCCCAACCAGTCAATATATTCCTCTTCTCCTACCTACTCATTGACCTATTCTACAGGTCACCCGTCTTAGTCTCTTTACACTACTTCCTCATCCTTCCCCCCTCCCCCCTCCCCCCTCCTAACCCTTCCACTTTCTCAACCATCTCCTCATTCTCCTCCACCATTAACATGGGGAGTGGCTAAGTCACCCGAGTAGGAGGAGGGCGGGAGGTATGTGGGCAAAGCAGGAGGAGGAAGAGGTAAGGAAAGAGGAAGACATGTATAATGAGAGGGGCAAGATATGATGGATGAGAGCTAAGCAAATGCGGTAGGGAGTAAGAAACGAAGAGAATTAGAGCGAGAGTCAGGGAGGGAGGATGGGGTGAGGGGGAGAGAGAGAGGAGGGGGGTCAGAGTGAAGGAGGGAGGATGGGGTGAGGGGGGGAGAGAGAGAGGGGAGGGGGGTCAGAGTGAGGGAGGGAGGGAGAGCACACTGAGGTAAGCAACAGGAGGTACTATTAAGCAGCATGGATAATTATAAACAATTAACAAGTGCGGGGTTCCATTGTTTAGCGTCCCTCTCCCTCTCAGGTTAAACTCAATAAATTTTCTAAATAATCCTCTCTCTCTCCGTGGTGCTTGCGGACCTTTTTTTGGGGGGGGGGGGGCTGGGAGTAAAAAAGAATGCAGAGGCACAAGGGAAACGTTTGGAAATTGGAAGATAGTGCGAGTTATGTTAGCAGGCGGGCTGTCCACCTTGCTGGCAGGTAAGCCAAGCTTGCTCCCTCTTGTCACGGAGCTGTGAGTGTGTGAGGTTTTGTGGTCCTGTACAGTGGTATACTCTCCTTGTTCAGCCTTCCTGCTGAGGTGGGAGGCCTCCCCCTCCTTGTTGAGGAGGAGGGGAGTTCCTTCTGGTGGGGGGAGGCCATTCACCTTCCTGCTGGGGAGGGGCTCCTACGGGTGGTGGAGTGAACGCGAGCCTTAGCGGAGAAGCGAGTAATTACACGCGGCCCCTATGGGAAATGTTTGGAAAAGAAAAATAACGAGTATAATTAATAGAGAGGGAGTGGTGCCAAGCATTATGAGGGTGGGGAGGCGTGTAAGGAAGGGGGGAGGAATGTGAGGAAGGGGAGAAACTGTAGGAATGACCTGAACAATGCTATTCCCTGGGATAGCTAATAGCTGTGTAGCATATAGCTGGGATAGCATAACTCGCCTAGTTATGTTTGCAGGGGTTGAGCTTCGGCTTTTTAGTCCTGCATCTCAACCGTCAATCTAATGGTGTACAGGTTTCCGTACCTGTACACCACTGAGCAAGGCACCTGTGCAGTCACTGAGAAGGGTGTTGACGAACTAAATGCAGACTTCGTTATGCAAGCCCCTTGCGAATCTCTGCCAGCAGACTTTAAGATTATGACTCTCGAAGGAAAAAAGAATCAGCCAAATCCTCATCTGCCACGCAACATTGCACAGATGAATATAGATGCAAACTTGGCATCTGACAGCTTCACATACTTCACAGATGAATCAGTAGACCAGCAGAGACAAGAATCCGTAGCTGCAGTTAAGGCAGAAAATTCTGTTATTAGTTAGAGACTCTTAAACGGGTATTCAACTTTACAAACAGAGATGCTAGCCATTCAAAAGGTTTTAGAACATGCTCTTGCTGAACACCGACAACATTTTATACATACAGATTCGAGAAGTGTCATTGAAACCTTGTAACAAGAACACATGCGTGACAACATTCATCTGACATTCATCTGACCACAAATGTCATATCATTAATACAAACACTCAAACATCAAGGCCGTCGGGTACTTATCAACTGGGTGCCAAGTCATGTAGGAATACTGTAGAAATGATATTGCAGACGAAGCTGCAAAACTTGCAGCTTAGAGAAGAAATGTAGACATTTATATACCACAGAATCTAGCACACATTAAGCAAGTAACTAGAAATAGAGCAATGCAGAAAATGTACAATGACCACAACACAGCAGTTGCAACGCCAGCACCTGCGGCTTGGTACAAGAATTCAACCAACTACGAACCACTTACGTGGGAGAAAGGCTTACAGGTCCCAGAAGATGAGAGGAAATGTCAACACTGTGGAGAAATACCCGACAGATCACTGGAACATTATCTAACAAAGTGCACAGTTACAAACCAAATAAGATGCCAACTAAGATTCAACAGAGCAGTTGTTAAACACATTGGGAATAATCATACCGAAGGAAACCTACGTGTTATAAATACTCATACACCGCCTAAGACAGAAACGAGAAACAAATAACACTAGTGGGCCAGCCAAAGGCTTAGGGCCGGCGCAGGAATATCCTGAAAAAAGGCATACCTTTGAACCTTCTCCAGCTTCGTCGTGTGTTTGACAAAATGTGGATTCCAAACTGGAGTCGCATATTCCAGGATTGGTCTCACATATGTGGTATACAAGGTTCTAAATGATTCCTTTCACAAATTTCTAAAGGCAGTTTTGATGTTAGCCAACCTCTCATACACCGCTGTTGTGCATGTATGTGTGTCTTCTTACCTAACAGGGATTGCAGGCTCGAGCTTCTACTCCTGAGCCCCGTCTTTCCATAACTGTTATCTAATGCAATAACTCCTGAATCCCATTTGATTATAATATTGTTTTTATGCCTATGTTTGGAGGCGGCCTCTACTATTGTGTTTTCTATACTGACCTCGCATCCCTGTGGCTCATCTACGTGTCTAGTTCCCCTATATGTCCTCTTTATTATACTGCTCTAATTAAACACCATGTATGCCAGTTTGAACTATACCACTGAATATTTTGTATGTCTGGACCATGTCCCTTCTACCCATGTTATTACATTTAGCTTCCTCAGTATGTGCCCATGGCTCAGTCCCCCTCAATTGAGGGTTTAGTTATGTATCAGACTTCTGTACTTTTCTCTATATTGACTTTTTGAGGTAGGGATTTCATGCGGTAATGTATGCCCAAGCGCTGCTCAAACTTAGGTTGTGTGCAGCGTTCTGGAAATATTCTTGTGTAGATTCCCTAAACTGTTCAGATGTTCTCCAGCTTGGCATACACCGCTGATGGTACACGGTTTATGTTGGCCTGCACTATATTTAGGTCTTTATCATTATGTAAGAGATCCTTTGGTCTTTTTACTATTTTTCTGATCCTTACGACCTTGCACTTTCGTGATTGTTGTCTGGGAACCGTTTGTCTAATAATGACAATTATCTTAATGTTTATCTAGTTTTATGAACAGTGTCTATGATGCCTCATATCTTTTCAATGTCTACCTCACCGTAGGGGAAGCCAATACACCATTGTTGGTGGATGTATACACTGACCAATAAGCGGTATGTGTATTTTTGTCTATAAAATACTTCTGTAAAAGTAGTAATTCCTCTTCATATTTCACCCCAGACACACAGGCGCCAGCAACAGACTTGATGTGTTTCTCCTGCAGGTGCGGGCGTGGCGGTCGAGGGTGGGTGCCACCCCTCTCTGCCCTCAGGAGCCGACTGGCGTCGCAGCCATACTGGCGACGGTGTTTGTGCTCGCAAGAGGTGGTGCCGTCCATCACAGAGCGGGAGCTGGGGCCTCTCCTCGCCCTCACACCGGCTCATCGCTTCATAGTTCTCGTCGTCACCAACTCCAGTCACGGGTGAGCCTCTCAAAAGAGCCTACACCTCGGAAAACATCATTCAGTACACCTGTCAAAAATCATCATTCATCCCACCTATCAAATACATCATTCAGGTCACCCTCAAAAACATCACTCAGGCCTCCAGAAACATCATTCAAGCCACCCACCAAAAACACAACTCAAGTCACCCACAAAACACCACTCAGCCCACCCTGAAATCATCATTCTGCACACCTTCGAAACAGTGCTCAAATTCTTGTTAACCCAACAGCAGTCCTTCCTGTTTATGAATGTTTATTAACCCAGCACTTTACTTCGGATTAACTGAATACGTTCAGGGTTTTTTTTTCGAACAAACCCGAAACGTTCGGGTTTTTGTTTGAATACGTTCGTTTTTTTTTCAACCTTTGTTCTAATATTCAAAGCGCCCCTCTATACCCCTCATTAATATACTAACCAACAAACCGAACCTTTCAAGTTCAAGTACGTTTATTGAGACAAGAAAAAATATATCTCAAATGGATAGAGTAGCTTAGTCTATTCCTACCCCCCCCCCCCCTCTGTTTCAAGTCCATCAAGGGGCGCACAAATTCAGTGAGTACAAATACACAAATCCCAATATAAGAATCCCATTTAACATTGCAGGTTAATATAGTAAGCACAGCATATGAACCTAATCTACCCTAGGCTTAACTATACACGAACCTAACATTTATAATTAAATTAGGGACAAATGTCATTTTTTTATCACACAAAATGAAAATATTACTAATTCGCCTCTGAGGCCGACCACAGCTTGGACAATCATAGCCTGAAGATTGGTTATTGAAATCTATATTTTGCGTTGTTATAAAGTAATCAAAGAGTTCCCGCAAACTTCTTGCCACCTCTTCAGCCTGAGTCTATGGTGTCAACTTGGGTTCAAAATAGAATATTAATAAATACTTAGTATAATGAGGTCTTACTTAAGCCCCCAGTTCCCCACCACCTTATTCAATTCTCAGTACAGTTAGTACCACACTGAAATAAAAAATATATCACCCAATACTACTGAAATTATAGTACTTATGGTAACTGTTTGGTCGAAAATATCAATATAATTCATTGTGTCGTTGATAATTCATTGATATAATTCATTGATATGTAGTGATGGACGACCAAACAGTTGACTTTTGTGTTACTGAATTTTGACAAATGGAAAATTTTTAAGAGCAACAAAAGTATAGAACCTAACCTACACTAACTTTTTTTTTTTGAGATATATACAAGAGTTGTTACATTCTTGTACAGCCACTAGTACGCGTAGCGTTTTGGGCAGGTCCCTGGAATACGATCCCCTGCCGCGAAGAATCGTTTTTTCATCCAAGTACACATTTTACTGTTGCGTTAAACAGAGGCTACAGTTAAGGAATTGCGCCCAGTAAATCCTCCCCGGCCAGGATACGAACCCATGACAGCGCTCGCGGAACGCCAGGCGAGTGTCTTACCACTACACCACTTAACCGCTCCTAGCCATCCTAGACCTAATACACACTGTTTTAGGCCTAATTTATACATATTATGTGCTATAATAGACCTGGGAATGTTTAGGTTTGGATTTTAGTACAAAGTATACAAAATTAACCTTTTGGTGGTCCATCACTACATATTGGTACTTTCGACCGAATAGTACTAGAAGTAAGTACTATTTTAGGAGGATCTGTTTATATATTACGCTTGCTATATAGCACGTATTCTAAACACAAACCAATGTAACTGATAACTAATTTATGTAAAGATTAGTGCACAACTTTGAGCAGTAAGAGGTGTATGGGGTCATAATTAGCTTACCAGGCGCGCCATTAATCGTGTATTAACTTGCTTACACTAGTTTAAATCCTAAATTGTAGGCTAGAGCAGATTATTAATTCTCGCTTACCTCCTCTTCCACACAGCCCCGCTCCTGTGCCAGGTAAGTCCACTACGGGCTCACCATAGCTCGTGCTACTTGGAACTTTTGTTCTGAGTAGCTGAATCTAAAACTACTACTACTAATTACTCCTCCTCCTCCTCCTTACCAGCCACGGGTCAGTGGTGGTCGGGGGAGAGTCGCTGATCAAAGCCATGTACACAGCACAGAACCTGCCGGGTCTGCGACCGTGTCTTCAGAGTCCCAGCGAGCCCTCTCTGGCCTTCATCAAGTACGACATGACTAAGCCCAAGAGCAAGAGAAAGGAGAGGAGGGGTGCCCAGTCTACTGTCCTTAACGGTGGACAGGTCAAGGTTGGAATGGTCTTGGTGAGTGATGGTTAAATTACCGGCAATTTTTAATATGTGATCCATCAAGTCACGATCGTGGTTTGTAAGAACTACGGGCTCATCATAGCCCGTGCTACCTGGAACTTTTTGTTCCAGGTAGCAAATCTTAAACAACAACAACGTGGTTTGTTCTAGCCTAGTCAAAACTCCATAGTTTAGTTAACAGGAACGGCAGGAAAAGCATAGCGCCAACGTTAACTTGACTATTGAGTTTAATAAATAATAATAATAATTATAATAATGCAAATAATATATTATTATTATTTATATTTTCAATAATGTTTTATCTATATATCAGTAAAAGCCCCAATGGTTAGTACTACCTGTACTAACACCCCGTGGTAATCCCAGACTTTTAATTATTCGTGTTAAGTCCCAAAATCAGTTGTAACAGGGTGCCAATTGTTTGCAGAGTTCCTTTTTTATTAGTAAATAATTCGAGCCACACTTTATATACCAATGTACATTGAAAACGAGCGTTTTCCAGTACCGCTATAGCTAGGCTGTGGTAAACATCAATCGAATAAAAGTGTGGGATGCGGGTTAATCTTCTAAACATTGGATATTTTAGTCTTAATATCGAGAATCACTTCTCCACTTCAATGTTCTTCAAGAACCGGATAGCTTAATAAATCCATAACATTCTTGGCAGGTGAGAGAAATACCTTTGTTGTTTCCACAAGTTTTTAAAATTATGCTTTATTGCGTTCCTTCCTGGTGCAGACGATGTGTCACAATAACGTGGCAGAAGATATGATGACCAAACTACGCATTAGAAAATGAAGCATGACGAGACTATTAATACATTAAATATGACACAGGGCTGAAGACACTTGGCGGAGCGAAGACGCCCACCAAGCTCAGTGTCACGCGTTCCCTCAACAACAATGGACACCCCGACCCACAAATCTGAAAATAAAAGAATTGGTGACGTTTCGGTCTGTCCTGGACAACTAGGACGGTCCGAAACGTCCTCAAGTACTTGATTTTCAGGTTTGTGGGCTGGATGTTTTATTGGCAGCCGCATTATCTCATTTCAAATTATTGTCTGCACCATAGAGGATTTCTTGAATATAAGTGTTTTTTTTTATCTAGCATCAGGGCTTGACAGCTGAGTTGACAGTGCTTGGGATTCGTAGTCCTGAGGTTCCGGATTTGATGCCCGGTGGAAGCGGAAGCAAATAGGCAGAATTTCTTTCACACTGATGCACATGTTCACCTAGCAGTAAATAGGTACCTGGAGTTAGACAGCTGCTACGGCTGCTTCCTGGGGATGTGTAACAAAAAGGAGGCCTGGTCGAGGACCGGGCCGCGGGGACGCTAAGCCCGAAATCATCTCAAGATAACCTCAAGATAGCATTAAGCGACCCTGTCTAACATGTATTCTGCCGATATCACTCAGAATGACATACCGGTTTAAATAAAAAGTCGTAATTTGAAAATGAAAATAGGTGCAGAGTCAGAATTCGGCTCAAAAATCACGCTCAGGAGTCAAATTTCCG
This sequence comes from Procambarus virginalis, assembly GCA_020271785.1. Lineage (NCBI taxonomy): Eukaryota > Metazoa > Arthropoda > Malacostraca > Decapoda > Cambaridae > Procambarus > Procambarus virginalis. The sequence continues at coordinate 9,517,923 of WNGS01167372.1, read as the reverse complement.
ATATTTCAGATATTTTGAAAACTGCAGGGGGGGTTTGGGCAAAATATGATCAATCGTCATGTGTTGAGCCAAGTATATATGGCTCTTCGGAGAGTACCTTCCACAAGCCGCCGGCTTCCTGTCCCCGTCGAGGTCACTAGGGTTAGTGCCCCTCAGGTATATATATATGGGGAACCAGTGTAGGGTCAAGACAATACTCACCAACAGGTAGCGAGACGCCTTCTCCAGCAGGTAGTGGATCATCTCGAGGGAGTATAGGACCAACAGGTAATGGGTTCACGTGCCACGGGTAGTGGGATCACGTGCCACGGGTAGTGGGATCACGTGCCACAGGTAGTGGGTTCACGTGCCACAGGTAGTGGGATCACGTGTAAGAGGTAAGGACACTTGGGGGTGACTGCGCATCGTCACGAGTGTCGTCATAACTTAAAGTTTGGTTCCAATCAGTCTTGTGGTTGAGGCGAAACTTGCGGATGAATTAAGACAGTAAAACGAGTGATATAACAACTAAGGTTATATCACTTATTTATATATAAGAACGAGCAACGCCGAACAAATATATATGTATATGTATATAATATTGTGTCTGTTTAAAGCACTCGCCGCTAATGAACTGTATACTGTATCTTTATCAATTAATTCCAATTTATATCTTTATAAATTACCTGCTTGTTATGTATTTGGCAACCTATCCTCAGGCCAGGCTCGTTAAGCGGCGGCCATCCCCAAAGATTCATTCACCCATTTTACCATGCTGTGTATTTAAAATAGGTCTGATGTTCTCATATATAATATTCATTGTTATCATATATTAATTCAATATTATACTGTTCATTGTATAATTAGGCGTAGGCTAGTTTATGTTCTGTCGGCGATTATTTGTTTAAAGAACATTGGCCATGTTTATGAGGGTGAGCTGAATTACAAAGACCCATAAACACGTAACCTAACCAAATCTAGGCCAAACTATACATCAATTCTAATTTATATATATATATATATATATATATATATATATATAATATATATATATATATATATATATATATATATATATATTAATATCTATTTATATTTTAGAAAATATAGTTTAATTACACAGTAGGTTAAAATTCGCGAATATGTCCTTGGGGGGCTAGACGGAGGAGCCTAGCCTGAGGACGGTTCCAA
>WNGS01167372.1:9497398-9515753 GCA_020271785.1 Procambarus virginalis | reverse complement strand
GGTACTGTCACAACGACAACGGTACTGTCACACGACAACGGTACTTGTCACCACGACAACGGTACTTGTCACCACGACAACGGTACTTGTCACCACGACAACGGTACTTGTCACCACGACAACGGTACTTGTCACCACGACAACGGTACTTGTCACCACGACAACGGTACTTGTCACCAACGACAACGGTACTTGTCACCACGACAACGGTACTTGTCACGACGACAACGGTACTTGTCACACGGTACTTGTCACAACGACAACGGGTACGTCACAATGTTTTTCTACAACGACAACGAAACTCTGTGACGACAAAAAAACATATAGTCGCGATTTATTTACCAGCAACTAGGGCAGCAGCAGTAGCAGTTGTGCACAACACCACTATCAACAGCATAAAAATAAACATCAGAGGTTGTACTGCATGGAAGCAAAAATTACATCAACATAGACTTTGCCAACAACAACGACGACGACAAAAATTAAAGGTGTTTATAATTGACAACTTTATCAGTCAGCATCAACCAACATATCTCATCGAAATATAATATTATCACTTAACAAATATTTCTGCACAATCTCATATAAAGCTGAAACATATTAGGCTTGAGCTGACTACGCCTTAACAAATCTGCAGAGAATTTGCACCACCATTAAGACTAACCGCTGAATACCCTCACATTTATAATCAAGAACATCTTACATAACATAAACGGTAATATTAAGACAACTAAGACTTTCTCTAGACAGGCACCGAGGCAAGTAGCCTACTTCTCGGTGTATATACATTGAGAGGTTGTTTTAATCCTGGACTACGTACAAATCCAAAGTATTCTTGTTGGTTGGTCAGGACGCAGTTTGTGGTCCTTAATACTCTCCTGAAGTTGATGAGCAAAGCACCCACAATTAACCACGGATGATCATCATTATCACCAGCGTTAGGAAATCTTTTTACCAACCATAACACGAACCATCTGGTCATACATCAACAACAACACGAACCATCTGACATCATCAACAACAATAACCCGAACCATCTGGCATCATCAATCAACAATCAACACGAACCATCTGGCATAATCAACAACAATAACACGAACCATGCACAACAAGACCAGCATCATCAACAACAATAACACGAACCATCTGCATCATCAACAACAATAACACGACCATCTATCATCATCAAACAACAATAACACAACCACTGGCATCATCAACAACAATAACACAACCATCTGGCCTCATCAACAACAAACACGAACCATCTGCATCAAACAACAATAACAGACACATCTGCATCAGAACATCACAACAACACGAACCATCTGCATCACAACAAATAACACGACCTATCTGCATCAACAATAACACAGAATATTGATTCCTCACGTGACAGGGAACATCATTCATCACCAGCAACATCTGACATCAAATCATAACTCCGGAACCCTCAGAATATCAGCACAACTATTATGAAACCCTTGACGTCACTTGCAGCATTGAGTACCTGAAGTCACCAGTGACGGCAATAGAAGCAGATGATGTTCAGGAGCAGAAGAAGAGGACCTGCACTTGCAGCACTGAGTACCTGAAGTCACCAGTGACGGCACAGAGGCAGATGATGTCAGGAGCAGAAGAAGAGGACCGAACGCAACAAGACATCTCCATCAGGATCAGCCCCATCAGGAGACTGTGCAGGTGGGCTAACTTCCTTGGTACGTTCATTTCTGAAATAGGCGATTCAAAGCAAAGTTTTTGTTGTATTTAAAACTATCTAATCTAAGCCAACCAAACCTAACCGTAATCCAGCCTAATCTCATATGTTCAGTTTTACGAGTTAGAAAACGAGGCATGCACAATAGGACTGTTTAAAATTTAACTTAAAGCGATTTTAAAACTGTTTTCTTATTACTTTACTCTTCATTTAATTATTATTATTATTATTATTATTATTATTATTATTATTATTATTCTTATTTATGCCGTTTACATAGTTAATTTTTTTTATTCTTGCCCTCATCATACCAAAAATTACAGTGAATCTGCTTCTCGCCTGTAAAACGCGTATTTTTAATTCTTCACATTTTTTTAAATTATAATTATTAATATTAGTTTGAACAAATTAATAATAATTATTTGTTATTTTTAGTATAGCTTTCCATGAAATTGTTAACACTTACTGTTTTGAAAGTCGACTTTTATTTTCTCGGGTATTTCTTATTAACAATACAATCTTTCATGTTTTTGTAGTAGATATCATCATTGTTCTTAGTGACCATCACTGTTGTTAGTGTACTGCACTATTATTAAGTGCCCATTAACGTCATTAGTGCCCATTAGTCATTAGCGCCCATTAGCGTCATTAGTGCATACTCATTCGCCCATTAGCGTCATTAGCGCCCATTAGTCATACTTAGCTTAGTGCCAATAAGTGACATCACCGTTATTAGTGAACCATCACCGTTATTGCGCCCATCACCGTTATACCACCAAACATAAAACAGTTACCAGTGTTTTGATACATAGTTCAGAGCCCGCTAGCTCATCAACGTAACAGCATTATCAGCCATCTCATTATTGCTAATTACTAGCACTAATATTTCAGTTACTTTTAAAAATTCGTATATAATTACCAATATCGGTATTCTCACAACCGTATATTCCGTTATAAACAATAATGAAAGGTATCGAACTGTCTACCGCCGCAGGCCCCGATACTTTGCATGACTGCCAGGCCCTATAATCGAAGATCGCTTTACGTTGGGGTATTGGATGGACAAGTCCGGATGATAGGCTTCTGCTAATCACCGCTTCACCCGCACAGCTATCCAGTCCCTCCTCCTAGGTTCCCCAACGTCCAATAGAAACTGTCGTACTAACGTGCCCTGATTCGAATCAACCAGAGGACCCAAAACAAAAAACGGGTACAACTAGTTACGTCAATTTCGCGAGCCTCTGTCATTTTCTAGTACGACAATTTTGCGCTTTAGGTAGAGTATGAGTCAAAATTGCGACGATCTATTAGGAAACGTATCAGACGTTGGTTTCCAGTTGGCTTTGGACAGGAACAGCCTGTCAAGCCAATGACTATTTTTTTCTCCCAAGATGTAACCCACAACAGGTATCTAATTCCGGATTCTAATTTACACTAGGTGCACATAGCATGAGGTGTAGAAAACGTGGCCAAACGCCCTTTCCTTTCTCGAACCTAGGAACCATTCTAATAATAATATAATAATAATAATAATAATAATAATAATTTTTACTTGCAACAAGGTACAATGGGGTTGATGAGTCTACATAAAACTAGTAATCTTACATTCATCGCAGAAGCCATAAATACACATACATTCGTTCGGGCCGGTCCTTAATCCTACATATCAAGTAGATGAAACAGGTAATTGTAGTCAAGGTTTTTATCAACAATAATTACATGTAAGTTGACACAGAGTGTATTACAAACACTTCTGTAAAGGATAAGTGTCTTCAGTACTAATATTGGGAAAGTAGGTAGTACATGATACCGTGTGAGTTTGAAACACAGGGTAGAATCTATATAGTGAAATTAAGTACTTTTTTTATTTTTACTTTTGAACATGGGGATGGGTGGGACAATTATAAAATTCATCAGGGATGAGTTCCAACACGGGAGTATCTCCCGTCACGTCATGACACGCAGTGTGCAGTTGCAACTCCACAGATCTCCAGTTTCATCTATTGATACTGTGATGGCTCAAAAGTTCCACCACTTACGGGCTATTCATCGCCGTTCCACTTTAGGGGGGGTGGGTGGCTTAATCTTCATCAATCATCGAGTTCCAAAGACTGGGCTCTTTTATTTTCATGGAGTGTTTAAACAGATTTAGTCTGACTCTGGGGATATCAAGAGATATTTAATTCGTTGTGTGGTGGTCATGGGTTCTATTACATCTATAAAGGAAAGGTTTCAGTTCAAGATTAGCATTTAGGAACAGGTATTTGTACATTGTAGATAGCACATGAGAATTGCGCTACCCACTCCCCCCAGTATATGTGCCTAAGCCATTCAACTGTACCATTGTAATTTACTGCTGCTAACATCTATATATCATGATTGCTATTGAACACATATTGTACTACATTATACTAAATATCCTCCAACTATGAATATACTAATACCTGTATATAGTGCCTCAAATTTTTATTATATGTACTACTATCCTTCGTCATTTTCTTTCTTACAAGTGTAACCTTTTAACTTTTTTCAATTTTCTAGAATTACTTACTTAAATTATATGTTAGATTCAAGGATCCTGCCCGAAACGCTATCGTGTTATTGGCTTACAAAATGTAAAAACATTAATGATTTTTACTCTCATACAACAATGTACCCCCTTCTGTATATAAATAAATAATAAATGTGTGGGTGAGTGTAATGTTTTCTTCATGTTGGGCTCTGTGTTGCCTGAAGACAGAGTTTGGTATAGGTTCTGATAATCAGATTTTTGCATGAATGATAATAGGCCTTGAGGCTAATTTTAATGCTGGTTGAAACCCCCATGAATAGATCCGTATTAGGAATACGAATCAGATGGGCGTAATCATGAAGAGGGAGAGCATAAAATGAGAACATATTAATCTGATTTAGAGAAAGTATACACTCGGACGACCACTTTTTGAGACTTTTTTGGCTGTGTTATATATATGGGTGCTAAACTTCGTCATCTTTGTCTATGTATAGGCAGAATGAAACTTACTTCCCCTCCCCTCCTTTTTATTGGTAATGTTAACATTGTCTATTTAAAGTTGACAATCGATTTGATGATTTCTACTAAATAGTAATTTACGTAGGTCCTGGGATTGTGAGTCGCAATACCTGACGAAAAGCCCTCTCTGAATTTCCCCCATGGTATTATAACCAAACAACTTTGCCATACTTCGTCTTGTACTGAGCCGCACAAAGTGATTACCGCATAGGTCGGCTCACAACCGTTTGGCCCCAAGTTCGAATCCCGAGGACGAGACGGTCTAGCGTTTTTCTTTGCACCTGTTATATTCACTTAGCAGCAAACAAACAACGTCAAGACTATTAAATCTGGTTGGGGTTGCATCTTAGGGATGAGTCAGTGAGCTTGTCTATGGGGGGGACCACATTAAGCATAACAGGCTTCCATCCTGTTCCAAAAAAAACCCCCTATTAAGCTGGTATAAACTTTGCCGATGATTACCGCTGGTGATGAAGGGCCATAGCCTCCCTTTCTATGAGGGCGTGGGTGACTCTCATAATCACGATGCGTCTCTACATATCAATAAAAATCGCGATGTTGATAATTATCAGGTATTTGTGGCCATAAGCATAGCGACACTGCATGCCACACACAGGCACGGCTCCTATGCCAGGTACGTCCACTACGGGCTCACCATAGCCCGTGCTACTTGGGAACTTGTTCCGAGTAGCTGAATCGTATAACAACAACAAGCATGGCATGCACAGCTTATTTCAGCAGACCCATTGACAATGTGTTCAATGGGTTGTGTTCTTTAGCAAGATCTCTACTAAGACTCTGTAGCTCAGTTGCTTATGTCGTTGGTGTTCAAAACCTAGTCTCGGCTTCGATCTCAGAGGTAGTATGCAGTTTGAGCAATGTACTCTTTTCCCTAATGTTTCTGTTCACCAAGCCGTAGTATCCTAAGAGGCCTCCTGTTTCCCGACAACGGAAAACCTAACAGTGAACAATTCACGAATGAAAGGAAAAGAAGGGACGGTTTAGTAGGCCTACAAATAAATATTTTTTTTTTTAGTATTAAGTTCGGTCCGGGCCACAGATTAAGTACTGTTGTCGTTGTGACAAGTACCGTTGTCGTTGTGACAGTACCGTTGTCGTTGTGACAGTACTGTTGTCGTTGTGACAAGTACTGTTGTCGTTGTGACAAGTACTGTTGTCGTTGTGACAAGTACTGTTGTCGTTGTGACAAGTACTGTTGTCGTTGTGACAAGTACTGTTGTCGTTGTGACAGTACCGTTGTTGTGACAAGTACTGTTGTTGTTGTGACAAGTACTGTTGTCGTTGTGACAAGTACTGTTGTCGTTGTGACAAGTACTGTTGTCGTTGTGACAAGTACCGTTGTCGTTGTGACAAGTACCGTTGTCGTTGTGACAAGTACTGTTGTCGTTGTGACAAGTACTGTTGTTGTGACAAGTACTGTTGTCGTTGTGACAAGTACTGTTGTCGTTGTGACAAGTACTGTTGTCGTTGTGACAAGTACCGTTGTCGTTGTGACAAGTACCGTTGTCGTTGTGACAAGTACTGTTGTCGTTGTGACAAGTACTGTTGTCGTTGTGACAAGTACTGTTGTCGTTGTGACAAGTACTGTTGTCGTTGTGACAAGTACTGTTGTGTTGTGACAAATACCGTTGTCGTTGTGACAGTACCGTTGTTGTTGTGACAAGTACTGTTGTTGTTGTGACAAGTACTGTTGTCGTTGTGACAAGTACTGTTGTTGTTGTGACAAGTACTGTTGTCGTTGTGACAAGTACCGTTGTTGTTGTGACAAGTACTGTTGTTGTTGTGACAAGTACTGTTGTCGTTGTGACAAGTACTGTTGTTGTTCTGACAAGTACCGTTGTCGTTGTGACAAGTACTGTTGTCGTTGTGACAAGTACTGTTGTTGTTGTGACAAGTACCGTTGTTGTTGTGACAGTACCGTTGTTGTTGTGACAAGTACTGTTGTTGTTGTGACAAGTACTGTTGTTGTTGTGACAAGTACTGTTGTTGTTGTGACAAGTACTGTTGTTGTTGTGACAAGTACTGTTGTTGTTGTGACAAGTACTGTTGTCGTTGTGACAAGTACTGTTGTTGTTGTGACAAATACCGTTGTCGTTGTGACAGTACCGTTGTTGTTGTGACAAGTACTGTTGTTGTTGTGACAAGTACCGTTGTCGTTGTGACAAGTACTGTTGTCGTTGTGACAAGTACTGTTGTTGTTGTGACAAGTACTGTTGTCGTTGTGACAAGTACCGTTGTCGTTGTGACAAGTACTGTTGTTGTTGTGACAAGTACTGTTGTCGTTGTGACAAGTACCGTTGTCGTTGTGACAAGTACCGTTGTCGTGACAAGTACTGTTGTCGTTGTGACAAGTACCGTTGTCGTTGTGACAAGTACTGTTGTCGTGACAAGTACTGTTGTCGTTGTGACAAGTACCGTTGTCGTGACAAGTACTGTTGTCGTTGTGACAAGTACCGTTGTCGTTGTGACAAGTACTGTTGTCGTGACAAGTACTGTTGTCGTTGTGACAAGTACCGTTGTCGTGACAAGTACTGTTGTCGTTGTGACAAGTACTGTTGTCGTTGTGACAAGTACCGTTGTCGTGACAAGTACTGTTGTCGTTGTGACAAGTACCGTTGTCGTTGTGACAAGTACTGTTGTTGTGACAAGTACCGTTGTCGTGACAAGTACTGTTGTCGTTGTGACAAGTACTGTTGTCGTTGTGACAAGTACTGTTGTCGTGACAAGTACTGTTGTCGTTGTGACAAGTACCGTTGTCGTGACAAGTACTGTTGTCGTTGTGACAAGTACCGTTGTCGTTGTGACAAGTACTGTTGTCGTTGTGACAAGTACCGTTGTCGTTGTGACAAGTACCGTTGTCGTGACAAGTACTGTTGTCGTTGTGACAAGTACCGTTGTTGTTGTGACAAGTACCGTTGTCGTGACAAGTACTGTTGTCGTTGTGACAAGTACCGTTGTCGTTGTGACAAGTACCGTTGTCGTGACAAGTACTGTTGTCGTTGTGACAAGTACTGTTGTCGTTGTGACAAGTACTGTTGTCGTGACAAGTACTGTTGTCGTTGTGACAAGTACTGTTGTCGTTGTGACAAGTACTGTTGTCGTTGTGACAAGTACCGTTGTCGTTGTGACAAGTACTGTTGTTGTGACAAGTACTGTTGTCGTTGTGACAAGTACTGTTGTCGTTGTGACAAGTACCGTTGTCGTTGTGACAAGTACTGTTGTTGTTGTGACAAGTACTGTTGTTGTGACAAGTACTGTTGTCGTTGTGACAAGTACTGTTGTCGTTGTGTCAACTTTCTCTTGTCGTTCTCGGTATCACAAATGCTCTTGCATTTGCTTACCTGTTGTGAAGATTTGAAAGAAAGGTAAAAAGTGTTATTAGAAAAATAAAGTACTTTTTTGGGGACGTTTCATTACGTGGATAATCATATCAAGCGATAGAGCTTAAGAAAGAGTTTCATAGATAAAATACTTCATGTTGTTATATTAAACCTAACTTCTTAAGCTTTAAATTGGCTTAGCAAATTGTCTTTAATTATAACTGAATGTAATGATTGCTTAATCTTTTCTCTGGAGCGCATCATATGAGTTAATAGTTCGCCTGAATATAACAAACTTCAACTGCTTCAGTTAAATTTGCTCACCATAATAAAGCATTCAGATTTTTTTTGGTATTTAATATAGTTAACGTATTTATTTATAAGCATTTCGTTTGCGCAGAAACGCCGTGCGCAGTTTAACTTAATCCAAATTAAAAATAGTTAAAAATCTCACACATGATTATTACACAAATATCTTTTGCCTAATGTGTGGGCGAGTGAAATGTCGATGTGGCTGATGGTTCCATATATGACTGCATTGAATGTGCATAGGACAAGAGGTAAACCTGTCCTTTTACAGGTTTGTAAGTGGACAGGTTTGTCCTCGTTTGAATTTGGCCATTTGCCCGTATGGCGGAAAATGGACGTAATTTGAAAATGAAAACAGTAATTGAAAATATTTTTTTTTTCAAAACAGCAAGTTAAGGGTTCTTTGGTAGGTTAGGAAGGAATGGAACAATGCAGCAGTAGGACAACAACAGTGCAGGTGTAGGACAACAGTGCAGGTGTAGGACAACAGTGCAGGTGTAGGACAACAGTGCAGATGTAGGACATCAGTGCAACTGTAGGACAACAACAGTGCAGGTGTAGGACAGCAACAGTGCAGCAGTAGGACAATAACAGTGCAGTAGTAGGACAACAGCAGGGTAGCAGCAGGACAGCAACAGTAGGACAACAACAGAGCAGCAATAGAACAACAATAGTGCAGCAGTAGGACAACAGCAGTGCAACAGTAGGACAACAGCAGTGCAGCAGTAGGACAACAGCAGTGCAACAGTAGGACAACAATAGTGCAGCAGTAGGACAACAACAGTGCAGCAGTAGGACAACAGCAGTGCAACAGTAGGATAACAACAGAGCAGCAGCAGGACAACAACAGTGCAGCAGTAGGACAACAGCAGTGCAACAGTAGGACAACAATAGTGCAGCAGCAACAGGACAACAACAGCGCAGCAGTAGAACAACAACAGTGCAGCAGTAGGACAACAGCAGTGCAGCAGTAGGACAACAACAGAGCAGCAATAGGACAACAACAGTGCAGCAATAGAACAACAGCAGAGCAACAGGACAACAACAGCGCAACAGTAGGACAGCAACAGTGCAGCAGCAGTAGGACAACAGTGCAACAGTAGGACAACAACAGTGCAGCAGTAGGACCGCAACAGTGCAGCAGCAGTAGGACAACAGCAGTGCAACAGTAGGACAACAACAGAGCAGCAATAGAACAGCAGTGCAGCAGTAGGACAACAACAGAGCAGCAGTAGGACAACAACAGAGCAGCAGTAGGACAGCAACAGTGCAGCAGCAGTAGGACAACAGCAGTGCAGCAGTAGGACAACAGCAGTGCAGCAGGACAACAACAGTGCAGCAGTAGGGCAACAACAGTGCAGCAGTAGGACAACAACAGTGCAGCAGCAGGACAACAACAGAGCAGCAGCAGGACAACAACAGAGCAGCAGCAGGACAACAACAGAGCAGCAGCAGGACAACAACAGAGCAGCAGTAGGACAACAACAGTGCAGCAGCAGGACAACAACAGAGTAGCAGCAGGACAACAACAGTGCAGCAGCAGGACAACAACAGAGCAGCAGCAGGACAACAACAGAGCAGCAGTAGGACAACAACAGTGCAGCAGCAGGACAACAACAGAGCAGCAGCAGGACAAACAGAGCAGCAGCAGGACAACAACAGAGCAGCAGCAGGACAACAACAGAGCAGCAGTAGGACAACAACAGTGCAGCAGCAGGACAACAACAGAGCAGCAGCAGGACAACAACAGAGCAGCAGTAGGACAACAAAAGTGCAGCAGTAGAACAACAACAGCGCAGCAGCAGGACAAGAACAGAGCAGCAGTAGGACAGGAACAGTGCAGCAGCAGTAGGACAGGAACAGTGCAGCAGCAGTAGGACAACAACAAAGCAGCAGTAGGACAAGAGCAGTGCAGCAGTACCCAATAATATCAACAGGGAATAACATAAACATGATCCCCATAACAGCAAGCATTCAAGACTATCAACAGTGACTCCCACTTAAGAGATGACATTACTCATCCATAACATCCCGCCTATAAGGACTTAGTAGACTCCCACAGTTACACGAGGCTATATTAAAGGTTCAAGAATGGGAGTGGTGGCTCACTACCACACAGTAGTAGTAGGGACCCAGTAACTAACTATCTGTCGCGACGGACCTGCACTAATTAGAACTAATTACCATGACCTCTGCAGAAGTATAGCTGCAGCTTCTTATAATTGGTGTAATTACAGTTGGTAGAGACACATTTGTGTCCGTCTAAATGAGTCATTTGTCAGTCGACGATACGATATGAATTGTTTAGGATCACAGCACTGTTGAGAGCACAAATTAATATACTGGTATATATATATATATATATATATATATATATATATATATATATATATATATATATATTATATATATATATATATATATATATATATATATATATATATATATATATATATATATATATATATATATGCGGAAAAACCACAAAGAAATGGAGAAGAGAGATGAACGTTTCGACTCGCGAAAGTCGTTGTCAACATCAGACTGGTCAATCATCAATCTGACGTTGTCAATCATCAGTCTGATGTTGACAACGACTTTCGCGAGTCGAAACGTTCATCTCTCTTCTCCATTTCTTTGTGGTTTTTCCGCATACAAATGATCAGTGTTTAGTGATCGTCAATTGCATATATATATATATATATATATATATATATATATATATATATATATATATATATATATATATATATATATATATATATATATATATACGAAATTAACCTATCCAAAGTACTAACGTCTATTATGTTACCCAGTAATTTGTTCCATAAACCAATCACCCTATTTCCAAACTAGTATTTACTTAAGCAAATAGGATACTGGAATTAGGAAACTGGCAATAATAGGATATCGAAACAAGGCAAATATGATTTTGGAACAAGGCTAATAGGGTACTGGAATAAGGCAAACAGGATACAAAATAAGGCAAATTGGATACTTGGATGTATTTCTAGGGATATAGCAAATGGGATACTAGCATTTATATCTAGGCTACTGGGATGCATTGCAAGAAGCGTTAGCAACAAAACAATAATGTTGCTCTTTAACTGCATCTTGCTCTTGTTGGCACCATTCTGCAGTTGAACGTTGGTTGCCATACTATGAAATGAACATTGATTCACTTGAACCTGTTCAACGATGGATGGCAAAATCCAGAAACTAGAAACCTTCTATATGAAGAGGGATTAAGAAAGCTTCATTTACGAATCGTGGTGACATCATTCACGTTTTCAAATGGATGAATTGCATAATAAAGGAGATATTGATAATGTGTTTGATTTAGAAATACGTTCATCTATATCAAATCGTTCATCTATATCAAATCTATAATCTGCAATGCTAATACCCAGAGAGAATCGGAAAGAGTAAGCCCTGTGTCTTCCGAACACAATTGTAAATGGTTTTATAGAAGACAGTAGAAAAAAACAAATTGGAGCATACAACGAATACGTATATGTACGATCTGCCTGCGTCACATCATCTCGAAAAAATGGCTCTCTTTAGAGGAAGAAAATTGGGCCGTCAGTTATAAGTTGAACGACATATAGCAGGTGTTCAAAATTGAATGGCATACAGAGACCTGCTAGGCACTGCTGACAGGTGAGGAGGTGCTTGACGGAGAGGCTGCTGCTGCAGACAGATGGCAGGACACTGAAGAGCGATGTAGGGCAGGTGGTGCGCAACTACAGAGCAATTGAGATGTCCGAGAACGTTCTCTCTCTTTTGGTTGGTGCGGTAGGAGGTCGTTCAGTCGGCGATGATACAAGAGGCAAGCAAGGTCAGGTCGGTCCACTAACCTTGCCACACAAACTGGGAAGTCTGCCCCCAAACAGTCCCAGTTGCTGGGGTGCAACTGTATATCCCGAAGCTCCAAAAGCAAGATAACGAGGGCATCATCCTGGTCGTTAATGTTGCAATGACCCAGATCAAGGTGATAATGTTAAGTGTTGAATTTAGCTAATTAATTATAGTGCCTAGTAGTTCATGCGAAATTATGACATGTTAAATAGCATGCAGACTCCACAGAGTCTGAAAAAATAAATAAATAAATGCTGCATGGGAATATTAATAGAGCATAATCTATGGCTTGATTTATAACAAACAACTCGGCAGCGAAGACCGATGTATAGAAGCACAACGAAAACCCGAGAGGAAGATGCATTAGGCTACACACGAGCGCCCGCACAGTTACCGGTCTTGGAACCCTCCGTAGCTGACGTGGCGGGAGTTAAACCGCCTATAGACCTCCTCCGGCGCGAATTCCTTCTGGACTGAGAGCCACGAAGCGCAGACCTGAACCTTGAAGGCCTCCCAGGGCGCTGTCCTTTCCGTCACCAGCTTATCGACCTCTGTGGTGTTGAGACCTGGATAAGTGGAGAGAAAGGGAAGCCAGAATCTCCTGTGTGTCGTGGTGCAGCGTGACGCTGCAGGTGCGGCGGAGATGTGTGCAGGGGGACGACATTAATGGCGGCTGTGGGTCACCTGCAGTAACAGCGACGGTGAAACTGCGCATGTTGGAGCATAGTGTTGCAGCCTGGTGGCCCGGAGACCATACTGGGTGTCAACATGTTGTGGGGAACACGCAGGGAGGGGACACACGTGCTTACACTTAGTGTCTCCACTTCAATACTACGTAAAGCCTCAAGACACACATGCAAACAAGCGTTCTGCAACATATTCAACCGGTGGCTTGGCTCCTGTGAGCTCCAGCAAACACCTGTGAGCCATTGTCTAATTTAGGTCCAATTAAAGCCTTATTCACAGGTGTTAATGAGACAGGTTGGATATAGGACAAAGGAGGTATATATTTATGGATAAAGATATGAAAGAGTTACATATCTTACACATAAATGTTCAACGGTGGTAGAAGTACGTAAGCTTAAGGATCATAGACGTACGTGATGAGTGTGGTTGAGGGACACCTGTCGTGGATGACGAATGTAGAGAGTTGTGATGAGGTGTGTGTCGTGGTGAGTTGTGTGTAGTGGTGTGTTGTGTGTAGTGGTGAGTTGTGTGTCGTGTTGAGGTATAGTATGGCGTGCAGTTTAAGACAACAGAGTGCGGACCAAACCTTAATCGTGAGGTGGAGGAGCCTGGTGGTAGTCAGGTTGCACCAACCACAAGACACTGAAGGCAACTGCATTAGGTGTCAGTGGACATCTGTGAATGCACCTGTCTACATGTATCACTCGACAGATCTGTGTCCCAAGAGCTAGCTGCACATGTAAGCATACAATCTTCCTGCAATGAAAAACCGCACCAAAAAATGCACACTTACCCGGGAATTTAAGGCTTTTTAGTTTAATGTTGGGCATTTAATGCCTATCAACCTCTGGAGGGTTATTAATAAGGCAGTAAGTGCTTACTGACTACCAGCAAGAATACTCTGAATCTGGACAGCCAAAGATTGACGAAGATTAAGCTACCCAAAAGGTGGCACGGGCATGAATAGCCCGTAAGTGGTAGATTTTCGGAATGAATGTGATGTTTGGTCGTGAAGCAGCCTAAGTAAACTCTCAGTGTGTCATAGGCCGAGAAGTGGGGGATACACCTCCATGTTCCTGTCCTCAAGGAGCCGTGTACACACTTCTGTGTGTATATTCCTGTGAGAAGTTTTAGCATCATCGGTATTTTTACGGAAAAGAGCGAATGGCGCTGAAATACGCCATGAGAACGTTTAACTGGAATAACATTTATGGTCACTCATAACTCCCAAGTTCTCGTTTTATTTATGATCACCATGAGATAGAGGGCTAACTCTATATCATGATGACCAGGTTTCCTGGTTGGTCAACCTGGCTGTTGGACACGGCTGCTCGCAGCCTGATGAATGAATCACAGCCTGGTTGGTCAAGCATTCTTTAGGTGTTTATCGAGTTCTCTCTTGAATACCGTCATTTTTATTGCAGTCGTGACACATTTTATTGTGTTCTTTGAAGGTAAGGTCTTCCGACATGATTACTCCTAGATCCTTTACATTGCTTTCTCGTCTATAGTGTGACTTGATTGAGTCTTTTATATGGTTTACGTTTCTATATTTTTGTTTGTTTACATAACAGAAGCTGGAACGTATCTCATTAAGCATCATATTATTATCTGTGGCCTATTGAAAGACTCGATTAACATCATATTGGAGGTTTGCTGTGTCTTCTATATTGCCTACTCGCATAAAAATCCTAGCGTCATCTGCAAATGATGATACAGTAATAGAGTTTGTATCTTTGTCAATGTTTGATACGAGGATGAGAAAAAATACCGGAGCAAGTACATTACCTTGGGGGAGGGAACTTTTCACGATGGATGATCCGGATTTTACTGTGTTGACTATTACACTCTGGATTCTGTTCGTTACGAAGTTAAAGATCCATCTCCTACTTTGCCAGTAATTACGTTTGAGCGCATTTTGTGCACAATAACACCATGGTCACATTTGTCGAAAGCTTTTGCAAAGTCTGTGTATATTACATCTGAGTAATATGTTGTCATGACATTAAGGCTGTGTCATAGTGATTAGCAAGTGACCCACCGAAACAGGGGCGAAATTACTGATGTACTGAGTTTATTAGTAATTGAAATATAAGCAAACGAGTAACGTTCGTCTACTTCAGATAAATTTTTGTAAAATGTTCATGGGATAAATGCACTTTAAGGTGTAAGGTAAGGTCAGTAATTCGACTCTGGGGATGACCTCGAAATAAGCCCAACAATGTACTGTATGTATACACTGGCTGCCTGTCCCTCGATACAATGAATTGTTATTATTGTTGTAATTGGAGCCAAGTCATTTAGGCAATGCTTGGTATAGTTTTACCATAACCCATTGTTGATAGGCCATAAACACGACCCCAAACCTGATTAGTGTCTAAATTGCAGCTGATGCCGAATTTAGACCTCAGTTGTTGACAAATCTTTGTGTAGATTGGATAGGTTTAGATTTTGGAAAGACCAGGGTAAATATTGGTTTGGAAATATGGTTGTAGATTTGTGGAACAAATTACCAGGTAACACATAGTAGACGTAGAATCGCAGAGTTGTTTCAAGCGCAGGTTAGACATGATTATGAATGAGTTTGGGTGGATATAACTAGAAGCTGCCTTGTATGAACTAACTAATATGCCTTCTGCAGTTCTTTTACTATTACGTCATATTTGGACAATAAAGTTTCCTGTGAATACTTCCTCCGTTTATCCATGCATGCTTCGGTTTTAGATTTAGTAAATGCAAAATAATTTGCAATTGAAATATTGTTACTGGCGAGAAAGATATGAAAAGTTATTAATCGAAGATTAAGAGTGCAGCGGGAGGCGTCGTGTGCAGCTGTACGCCTCTGGGCTCCTTTATGTGCCCGCCCCACGCGACACAATAACTCTGGCAATCAGCAGAAAGCCAGTCTGGACGGGCTGAATAAGACAAATAATTACCATGAGGCAGCAGCAGGGGGACAACGGGGGCTAGTATACGGCGCTTTCTAGTAATGTAACGCGCCACGCACGCGTCCCTGCCCCTAGCCCTTGCCCTCACAGATACACATGCGCTTCCCCATCTGGCAGGATGCGCAGCCGTCTCGCGCATGGGTTATACCCTGTTCATATATCTTGATAGAGCCATAGCTTCATTGAAGAGCTGCCGTTGAGTTACATGTCCGACAACCTATTAAACTCTCGTTCGTAGTAGCCTCGTTAATACCCAAAGCTCAGGATCAACAAATTTGAAAAAGTCATGTATGTGTGCCCGTTTTGTTTTGTTTTGGTGGCGTTTCTGTCACGTAATGTAAACAAACTTAGTACCAGGACATGGTACTTTCACACACCACGTAACATTACTCTACCATACAATAGGCGTGAGACCATACAGTAGGCGTGTTTACATTTTTGCATGTCATGCATGTTGATCTTTTGCAAACTATGCATGCAAACTGCCATTATTATTCATCATTCCTAAATGTATCTTCAATCGTAAATCACACAGCTCCATTATGCGACAAGATATAGAAAGAATAGAAGATTTATAGTACGTCAGGAATAGAAGCTTCATATTCATGCAGCTGCTGCAACACACACAAGCTTCACTCTCGTTCGTCTGGCTAGCAAGATTACTATTTTCTCCGCTCCAAACGCCAGCCATCATTCAAGCTAGCTATTCTTATACCCGTGATGCAGGGTCAATCTCGTACTTTGACCGGTTGGTTACTGGACATAGTCAGTCACTTGGACACACACATTAGGATGAAGGTGCCTCCAGACACGCCACCTGTACACCTCAATGGCATCGCCTGAAATTGTCGATAAATGTTTTAATAAGGAACTGCGAGCCACCCATAGCGAATGTGTGTCGATAAAGAAGATGTAGTGAAAGTGAGCTGCGCTTATGATCGAGGAAGTGAAAGTGCAGTGAGTTGCGCTCATGAATGAGGCAGTGAAAGTGCAGTGAGTTGCGCTCATGAATTGAGGCAGTGAAAGTGCGTTGCGCTTATGATTGAGGCAGTGAAAGTGCGTTGCGCTTATGATTGAGGTAGTGAAAGTGAGCTGCGCTTACGATTGAGGCAGTGAAAGTGAGCTGCGCTTATGATTGAGGACAGTGAAGTGAGCTGCGCTTACGATTGAGGCAGTGAAAGTGAGCTGCGCTTACGATTGAGGCAGTGAAAGTGAGCTGCGCACGATTGAGGCAGTGAAAGTGCGTCGCGCTTATGATTGAGGCAGTGAAAGTGAGCTGCACTTACGATTGAGGCAGTGAAAGTGAGCTGCGCTTATGATTGAGGCAGTGAAAGTGAGCTGCGCTTACGATTGAGGCAGTGAAAGTGAGCTGCGCTTACGATTGAGGCAGTGAAAGTGAGCTGCGCTTACGATTGAGGCAGTGAAAGTGAGCTGCGCTACGATTGAGGCAGTGAAAGTGAGCTGCGCTTATGATTGAGGCAGTGAAAGTGCGTTGCGCTTACGATTGAGGCAGTGAAAGTGAGCTGCGCTTACGATTGAGGCAGTGAAAGTGAGCTGCGCTTACGATTGAGGCAGTGAAAGTGAGCTGCGTTTACGATTGAGGCAGTGAAAGTGCGTTGCGCTTACGATTGAGGCAGTGAAAGTGAGCTTCGCTTATGATTGAGGCAGTGAAAGTGAGCTGCGCTTATGAGTGAGGCAGTGAAGTGAACTGCGCTTATGACTGAGGCAGTGAAAATGAGATGCACTTAAGGTCAAGGCAGAGCGCGCTGGAGATGCAGTGAAAGCGAGTTAAAGAGGTGTGACTGTGTGTGCATATATGAGTATTCACTGTATGTAATGACAATTTGTATTTACTCATGGAATATCTCTGTACAAGGATAGTTCACCTATACTGGAAATATGCGAACCTTATCCCTATTTTCTAAAAAAGGCAGAAAGAGCTCAGCAGAAAAATGCCGAACTATCAGTTGACCTCATCTATCTGCAAGCTTACGCTGCTAAGGGAGGGGAAATTATTCACTGTTTCACCGTGAACAATCTAATAAAATCACCGCGATATGTATTTTTGTTTAATACCGCTTACATACCTGCTCATATGCTTGGAACTTCGCTAAAGCTCTTGATAATGTATTACATGAAGAAGACAGGCAATGAAATTACAAGCACATGGAATAAATGGTAGAATACGTGAATAGAGAGGATTACTAGAATGGTTAAAACAAAGAAAGCAAAGGATCGTCCTAAACGGAAATGATATCTGACTGGAGAATTGTGGTGATTGGGATGCCGCAAGGTTCCGTTTTGGAGCCACACACTTCTTTGTCCTATACATCAATGGCATAGATGAGAAATTGCAAACCACACGTCGTCTCAAATTTGCAGAATGACACTACAATTATGGTCAAGTAAAATCAAGTGGACAATAATATTGAGGCCTTACAAAGAGATTTACACGAACTCC
>WNGS01167372.1:9428486-9456912 GCA_020271785.1 Procambarus virginalis | reverse complement strand
AAAATGCAAATACTATGCAGTACTGTACAGGTACTGTACTTTATTTTTTTATTTCTTTTTAATAATTTTAACCATTGCAGGAAGTGAGTGGAAGCCATGGCTATTCTTAGCAAGCTGTCTGTAATATCTCAGTCTCGAGATGCGCGACTGTTTGGAGCCACATCTACAGCAGCCTTCCTCTATTGGATCTATTGTGTGTCAAGAGAAGGTGGCCAGAATAGGTCAGTGACATGTATAGCATAGTATTATTTGTACCTTAATAATCATTTGATGATGGTTTGATTTGAATGTTTTATGAAAACAATACATTTTTCTCCATAAATAAAATGGTTCATGTGCATATTATTCACAAATTCTGTATTTTGTACCTTTTGTTTGATCACTCCTTAATTTTTGTGGCTGGCTGCTGTAATTTATTACCAACAGATTTAAGTTTGTTCTAATTGATTTTGAAATCAAAGTTTAAGACCTCTAACCATAAAATACAAATGTGTCTTTTGTCTCCAGGGGTTTGGTATGGGAGAATGTCAATTTAAACAAAAAAATTATTTTGAAACTTTTATTTGCTATTGCACGATTAGAACTTTGAAATAAAGGGGTAGCTCATACATGAGCACTGAGCCATCATACATGGGATATATCAGGTACATACATTATTTAGTGCATCATGTGATGTGGTTGTAACATTGTAACTGTGATGTGTTCCTAGTAGTACCATGATTGTGGTTTGGATATCTTGTAATATAAAATGTAGTATATGATATAGAATATCCAAAAAATCATCATTAACAAGTAGTTTTACCTGAATTTATCAGAGAGCCACTAACACTACTGGTCTTAATGAGGACAAAGCTGGCAGCTTGTCGAAGGATCCCCCCATTTGCCTTTATCTTTTCTAGTTGTACTTTAAAAGTTAAGAGAGTTTGGGCATTTACGGCTTAGGCGGGTAGGTAGTTCCACGGGTTTATAACCATCTGGGTGAAAAAACATCCCATTCTCATGTATGTATGAGGGTGTGTACATGTGTATACAACATTGATAATTTTGTAACTAGCATCAAACATTGTTATTTGCTTAGCTAAACGAACTAGAGGGTTCAGTTGCTGAACCGATTATGTGCCTCTGTATCCTTTACACCACCGCCCACGGGATGGGTATGGGGTGCATAATAAAGAAAGAAATTGAATCTCAGTCCTACATTGTGGCTTGTTGAGCTTGAAACCGTTTCTCCTCGTTTGTTACATCTGATGTTTTGAAGAAATTGTTCAGATCAGCATCCTCCAAATTGTACAGTACAGTTTTTTAAGTTTCAATGAGATCTGCACTGTCATGCCTGGTTTGCAGTGTTAGCCCTGTGGCCCTCAACCATTCCCAATATGTGAGTTGACATCTCTGAAATGATTTTTGTTGCCCGGTGTTGCACTTTTTCTAGAGCAACCATGTCGTTCTGAAGATGTGGTCTCCATGCTTGAATACAATAATCCAAAGGGGGAATGCAGTAGAGATTTATACAATTGAATCGCTACGTTCTTTTACTCAAAGGTACACTTGATAATTCCAGGGGTTAGGTTAAGTTAGGTTAGGTTTGGTTGGCTTTTATTTTTTTGACTGCTTCCCCTATCTGCTGTGCAGCTTTTATTGAGTGGTGGATTTTGACGCCAAGATCATTTTCTTCATCAATCTGCTGTAATGTAATGTTATTAATTTTGTAGTTGTGGCATGGGTTGTTATGTCTAACTTAAAGGGTCTTGCATTTGTCAATTTAAAAGCATTTGCCAGTCTTCTGACCATTTGTGGAGTTCATGTAGATCTCTTTGTAAGGATTCAATATTATCATTTCCCACTTTACCATAAATCTGTCATCTGCAAATTTGATGATTTGGTTTGTAATATTCTCATCTATGTCATTGATGTACGTATATGACAAAAAGGTTGGCCCCAAAATAGATCCCTGTGGTACCTCACTTACATTTCTCCAATCAAATTCATTCCCATTTAGCAAGACTTTTTCTTTGTTTTAACCATTGTTTTATCCATTCTACTCTTCCATTTATTCCATATGCCTGTAATTTCCTTGCCAGACTTTCATGTGGTACCTTATCAGAGGCTTTAGCAGAATCCACGTATACTACATCTTCCAGAAGTCCTTTGAGTAGCTGGTAATGGTTTCCAAAGATGTGAGCAGGTTTGTAAGGCAGGATCTATTTTTAACAAACCCATGTTGTGTTGATTTTACAATATTGTCCACTGAAAGGTGGTGAATGATTCCCTCCATTAGGATTCTCTCCATGAGCTTGCAGATGTGTGATGTCAAACTGATTGGACGGTAGTTCTCCGCTGAGCTCTTTCTGCTTTTTTTTTTTAAATAGAGGTGACATTTGCATATTTCTAATCTAGGGGGAATATTCCTTATTATATTAGTTATTAGTTGGACTTGGTTATCCTTGTGTCTTGCAGAATGAAACAATTGAGTACCGTGTGTCTTAAGGTGTTTGCATTACTGGTACTTGAGTGCTCTATTGCTACTTACCTTTATCCCTAAAGTTCATTCATTATTGACACTCGTTGCCATCCACTTTCTCTGTCTTCAATCACTGCACTGTGCCACATTATAATATGACACCTCCGTGATGCGCTGGAAAAATTATTTCCAAAAATTCTCTGTATTGTTAAAATGTTTTATGATCACAAGAAACTAAAAAAAAATTTTTTACCTGAAGTATTGTACTTTAGCTGCGATAGAGGAGAGAGGTTGAGCAATTTATGGGCGCTGAATGAGTAGGTGCTCAGGGATGCTAGCCCCAGCAAACCCGTGGGGCAGCAGTTGCCACAAATGTAATTTTTCATGCTTATTTCAATCACATTTTTATTTTTTTGTAATATTGAAAATGTGTAATTTGATAAATTTATATAATCAAATGTGTGGAACCACTTTGCTAAAAAATATGGTGCTCATATATAGTGACATGTATATTATATTCTTAGATCAACCACACAGTGGTTTTGTACTTATTACACTATATACACAAGTTATATGCATCACTATCAACATTTGTATGCACCATAATGAACTTAATAAGCAGTTCTGGTGGGTGTGGCAATGAAAGCAAAACACAGCATATAGCCATATGATACGTGCAGACGACACCAGCAAACAGAATATTGGAAGCAAGAAAAGGCCTCCAATATTCTACACAGTTTACTGTGACTAGCGACAGGACTGATGTTATCACATTCCTGTCACAATCCCAAATATGAATTCATTTCCACAAGGTTATATTATGAAGGTGGATGAGGTCGTTTCATAATGCATAGATGTAGGAAACAATAGTTGGGTGCTCTCTCTACCTCATGCTGTGAATATCATAACTAACATAGTGCTCACCGATATCTGAACTTGGTACATTGTCTTTTATCAGTCGGGATCATCTATGACATTATCGATGCAAAATAATTGCAGTTACCTATTTTATTCATCATTATTAAGGGGCGCTGATAAGTCCCTAGCTGCATAAATGCTGTGAACTCCTGCTGCGTGCACCAGCCTTTGTCACTATCTTAAGTATTGAGGCTCTCACCCCCAGTATGGATGCCAATGATTTATTTTGTTCAAGATGGCATATGTTTACTGGAGTCTGAGGTAGAGGATGCGAGCCCCTTGTACCCATGAGAGTTTTGAATCGTCCCCTATACCTAAAAGTGCCTCAAGGCGCTATGCACAATGCAGTGGTTAATACCCATCTCTTCCCTGTTGTGACATTATTCACTCCACTATACTCCTAAGGTAACATTTACTCAGCTCTTTATTCTGTGGTGAACCTATACCTATTCTAGTGTTTTCAAAGTTCAAGTGTCCATAATTGTCTTCCAGAAAGCAGACAAAAGATGAAGTCAAATTTGTGGTTAACGAGTCTGGCCGTTCTGGTGACAGAAGAAGAGCACAAGTACAGGTATGTGTTTTATTTAATAATTAATGTATCTATTATTTCATACATGTCTTTTATGACTAGATGTTGAGATCTTATCATTTAATGTTATTTTTGACTACTACTCCATCAATCATCTATTTTTTATTTCTTTCTGAGCTGGTTAATTTTTTTGCTCCCTGTAAAGTATGATCTACTGTTATTGGAAAAGAATCGTGCACCATCTGGAAGGACAAAATATTGCTCAGATGCCACAAGGAACATTGTTAAACTATCCCTGCAGGGCCATTTAAGGTACCGTACTCTAGTAGGTGGAATAGGTTGGCTATGAGGAGTTGGATTGGGTATGGTTAATAGCCAGAACCTTCCTTTGGTAGACACCCAGGGTCACATTGGGAAGTGGGGAAAGCGTCTTCATGAGGCTCGGGTTAATGAACTCATTCATGGATGGATTGATAATTCTCCATTACTCCTCTAGCACCTTAAATGACCCTGCAGGGACAGTTTTTAAAGTTTCCTATGGTACCTTTGCAGCATGTAAGTTGTTGTGACTATGCACAGTTCCTTTCCAATACTTACGGAGCAGCAGAATGTGCTCCAAAATTGCCATTAATAAATGTGAAGCCTGATTTGTTAATGTATTTTTAATGTGGTAAACGTCTGATTATCTGACTTTTAGATATTCAACATGTCCTGGTGTCTGACCTTTCCAAGATAGGCTGAGTCAAGATCTTTCAACTACAGTACATAAACAGTATGTAAGGTTTGTAACTCATGAGAGATGAGTCTAGATTGGTTAACTGCACATATTCAGCCTTAGTAGTTTGAGTCAGCCACTAGGTCACTATCCACAGCTTGTGCATGCTCAATTTCCATGAGGGTCAGATAATCAGAATTTTTCTGTTCATTAGTTGATATATGCATACGTTTTCTCAATACATTATGGGATATTGGGTAAAATAGTAAGTGTTGTTGCTAAATTTGTCACTTCAGAGATAAATCATTTAGGTCAATCCCAATTAAGAGTTCAGTGGGTGTGTATTATAGGGTGAAACTTTGATGAACATATAGATTCATATTGTTATTTGTCTTGGCTATTAACAACTGCAAGCTGTTGCATTGAACATGAAGATTAGCTCTCTTTAAGACATTATTGTTCTTAATAATTGTAAAGACCAAAGAACAGGCAAATAAAAAAAATTGTTGATTAACCCTAATGCTGTAGACTACTTCAAGCAATTTTTGGTTTCCCTGACAGTGTGGACATTGCCAGTGACGCGTAGACATGTGGGTGACTAGACAAAGTCTAGACTGCTTGCGTCTGTGATCATCAGGTCTCTGGGGACTGAGTGCCCTTGATCTGATAAACATTAAGAAGCTATCAGTGCATACCTAGCCTCTGCTCACACGTGTGATAATTTATTATACTGTACGGTAGTTATCTTTATGATTAGGCATAGTCGTGCAAGAGATCATCACATCATTGGAGGTTTGGTGAAAAGCTTCAGCATCACCACCTTTTGAATAAAGCATAATTTGTTTTATTCTCACAATTGCTGTCAGCATTTAATAATTGCACTGAATTCAATTACAGGTCTCAAAATACATGTAAACGGGCATTTTCATTTTGCAAGCAGACACTTTTTGAAAGTTGTTGACCAGTGTTATTGTAAATTGCATGAGAGGGATGGTAAGAGTACAAGTATTAAATTTGTTTGGTGGTTTGTTTCCAGGTAAAATGTGCATGGTAGATCTTCTGTTTAGTGTGAGTTTGTTGATTGACATCTGTGAGTTTAGTTTTCTTAGTTCATTGTTGTATTGTACTGTATATTATTTAGGTATGTGGGTTTGAGGGTGAAGTTAGTGCCATTGGCAAATAGTTCAGGGTTAAGAAGTTTTACACATTATTGAAGTCTATGAATATAGTCTATAAGAAATAGGAGAGGTTGTAGTGCTTTGGTGTACTCCTGTGGTTATTGAAAGAATGGAAATGATGATATTTTTCCTGGCTATTGAAATGTGTGGGGGTTGGTGTGATTATATATCCCCCCCCCCCCAAGTGCTAGTAGATTGTCATCTTTTAATTATACTGCACATTTTTTTGGAGAAGTAAAGACAAATTTTCTAGGATGTGAAGTTTGCAAGAAGTGTGTGTAGATAGATGCTTGTAATTTCATTTTCAAACTGTTTTAACTTTGTGATTATACATTGGTCTTCATTTGTTTGGTTATCACCCCCCTCTGTGTACTGGAGTTGCATTTATTCTGTTTTGTATATCGAGGCAAAGCTTTGTTTTAGATTCAATTAAGAATCTAAAGAAGTTAAAATCTTCCATATCTTAGAGATTCTATATATAGAATCTTAAAATAAATCTAAGATTTAGGTAAAGAAAAAATACCCTTTGCTTGTTAATAACATTTTTATATATCTCTGTATGTACCTTTGTTTATAAATCAAGCTAAGTAACAAATACGATTATATAAATCCATTAGTCAACAGGTTAATTAAGGAGCCTCTCTTATGAAAACCTTTGTTCCTCGGATACTGTACTTGCTCCAATGCTCTTTCTCCTATCAACATCGGCAAATTATAGTGCTGTCATCTTTTGGAGATATAATTATCATAAATTATCCTGTCTGAAGCGCTATGCATGTTAGTGGCTTTGCAAGACTGTAAAATACCAATATTTTGTAGTCTCTCAACCTGTTGTACCTTCTTGTAAATAAATGATTATTATTATGATTGAGTAAAATTCATAGAGCACATAGGAAACCTGCACACTGATACACTGTAAGCATTTTCCTGTGGTCCTTGAAAAGCATAGTGATTTTTAACAAAAGGAAAATTCAAGCGTCTTTCCTATGGGAAAAAATCTAGAATTTAAAATTGAATTTGTATGCAAATTGCAGTCAAACCATACCATATAGCAAAAGGAAACTTGTTTGTTAACACTTTCGCTCGGGTATGACACAGCATTGCGTCATCCGTTTACTGGCGGTGCTGCCGGGCATGACGCAGCATTGCGTCATCCACTTTAAATAATCGCCAAAAATCAGGTTTTTATCCGATTTTTTGGGACTGGTTTTAAAATGCGCGCCTATGTCTTCCCTACACGCCTATGTCATGTTCAACACACAATAATACTAAACATTTGTGGGCAGGAATTGGGAGTTTAGCTGGAAGGCGTCTGGGCGCTCGCTCGCGGCTAACGTGGCCAGTCTTCAACTCGTCGGCTGTTGGAGCGTGACCAGGTTTTTTATTTTATATGCTAATGCTCCTCTAGAGAATTCTATTGCGAACCCATTGATATCAAAATGAAAGACCTAGGACGAAAATTGAGGTGACCAGAGTGAATATAGTGAACACATTTTATCGCTTTTGCGCGCTCCTGGGTAACTCGTTCGCACTTTCTCTGTTTTCTGCGGGTAATTAGCCGGGCTTTTGGAGTTTATATGCATTTAGTGCTGTAGAGAATTCTATTGCGAACACAATGATCCCAAATTTAATCTTGTAGGACGAGAATTAAGGTGACAAAGTTGAAGAGAGTATACACTTTTCAGAATTAACGCGCGCTCCCGTGAAACCCTGGGACCCAAATCGCACAGTTGAAGGGTGGCGCGGGGGGCACGCCAAAGTGTTAAGGAGCACAGTAAATTAACTATTGCAACTGAGCAAAATGATGAGCTGGATAACAAGAACTTTTAAAAAATATGTAAAGTTAATTATGTTGCTTTTTTAAGATAATTAATTAATCATAATTAAACACTCCAGAGTGCTATGCTGCTGCACACTAACAGCGTAATTTAAGGCTGGCAAAATTGCTTACATGGAGAATGTACTTAGATCATTTACTGTCTAAATATATTCAGCAAAGCCTGATTTATTAGGAGCCTATAAAATCACTAGCATTGTATTTTTCCTGATGGTAGACAAATTGGAGGTAAATAATTATCTTTGTAAAAAATAGCAAGAAGATACACAATTATATAAGTGGCCAGGAGGCATGGTAGTGTTGGTAGTGTGTGCTAAATTGCTGCACTGAAAAATTGAGGAACAAATCTGTAATGGGCTTGGTCTCTAACCATTTTGGATTTTTAGGTGGTTGTATAATCTTCTTTGATAAATTCTCTGATGGTGAAAATGCTGATTGTATGAAGACAAATTAATAAATGTAATATTTGCAGGTTAACAGAGAATTTTTTAAATCTCTGAGGGGCATTTTGCGAATTTTGGTTCCGGGATTTTGGACTGCTGAATCTGGATTCTTAATTCTTGTTGCTGCTACACTTGTTGTTCGAAGCATGTGTGACATATGGATGATACACAATGGAACTCTTATTGAGAGGTGAGTACTTTATAGTTGTTTTACCAGATTTGTTTTAAATTGTAATATACATAAATGCCCTCCATGAAAATATATTTAGTAAATAGTCACATCATAATATCCATCTGCTGTAATAACAATACATTTTTCAATGGATTCAATTTGATTAAATGTTGTTCAAGTTTTTTATGAATATGGAAACTCTTTTATGCTATTACCCAACCAAATAGACTTGTTGGTAAAGCTGCGCCCTCGCTTCTTGCAGGGTGGTGTTTGATATCCAATGGTCCAAGTGGTTGTGTGCTGTTCCTTCACTCTGTCCTCGTAATTCCATCTTGTCTTTATATTCATTCCAAATACTATATAGTCATTCTGGCTTAGTGCTTTCCTCTTAATAATTCCCTTACCTTACGCTGCCCATTCCTTTCCCAGTTCCATCATCTCCATGGACTTGAACCACTTCCTCAGGCACCTCGTTGAGCTTGTTCTTGCAATGCCAGCTGTAAGTATTGTATCGTGCAGTCTTCTGTTGTCATTGTTTTAGTTTGAATATAATAAAATATCACAAAACAAAATCTGCCAAGATTTTGATGGAGTATTTTTACTGTACCGTATTTAGTCACCATATCTTTTATGAATGTTTATGCTAGTGTAAATATCTTGAATACTCTTTACAAATTCATGTACAGTGGAACTTTGATGGAATAATCTACAGTAATGTAATTGGGATCATTTGTTCTGAATGTTCATTATTTTTTACCACAAATGATATTGCACATCATTTAATATTGCACATTTTAACACAAATAATGTAGTGTATAAATGATGGATTTTGAGTATAATTAATGCAAATATAATTCTAATTTTTACTTTGGTTTTTCTTCTTCTCAACTATATTGTAATTTTTTTACACTAATACAGGCTTGAGAAGTAAAACTTAAAAGTATAATTTGTTTGCATTTACAAAGTAAATTGCCACTTGGAACAGACTTTGATTTTCTGTCGATGAAGTCTTGTTTCACGGAAAATTCTTTCCTACCCATTAAAGGTTCTTTGATTTTGTTGAGGGTCTTCTGTATACTGTAAGCTGTAGCTTAAAGCCATCTACAGTCCCGATGCCATACTCCATTCTGGAATCTCCTCATCAGGGGTGGCCACAGTAGAAGTTTGTCAAGTTGGCTCTATCTTCACACAAATCTTATACTCATTCAAGCTCTTTTGTATAGTTTCATTGAAATTCGACATGTGTGCTGTAAAATTCATGATGAAAAAAGCATCTGCATCTTTAGTAAGAGAGTGTTATATTTTGTAGCATTATTGAATACTTCAAAATAATTACATATGGGGTGTATGTAACATTCAGAATACATCATTGTAACAAAAAGTTATTTAATCTTGTAAAAAGTCTTCATTCTGAATCACTATTTGCATTGTGTGGGTGGAAGTTGTAGACCACCACATAGCACACTTATTTATTTATTATGTCAAGGCACCAGAATAATGTCCAAAAATGTATTTTAATGTATATTCCTCACATTTCAGATTTCACTGGTAAATAATGTTCTCAAGTATGGGCTCAATGAAATGAAGCTGCGATTCAGAACCAGATTGTCTAATCATCTTTATGACAGCTACTTGAAGTAAGCACTTAGTTGGCTATTTTTACTTCGTAGTTTATTTGCTGCTACCAAACTAATGCATTTGAAGTGTAGTATATTAGTAGTCATCTGTAACTGACCTTTATTATATGGTGTGGTGTTGAGCGATGGACATAGTATTCGTCTTCCTTAACGGCTGCTTAGCTTGAAATTAATAGAATAAGCACACGTTATCTTTTAGGTAGCCGGTTTTCCCTTCCCTTTTCCTCTGCTTACTACTAAATTGCATCATCTCAAGTTCTTCCATTGTTATTCAAGTTTGCTTTCTTGTGCCGTCTGTATGTGTTGCAGTTGTGTGTTTGTTTACGTCTAAAGGAGTGGCGGCCAGTGGCGGTCTAGCTGGTGTGTGGTAATTACCTAAGTGTAGTTACCGGATGAGAGCTACGCTCGTGGTGTCCCGTCTTCCCAGCACTGTCATATAACGCTTTGAAACTACTGACGGTCTTGGCCTCCACCACCTTCTCCCCTAACTTGTTCCAACCGTCTACCACTCTGTTTGCGAAAGGGAATTTTCTATTTCTTCGGCATCTGTGTTTAGCTAGTTTATATCTATGACCTCTTGTTCTTAAAGTTCCAGGTCTCAGGAAATCTTCCCTATCGATTTTATCAATTCCTGTTACTATTTTGTATGTAGTGATCATATCACCTCTTTTTCTTGTCTTCTAGTTTTGGCATATTTAATGCCTCTAACCTCTCCTCGTAGCTCTTGCCCTTCAGTTCTGGGAGCCACTTAGTAGCATGTCTTTGCACCTTTTCCAGTTTGTTGATGTGCTTCTTAAGATATGGGCACCACACAACCGCTGCATATTCTAGCTTTGGCCTAACAAAAGTCGTGAACAATTTCTTTAGTATATCGCCATCCATGTATTTAAAAGCAATTCTGAAGTTAGAAAGCGTGGCATAGGCTCCTCGCACAATATTCTTTATGTGGTCCTCAGGTGATAGTTTTCTATCTAGAACCACCCCTAGATCTCTTTCTTTATCAGAATTCTTTAAAGATTTCTCACATAATATATAGGTTGTGTGGGGTCTGTGTTCTATTCCACATTCCATAACATGGCATTTATTAACATTAAATTCCATTTGCCAAGTGGTGCTCCATATACTTATTTTGTCCAGGTCATCTTGAAGGGCATGACAATCATCTAAGTTTCTTATCCTTCCTATTATCTTAGCATCATCAGCAAACATGTTCATATAATTCTGTATACCAACTGGTAGATCATTTATGTAGACAATAAACATCACTGGTGCAAGAACTGAACCCTGTGGTACTCCACTTGTGACATTTCTCCAGTCCGATACATTGCCTCTGATCACAGCCCTCATTTTTCTATCAGTCAGAAAATTTTTCATCCATGTTAGAAGTGTACCTGTCACTCCTCCAATATTTTCCAGTTTCCAGAACAACCTCTTATGTGGAACTCTGTCGAAAGCCTTTTTTAGGTCCAGATAGATGCAGTCAACCCAACCATCTCTTTCCTGTAATATCTCTGTTGCTCGATCATAGAAACTGAGTAAATTCGATACACAGGATCTTCCAGATCGAAAACCATACTGTCTGTCTGATATTATATCATTTCTCTCCAGGTGTTCTACCCATTTAGTTTTAATTATTTTTTCCAATATTTTGACTATTACACTTGTCAATGATACAGGTCTATAATTAAGGGGGGTCTTCCCTGCTTCCACTTTTGTAGATTGGAACTATGTTAGCCTTTTTCCACACATCAGCTACAACTCCTGTAAACAGGGATGCCTGAAAAATCAGTTGAAGAGGAATGCTGAGCTCAGGTGCACATTCTCTCAGAACCCATGGTGAAACTCCATCTGGACCAACTGCTTTGTTCTTATTTAGCTCCTTGAGCATTTTTTTCCACTTCGTCTCTAGACACCTCTATGTGCTCTGTTGTTCTCTGGAATTCTTATTGTATCTGGTTCCCTGAAGATTTCATTTTGTACAAACACACTTTGGAACTTTTCGTTTAATGTTTCACACATTTCCTTTTCATTTTCCATGAATCTATTTACCATTTTCAACCTCTGAATATTATCCTTTACCTGCAATTTGTTGTTTATATATTTATAGAATAGACCTGGTTCTGTTTTACATTTGTCTGCAATCCCTTTTTCAAAATTTCTTTCTGGTGGTCACTCCTTGCTGCTGTTTGACTCAGCATACCAACTTAGTGGTTCCTTATAGTGATCACAAATGTAGATACTTGTATATAACGTGTATATGTAGTGTAATGACAGCAAAAGGAGTGTTGGAGAAGTCATTTTGGTGAGGGAGGTGGCGACATTTGCATGACTTGTCATGCTGGGTAAGGGTGGCTACTATGCTCTTTGGGCACTATACTGCCTTTGTTGAACAGTTATAGTGAATAAAACATGTAGATACTTATATATAATGCGTGTATATAGGGTAATAACACCACAAACAGTATCCGTGAAGGAGGAATGTTAGTGCGTCTGGCCTTGAACCAGTGACGATGGGAGGGAGGGAGCACGAGTTGTGTGTGGCCACCTGTTACTGTCTGCCTTCGCCATACAAGACTAGTGGTTCGTTATGGGGAACACAAATGTAGATATTTATATATAACCCGTGTATATAGTGTCATAACCGACAAAGTATTTGTTCACTATTTCATGAACATAATAATTAAATGAAAAATATGCACACCATAATTTTGAGTACAGCGATGATTCACACATTTTATTATATAAATATGTCACACTGTTGAATAATATTACAGCAAAAAAAAAAAAAAAAATAAATCGGACACATTGAAATAATTAATTAGTTATGTCTTTGTGGCAACCCCCCCGCCTGACAGCTGGAGCGAAGCAGAACTTCCCTGACGCATGCTGAGTCGGCGCCTTCCCCCCCCCCCCAGACTTCCCTGACCTATTGCTGCCAAAATATGCCACTTACGATTTTATTATTATTTTTCCCGTGATAAGGGAACTCAAATTAGCAGGTTAAGAAGAATTTTTTTTAATATTTTTTTTATGTGCCTGTGGGTGACAAATGCCAAGTAACCCTTAGCAACACAAGGGCTAAAAGATGACATGTAAATAAAATATTTGTGCAGATAATCTCAGGAAACTTATAATGTTTACTTATATAAATATATTTTTCAACTTGAATTTCTGATCATTGTTAATTTAACTTCTATAATACAATTTAATTAATTTAGCATTTAAACTTTGTATTATTTATCATTTAACGACGACTACGAAATGTCGTCGGCTCTTCACTTTCTAGTGTGTGGTTTAGTCAACATTTTTCAGCCATGTTATTGTGACTCCTCATCTGCTTATCATTGTAAATGCCTGGATACTTTTGACACAAGCTTGTGTTAATCACTGGGAAAAAATCATTTTTAAAAGAAAAAGTTATTTAGTTTTTGGTGCACTATATTCTAGTGAATGCTTCAAGTTAACTACTATTGTAACTGATTATCATAATTTCTTGCCCAGAACAGAGTACAGTAGCACTTCGACTTACGGTTGCCCCGACTTGCGATAATTTCGAGTTACGATGTAAATTTGATCGAAAAATGCGACTCGTTATAAGATGGTGTCGTCGACTAACGATATTTGTTGGTACACGTTCAGGTCGACCGAGCACGTGGTTTCCGGTCACGCGGGCCGACCTGCCTCAGTTTACTACAGCTGCCCACTTAGTGACGAACACACCAATAAGAAATTCCGTTTTTGTGGTGATTTTTTGCTCTTTGAACATAAAAGTAATTATTATATATCACGCCATGGGTCCCAAGAAAGTCAGTGGTAAGGTTCAACATATGAAAACCCATGTATGGATGACTGTAGAGCAAAAGCAAGAGATCATTCGTAAATATGAAGATGGTGTGCGGGTTGTTGAACTAGCTAGGCAGTACAACAAATCTCGGTCAACGATATCCACCATACTGGCTAAGAAAAAGGACATTATGAGGGCTAAAGTGGTAAAAGGCGTATCAATAATCACGAAACAAAGAACACAAACACTTGAGGGTGTTGAACAGTTATTATTAATTTGGATACACAGCAAGGAGTTAGCGGTGATAGTTTCGGAGGCCATCATTTGTGATAAAGCAAAGAACTTGTATGAAGACCTTTTAAAGAAACCCCTGGAATGGAGTGATGCAAATGTGAAAGAGTTTAAGGCGAGCAGAGGATTGTTTGAGAAATTTAGAAAAGTGGCATTTATAGTGTTGAGTGTTGTGAGCTGGGGAGGAACACGCAAAGAGCTGACCACCAAAGAACTTCACAGGAGCAGCAACACGAGACAGCTGAGGAAATTTCTTCAGGGGAGGAGACAGTACAGAATGTCCCTTCTTCATTAATTAAGAAAATTGTGCACATGGGAAGAATTGCAAACTTTTGCTGAACGACTTGCCCAAATCACGGTGCAGTAGGCCGTTGCCTTAACCTTTTTAATGACACTGTGATGTCTCACTACAGACAAAAATTAAACATGGAAAAAACAAAAATCTCTGGAAAGGTTTTTAGTGTAACAAGTAGTGAATCACAACCAGTTCTAGTGGTATGCAGGCAAAACATAGTGTGTACCCCAGAGAAGTCATCACTGCCTGATGTTATAATGGAAGGGGACTCCCCTTCCAAACAGTAACATCTCTCCTCCTCCCCCCTCCTCACCATCTTCCATATGCATCATGAGTCCTCCATAAAAGTAAGATAAACATATGTACTGTATTGTAGTTAGAAAAAAACATTGTATTCAGTATAAAATGTATTTGTAAGTTATTTTGGAGGGTGGGGAACGGATTAATTCAATTCCTTTTATTTCTTAGGGGAAAAATCGCTTCGACTTATGATATTTCGACTTACGGTCCGTCTCTGGGAACGGATTACCATCGTAAGTCGAGGCCCCACTGTACTTCCATTGCATTTGGACTTTATTCGATCAGGTTTTGTTCAAGCAGACTTATATTATAACTTTTTGAAGCAACTTAACAATTTACTTGCATAATGGGCTCGTTTGGAATGTATTTGCCGACTAGTACATTTTAAGTACTGTAACATTTCAGTTAATAGGTTGTAGTCACTGTGAAAGGTACCGAGAACATAAATTGTTTTAGAACTATATTTTCTTATAATGTACTGTAATTATCCAAGTGTAATTACCTGTGTATACCTATACACAATAATACCTACATGTATACTGTACCAATACACAATACAGGTAATTACCTGTATAACAGTGTATGAATTTTATTGCTTTTTAACACAATTTCTTTCTGCAGGGGCTTTACATACTACAAAATGAACAACCTGGATAATAGAATTAGCAATGCAGATCAGCTGTTGACCCAAGATGTAGAGAAGTTCTGTGACTCTGTAGTGGAGCTGTATTCCAACATCAGCAAGCCAATTCTTGATATTTTGATATATGTACAAAAACTGACTCAAGCCATTGGTGGTCAGGTAAGGTGGAAACAAATACCGTACCATTTGAACCATAGTTGTTGTTGGGAGAATCCTGAGAGACCATTCTCAGTGCACCGATCTTCGTGCACAGTTGTATTGATCTTTGGTTTATAATGCTGTAGTGACCCAGGGGTGCCAGATTTGAGTTGCCAAAAGTCGCGAGCTGAAGAACTAAATGTCACAAACTTTGCAATAAAAGTAGCCAAATATTTTTTTTCCCGATTGATTCGCTTTTCAGAATAAACAGCCCAGCTTATTTTAACTGTCGCCGAAAAAGTAGTTAGTAGCGACATACATAGCTGGCTTTTTAATTGAATGCAATTATCCTAATTGGTAACCCAATTGGGCTACAAGTAGCCCAATCTGGCATAAGTAGCTGTACATGTTTTGAAATGAAGTGATTTCTTCATTATTGTATTCAATAATTATTGAATATTGATAATGGACTTATCAGCTCTTGATAATTTTCGGTATTGAATTTCATTTGTTTACCCTCTTAAATTTTTTGCCAACTTTGCATATTAAAGAACTATTAAGAATAGATTTTTTTACACCAAAAAAATGTGATTTGTCATTATTGTGTGTTAATGAATCTAAATATTATTCATAAAAATATTACAGTACATTAATGTAATTGTTTTGTATTGTGTTAATAAATCTTTAAGTAAATATTTAATTTTATGCAATAAAATTCTTGGCCTTAGAATTCTATTTATTCTGTATGTTCTTTTCACAAAAATTTGTGTGTAAGATGTTGAATACATTGTCAAGTAAACTTGAAATTGGCTATTTATAGTACTGTAATTTGTCACATAAAATATTTTTTAGTATATTTAGTATATGCTCTTGTAATTCTGATGCCTGAGTATATACAATTAGCTCTTCTTACTTACATAGGCTCCTGGTGTGATGATCCTTTATCTCATCCTTTCTGGAAGTCTGCTCACCCACCTGCGCCGTCCCATTAGTCGGTTAACGGTTACAGAGCAGCGACTTGAAGGAGAGTTTAGATTTGTTAATTCTCGTCTTATCACCAATTCTGAGGAAGTTGCATTTTACCAAGGAAACTCGCGTGAGAAGAAGAATATTGATTCCTCATTCAACAGACTTGTAAGCAATCAGATTTTTTGCAGTGAACGTTTCAGGTATTTAATTTCCTAGGTATATATTTAAGCTACACATGTTTTTCAGCTAACCTTAGGTAAGTATGTCCAGCAGTATCTTGTAACACTATAGCATATGGTTCACCTATTGGTTTGCCATGTTTGGAAACAAGGTGTCTTTTAGGTTTATCTAGGCCCCTTCTAAACTAACTACTGGTGACCTTTCTCAGGATGCAACCCACAGCAGTTGCCTAATTCTCAGGTGCTTATTTACTACATGATGAACAGAAGGATCTTTTGAAAGGGAATATGCCTAACTCTCTCTGTCTTGCCTGGGGGTCAGACTCAGGATCCCCAGTTTGCGCCATTTAAACCCAGGATCTCCATTAAGCCAACGACATAAATGGGATGTAAATTAAGCTGGGAAGTGATATTATTACAGGTACAGTATTTGATATTTAAACAAAATTTATAATTCTGAAATTAGATTGCACTGATCTTTCAGTTGACTGTGATTAATGGTGTGCTGCCAAGAATTATTTGGTTCAAATAATTAATGGGTTTAAAGTGTAATAGCATATATATAGAATTGCTAGATATAATATAGAATGGGAACTTCAGTATACTGTATTAGATTTAAATGAGATAAACTGTTTGTATGTCACACATGTTTAAGATGATTGCAATTCTTGTTTCATATTTTTCAGGCTTTAAAATTCATCTGCTTCAAGACTGATAGTATCAAATCTCAGTATTATGCATTTACATTTTGTAAAGATTTGGGTTGATGGAATGCAATTTGAAATAAATATATTGGTCGTTGTTTGAACTTGAGAAGCAGCTAGTGGAAAGAGGATTGCTGCAGGCATTGTATACTAATAAGAATGTAAAAGTTTAATAGTGACAGAATGGCATGTGTATGATAAAGAAGACAAATGGAGGCACATTATATGCTAGATGCGTAGTCTGGAGGTTAAAAAAGTGGAACAGACTACCAAAAAGCATTGCTGTGTGTGAAGGGAAGGGTGGGGGTGGGGTGGGGAGGGGGTGCAAAGCAACCCAGACAAAACCTAATGAGGAATTTTGTATGAATTATGCTCTTCCCCTGGGTACTACTTTTGTGGTGGTCTGTGTCCTGTGGATTTCAAACACCTATTGATTTCCTTTTATATTTTATTTCATGGCAGTAAAAATCTGGAGTAATCTGGACATAAAGGATAGTGTGAATGTTGACTGTTTTTGTGCTACCTTGGGACTTGGATTTGATGTCGTCAAGGTCACCAAGATTCTGCCTGCAATTCCATAGCTGGCCCGACTCCACATGTACACTTTGATGTGTGTGATGATAATATATTGCAATAGTTCAGTTCTTCTATCTGTTAATTATTTATAGGGCTATCTTCTGGCACTATTAAATTAGAGGGGTAATAAAAGGTTGAGAAAGATCTAATTTGTTTAGCATGAACCTTCCTGTTAAGGTGGTCTGCCTATTGTGATATCCCTTGTTCACCAGTTTGTTACTCTATCCCTCCACTCCTTACATGCTACTCTTCCAAAATATTTCCCTTGAATGATTTAATGTACTCCACTCAACCCTTGTCTTCCTTCATGCATGTTCAAATTACTACAGTATATATAAATGTGTGTGTTTGAATTTGGGGGAATACTCCTTGGAGTGACATGTTCACAGAGTTGTCTCCCTGGTATCCAGAGTAAGATATCTGGCAGAGGTTACTTGCAAATTATTGTTAATGTAAATTATGTTTTAAATTGCAAATAATTTTCTTAAAATTGGTGCTGTGATATGGAATAGTTCTTTGCATGTACAGTAATTGCAAATGTTGTACTTTGGCTTGCAGATTTGAATGGCTGTTCATCAGTAATTTGTAAACTGAACTGCAAATTTGATTGAATATTGAGGTATGGAAGCTTTCTGAAAATAAAATTAAACAAACCTTGTGGTAGTGATAATTTTTAAAGTAGGTAGCATAAACATGTTTGTTAAAATATGATGAGAAATGAAAAAGTTCAATTTGTGCATCCACAGGTCAATCACCTGCGTTCCTTTATCTTCTTCCGGTTCAACATGGGCTTCATAGACAACATTATTGCTAAATGTGAGTAGTTGTGTGTGCAGTTTGATGCCTTTGATTTTTGTTGAAGTTTTGAGTTAATTTACTCTTAAGAAGTTGCGGGTGAAGGGTGGAAATGTGCTTGAAGGGTTGTTTACATTCTTATAAAAGAATTGTTTTTTCACATTAGAGTATGTGCTGAACAAGTCTATATTTTGATGTAGTTGTCATTTACATATATTGTAGCAGTATCCATTAGTATTAGGATCTAATGTATGGAAAGCTTAAGGGTAGTTTCAGCAAAGAAAAGGATTGGAATCAGATGACATGAAGGCATGCATATAAATAATAAGAAAATAGTATTCTCTTGAAAAAATGCTGCAAGATTAGTTCATCCATCTAGTAGTACAAATGTTCTTGTGACCCACAGAGTGAACTGCCGACACAAGATATGGGGTAATCCCCAGGTGTATAGCATGTGTTTCATTTTTCTCGCTTGTAAAAGCAATCTTATACTTTACTATTTTTACTTTAAATATAATGAGCCTTCCCAAATATAGGGTCACCTTAAATTTTTTCATATTCATTTTTAGTATTTCTAGTCTAATTTAGCATCTGTAATCCTTCTAATATATATTAATATCTTTCTAGATCTTGCTACATGTGTTGGGTTTACTGTGGTGGCATATCCCTACCTCACACCATCTCGATTGGCAAACAGTGATTACAAAACTAGAATGCAGGTAAGTTATTTCCTATCATTAGATCTAATGACTTTGTTAATAAAATTTTTGGTACATTTAGGAAACCAGCTTGATTTGATCACACTTGCCTCATGTTCTCCTAAGTTGGCTATCTTGATTAATGATTGTCGTAATTCTTGGATCTTAAGTTATTTAGGGTCTCAAGGTCGTGTTGGTTATTAATGTTTTAATGTATTTTAATACTGTTCCCAAGAATAACCCATTGGTTGCACATCTCTTGACAGTGCCCTGGTGTGAAAAATTTCCTAAAGCTTTTGTCCTTCTAATTTTGTTAAAAGGCATTCCCAGATCACAAGAAATCTCATTAACATGATTACTTTTTGCATTTGAAATGGAATGTTGGAGGTGAACCTAACTTCACACCCAAAGTGCATGGGGGGGGGGGGGGCACTGCATGAAAATCCTGAAATGGCTTCAATTAAAGCCTCAGGTCCCATAGGGGATTCAGTTGAATCCCAGGTTGCAATTTTGACAATGTTGTGATGTAGTGGTCTAAAATGTGTGCTTAGGAGCATAGGTTCGAATCCTCCTCATGGCTCCTACTTTTTCCCTCATTGATGCATCACGTTAATGTGATTTCTTTGTGTACTGCTATTATCACAATACTGGTCACTAACTACTGAATATGAATCCTTTTTCCACGGGGTCCCATTTCATGATGCGTAGACACACCAAACTGCGGCTGTGTGCTGTGGATGTCTGCCTCGTGCTGTGAACATCGTAGCTAGCATTGTGTTCTCTGATATTTGAACTTTGTACATAGTTTTTGTTGGTCAGGATCTTCTATGACACTATCGTCGTTAAATAATTGCAGTTACTGGCTTACTTCGTTATCAAGTGACGATGTGAGCTCAGGATGTATGGCAGTGCTATAGTGCTAATGCTTCATGTGCTATCAAAGGGCACTTTCAGTGATGAGGTCCCTCACACCCAAGAGGGGCACCTACAATTCTGTTCTAAGATGGCATCTGTTCACTGGAGACCTGAGGAAGCAGATGTGAGCCCTATGTACCTGTGGGAGTTTTAAATCTTGTGCGGTACTTTAAAACATCCTTGACTGTTTTGTACCTGGTTGATGGGGTTCTGGGAGTTCTTCTACTCCCCAAGCCCGACCCGAGGCCAGACTTGACTTGTGAGAGTTTGGTCTACCAGGCTGTTGCTTGGAGCGGCTCGCAGGCCCACATACCCACCACAGCCCGGTTGGTCCGGCACTCCTTGAAGGAAACAATCTAGTTTCCTCTTGAAGATGTCCATGGTTGTTCCTGTAATATTTCTGATGCTCGCTGGTAGGACGTTGAACAACCGTGGGCCTCTGATGTTCATACAGTGTTCTCTGATTGTGCCCATGGCGCACCTGCTCTTCACTGGTTCTATTCTGCATTTTCTTTCATGTCGTTCACTCCAGTACGTTATTTTACTGTGCAGATTTGGGACCTGTCCCTCCAGTATTTTCCATGTGTATATTATTTGGTATCTCGTCTCCTTTCTAGTGAGTACATTTGGAGAGCTTTGAGTCGATCCCAATAATTTAGGTGCTTTATCTAGTCTATGCGTGCCGTATATGTTCTCTGTATTCCCTCAATTTCAGCAATCTCTCCTGCTATGAAGGGGGAAGTGAGTACTGAGCAGTACTCAAGACTGGACAACATAAATGATTTGAAGAGTACAACCATTGTGATGGGATCTCTGGACTTGAAGGTTCTCATAATCCATCCTATCATTTTTCTGGCTGATGCAATACTTGCTTGGTTATACTCCCTAAACGTTAGGTCTTCGGACATCATTATTCCCAAATCCTTGACATGCTGTTTTCCTACTATGGGCAGATTCGATTGTGTTTTGTACCCTGTATTATGTTTAAGATCCTCATTTTTGCCGTATCTGAGTACCTGGAATTTATCACCGTTAAACATCATGTTATTTTCTGCTGCCCAATCGAAAACTTTGTAATATGTTTGTAGTTTATCAATGTCTTCAGCAGAGGTAATTTTCATGCTGATTTTTGTATCATCTGCAAAGGATGACACGAAGCTGTGACTTGTGTTTTTGTCTATATCTGATATGAGAATAAGGAACAGCAGTGGTGCAAGGACTGTACCTTGAGGTACAGAGCTTTTAACTGCGCTCGGACTCGATTTTACTTGATTGACTGTTACTCTTTGTGTTCTGTTCGACAGGAATTGAGTATCCAGCGTCCTACTTTACCAGTTATACCCATTGACCTCATTTGTGTGCAATCACTCCATGGTCACATTTGTCGAATGCCTTTGCAAAATCTGTGTACATGACATCTGCATTATGTTTTTCCTCTAATGCCTCAGTGATTTTGTCATAGTGGTCAAGTAGCTGTGAGAGGCATGATCTTCCTGCTCTAAATCCATGTTGGCCTGGATTGTGGAGGTCATTGGTTTCCATGAATCTAGTGACCTGACTCCTGATCACTCTCTCTAATACTTTTATTATGTGGGACGTTAGTGCAACTGGTCTATAATTCTTTGCCAATGCTTTGCTACCACCCTTGTGTAGAGGGGCAATGTCTGCTGCTTTAAGCGCATCTGGTATCTCCCCTGTGTCCAAGCTCTTCCTCCACACTATACTGAGTGCCTGTGCTACTGGCACTTTGCATTCTTTATAAATATTGAATTCCATGAGTCTGGACCCGGGGCTGAGTGCATGGGCATATTGTCAATTTCTCTTTCAAAATCTGCCACGCTCGTGTTGATATCAGTTATATTTACAGGTGTTTGAGTATCATTCATAAAGAAATTGTTCGAATCTTCCACTTTCATGCTGAGTATCGGAATGCTAAACATGTCCTCATACTGCTTTTTTAGGATTTCACTAATTTCTTTCTCATCCTCAGTGTATGAACCTTCACTAATACGAATAGGTCCAGTACTAATGTAGCTTACAGATAATTATCAAGAATGTCCCAGGTTGTGTTGTGCAGTTGAAAGGTTAATAACCTCAAGAATGAGCTCATTTCATAAATGATGTTACCAACTTTTGTATCTTAATTGTATTATAACTACATTGTCAAAGTAACCATGTATATCCTAAACTGTACAGCATAAGAAATTGTTAATGCATTTAGTGTGGCTGATTATCACCTTGGATCGTGTGTATTTACCCAGACATTTTTTAATATTTCAAATCTGGAACAGTGGCACATTTCTATTTGATACTTTCCTTTCCAGATATATTGAGAGGTCTTGATAGTTGTAGTTTTTTAGCTTTAATGATGCTAGTTACACTACTAATATTATTTCCTACTCTTAGGACTACTACAAAAGTGGACGAATGCTTGTGAAGTTGGCCGAGGCAATAGGACGGCTGGTGTTGGCTGGACGGGAACTGACAAGATTAGCTGGCTTTACAGCTCGAGTTCAGGAGCTTTTGACTGTTCTTAAAGATTTAAATACTGGAACATATAAACGTACATGTTGGAAAGCAAAGCAATCAATGGTGAGTAGTATCTTGGAAGCTGAAAATTGCAACTATGGTATAGAATAACCAAAATGTTACTTTGGGAGGGTGGGAGTGAGACACTCTTGAACCTGTTGTTTTCACCAAATTGTTCTTTCAAGTTTTCTTAGGCAGACAGCATTCTTGGAAAGATTTCATATTTTTCTAATTCATAAAAGTTAGTACTCCCCTATTGTGTTTGTAAGGGTTGAATTCTGGCTCTTTGGTCCCGCCTCTCAACTGTCAATCAACTGGTGTACAGATTCCTGAGCCTATTGGGCTCTATCATATCTACATTTGAAACTGTGTATGGAGTCAGCCTCCACGACAACACTACTTAATGCATTCCATTTGTTAACTACCCTGACACTGAAAAAAATTCTTTCTAACGTCTCTGTGGCTCAGTGTTTACAATGATTTGATAATGGCTGTATCAATATAGCTTTCAATAGGTAAAGTTGAGTCTTCACCTGATAATTAGAAATTGAAATAAGTTTGAGGTATAAATACACACAAAGGTATGAGGATTCGGGATTCTCACCCGGTTCTGATAATTAAAATGTTCTTCATATCTTAGATAATTCTGGGAACTATGGATTTATTTATGGATCATAATATATTAATATCTTTATTAGCGGTCTTCCATTACAAAATCATACCCGATGTGATAATCCCCCCAGTAAGATTAATGATTTTGCTGATTTTTGTTATCGATTAAGCATATTTTGAATTAATAAATATTTTTTCTTTCCAGGTGTGTTGGGCAGACCTCTTATTCCTAATGCAGGAAAAGTCATCAATGAAGATAATGTAATTCGTTTTGAAAAAGTTCCACTTGTTACTCCCAATGGAGATGTGCTGGTGGAAGAGCTAAATTTTGAGGTCAAATCTGGAATGAACGTTCTTGTTTGCGGCCCCAACGGTTGTGGCAAGTCTTCTCTCTTCAGGATTCTTGGAGAGGTGAAAGCAGCTTTACTCTTGGTGTAACGCTGGTAGTGTGATAACATGAAGTAGTGAATGGCTCGTGCTGTATGTCACAGATGAAGGTAGAATGTCAATGCTGGTAAGAGTAATGATGACTTTTGTAAAGTAAGGAATTGAAGTTGTAGATTTTCTTAAAAGTATCATAGACCTTTGCAAACTGCAAGGGATCACTTCCTGGAAAACAGTGTAGCAAATCCTGCTATGTTCAACTTAAGAACATATGGGAAAAATTGGGATAGGTTCCAGAAACTCAAAAATTACAAATTTCCACACAATAATACATACAACTGTACCGCTATGGTGGTCCAGTTTCTCCACACGTTCCCAGCTGTAAACGTTACAGGCTTCCCGGGGACCCACTCAGTGATGTGTAAAATGTTTTACAGTTGTTTTCTAAATTATTTGTTGGATTATAACTAGAGATTTGATGCTAAAATATTTGCAAATGAATTCTCTTGGAGAATAGATGCAAAACACAAGTATTTGTAATTGATTATGCATGTCGGTGAATGCTTATGAACATTTTAACATTCCTCACTTGTATTCGTTCTAAAT
Organism: Procambarus virginalis; assembly: GCA_020271785.1. Lineage (NCBI taxonomy): Eukaryota > Metazoa > Arthropoda > Malacostraca > Decapoda > Cambaridae > Procambarus > Procambarus virginalis. Next base: position 9,432,604 of record WNGS01167372.1, on the reverse strand, counting down.
AAAAAGTAAAAATATAGAAATATGCACATGTGATTAGTCAATATAGCTATAAAAAGAAAAAACAAAACTTTTAAACTCGGGAATTTGCAAACTGAAAAGTAATATGCATGTATAGAGCTCTTATAGTTTGCCTGTGATATAACAAATTTTGTTTCCAAAGTTATTTGTGGCATTATAATTATAAATTTGGTGTCAATGTTTGCAAATTAATTCTCCTAGAGTATAGAGGCAAGTAAAAGTATAATACTGTAGATTATATGTGACAGTGCTAAATATACGAATGTTTATCGCATGTGAGGCCGCTTGGGTGAGTGGGAGCTCTCTGGTTTGTCCCTTCATGCCCAAGATGAGAACATAAGAATGAAGGTAACTGCGGAAGGCCTATTTGCCCATACAAGGCAGCTCTTATTTATATCCACCCAATCTCATTCATATATATGTCTAACCTATACTTGAAACAATTGAGGGATCCTACTTGTATTATGTTACACAGTAATTGGTTCCACAAATCAACAACCCTAACCCTGGGGGGCCTGACAACTGAGTGGACAGCGCTTGAGATTCGTAGTCCTAAGGTTCCGGGTTCGATGCCTGGTGGAGGCAGAAGCAAATGAGTTTTTTTCACCCTGATGTTCCTGTTCACCTAACAGTAAATAGGTACCTGGGAGTTACAGCTTCTACGGGCTGCTTCCTGAATAGGGTGTAACAAAAAGGAGGCCTGGTTGCAGGGATGCTAAGCCCTGAAATCATCTCAAGATAACCTCAAGATAAGAAGATAACCCTGTTACCGAATGAGTATTACCCAGGTCTATCCTAAATCTAAACTTATGCAATTATATTCATTGTTTCGTATTGTCTTGTGTGGATACTTTTAATACCCTATTAATATCCCCTCTATTTGTCCATTTGTACACGTCTATCATGTCACCCCTAATTCTTCGCCTTAAAGATCGGTTCTGACTACACATTATCGGTGTGTTTGGATGGATGATGCAAATAGAACAGCTAAGGAAGTGAAAACTAAAACTTTTGCAATTGGATGACCATTGGCATGTCTGTTGGATTACCAATGACACATTTTAGTGTCTTCGGAATGCGAAAGTGTTTAAATAAAGTAACACGCTGATGTTAATCATCTCTACTTGCAGGGATTTATTGGATAATTATTTGAGGTGGGATTAGTTGGCCTTTGTTTGCGAATCCTGTGAAATATTTTATGCGATATTCTTCCACAATTTCTTGCATGCAGCATTCAGTACACTTTTTCACTGCTGCCCATGCACACTGTTTAATTGCATCATGAGAACTATGCTATGCAAACAGCCAGATTGAACAGGCAGGCATGCAAGCAGGTGAGCCAGGTGAGGTATGTGCATACGGAAAGCTAGATTATCATTCATCATCTGGGGTTCTGCCAGCCTATACAACTGCCTGGCCTCCCCTGGCCTAACTACCAAACTTGTATATCTGGTGCTTTTTTTTGTTTTTGTTATAAGACATTCTATGACTAGTTCTCTATTAGATCTGTCAACTCTGTATGTCCATGGTTTATACTCCCTTCACTTAAATTGTTGATTTTATCATCCTCACTACAAAAGTTATTTTTTACATCTCTCCTTTATCTCTGTCTTCCATCTATGGGATAGATTCTCTGTGCACTTCATATCTCTGTATTTTACTTTGTGATTTGATCTCTGGTCCTAATATCTCTCATTGTTTCTGTGAAACTGTGACTGTGTTAGTGCTAAATCATTTTGCATAAATATTAACCAATTGGTTTAACTTGTTAAATATAAGAAGTAATCACATTTTGGGGCTTGGTGGCCAGAAGGGAAAGGTTGGAAGGGGAAGAAAGGGGAAGGGCAACAGTATAGATTGAAACGGGCATAAGCCACCCATATGCCACCCACAGATGAGGGCAGGTTACCATTTTTAAATTTTGCCCGAGGGGCGAGTTATTGGGCAGCGCCACTCATCCTGTGAGTGGACACACTGCCATAGTGACAGTATTGGGCAGCGCCACTCATCCTGTGAGTGGACACACTGCCATAGTGACAGTATTGGGCAGTGCCACTCATCCTGTGAGTGGACACACCGCCATAGTGACAGTATTGGGTAGCGCCACTCATCCTGTGAGTGGACACACCGCCATAGTGACAGTATTGGGCAGTGCCACTCATCCTGTGAGTGGACACACCGCCATAGTGACAGTATTGGGCAGTGCCACTCATCCTGTGAGTGGACACACCGCCATAGTGATAGTATTGGGCAGTGCCACTCATCCTGTGAGTGGACACACCGCCATAGTGACAGTATTGGGCAGTGCCACTCATCCTGTGAGTGGACACACCGCCATAGCAGCATGTACAACTTCCCAATAGGAAGACGACAGCTTACCAGTACATGTAGTGCATGATAATACAGTAGTTCAATTGATCGGTTTACCTCATTAGAACCATATGAACATCATTGGTATACATACATAGTGTAATTATGATCAAATTTTATACATTGACGATGACAGCATTCACATAATGATGTAACCATGAGACGATAGCTGGAATTTTTTTATTGGTCAAGGTAAACATCATTAGATCCACATAGAGCTGTTAAATAATTTTTTGCATCATACATAAACCAGACAGTAATTGTTTAAGATTGAAATTTCTTTGAAGGTCAGCCTGGTGTATTCTCAACCCTCAATAAATGTTACATTAAAAGTTAACTGTAAATGCAGATATATATTTAATTTCCTATGGGTCTAGTTTTTGCTTTGGAGTAAGAGTGTAATTTAATAAATTATTTAATTTAATGTAATTAATAAAGCACTAAGCCACGATAGCTATATAGCACTGCGGTTAAATGGTGATGTAAACGTGTTGTAATTGGTGAACTAATGCTAATGTTTAATCTGTAGCTATGGCCTGTATTTGGAGGGTGTGTGACCAAACCCAGTGCTGGCAAGTTGTTTTACATTCCACAACGACCTTACATGACCCTCGGCACACTCAGGGATCAGGTTAGTACAGTAATTGCAATATAAAGCGCACAAAATTGTGAATGACTTGAAACAAAAATTAAGATTGTTTACTGTAAATTTTCTTCTTTCACTAATTTCTAAAACTTGAACAGGTAACTTATCCGACTCGTATGCTGATATGGTAGCTCGTGGATACACGGACAATGACTTGAGAGAGCTTCTAGGCCGTGTTCAACTCTCCAACATTTTGGATCGAGAAGGTGGATGGAATGCGATTGCTGATTGGATGGATGTTCTGTCTGGTGGAGAAAAACAGAGAATTGCTGTGAGTTTCAATCTTTTGCTAATTAGAGAAGGATAGAGAAGGGAATTTAGAAAAAATATGCAGTGGAAGAAAAAGGGAGAGGAAAATGAGAAGGCATTAAAAATGAGAAAAATCTTCATGTTCATCCCAGCAAAATGTATTTGAATCATGACCAAACCACACACCAGAAAATATGACAACATTTCGGTCCGTTCTGGACCATTATCAAAAAGTTGATTGTTGATCAACAATAATGGTCCAGGATGGACCGAAACATCGTAGTCGTCTTATCTTCTGGTGTGTGGTTTGATCATCGTATCTTCGGCCACATTGTGACTAATCGTCTGTGTGTGTTTGTATCATGTACCCTAGAAAACCAGATATTGTTCCAGACCTGGCCCAGATTGGTGGTCAAATTTCACCAGGGAAAATGTTTTAACTTGAAATGGCACTGTTGCATAATCTCTGTTGCCAAGAGAATGTGACTGTAGATATATTTCACCCTCGGCTCCAGTACTGTATTTTCTTGGGAACCTATTCAAATAATTAAGGAGATATGGTCTCATAACAATTTTCATAATATAATTTCTAGCCCCTCCACAGAGCCAAATTCAAGCCTTCACTAAATGAGATTTATCAGAACTCGCTACAGCACATACTTCCAAAATGAAAAATAGCCATCCTCACTTTAATAAGGCTTTATCAAAATCCTCAGATTAGGCAAAATTGGAATTAATTTGTCAATAAAGATGTTAATAATAAATAATAAATTTTTTATAAAATGGGGCCCATTGATTTCCCACATCCCAAACTTTTATTTACTCAAGACTTAAA
>WNGS01167372.1:9396951-9427486 GCA_020271785.1 Procambarus virginalis | reverse complement strand
TTGATCTCTGGTCCTAATATCTCTCGTTGTTTCTGTGAAACTGTGACTGTGTTAGTGCTATATCATTTTACATAAATATTAACCAATTGGTTTAACTTGTTAATATAAGAAGTAATCACATTTTGGGGCTTGGTGGCCAGAGGGAAAGGTTGGAAGGGGGAAGAAGGGGCAGGTTGCCCATGTGGTAAAAACCACATGGGCAACAGTATAGATTGAAACGGGCATAAGCCACCCATATGCCACCCACAGATGAGGGCAAGTTACCATTTTAAAATTTGCCCCGAGGGGCGAGTTTATTGGGCAGTGCCACTCATCCTGTGAGTGGACACACCGCCATAGTGACAGTATTGGGCAGCGCCACTCATCCTGTGAGTGGACACACCGCCATAGTGACAGTATTGGGCAGTGCCACTCATCCTGTGAGTGGACACACCGCCATAGTGACAGTATTGGGCAGCGCCACTCATCCTGTGAGTGGACACACCGCCATAGTGACAGTATTGGGCAGCGTCACTCATCCTGTGAGTGGACACACCGCCATAGTGACAGTATTGGGCAGTGCCACTCATCCTGTGAGTGGACACACCGCCATAGCAGCATGTACAACTCCCCAATAGGAAGACGACAGCTTACCAGTACATGTAATGCATGATAATACAGTAGTTCAATTGATCGGTTTACCTCATTAGAACCATATGAACATCATTGGTATACATACATAGTGTAATTATGATCAAATTTTATACATTGACGATGACAGCATTCACATAATGACGTAACCATGAAACGATAGCTGGAATTTTTTATTGGTCAAGGTAAACATCATTAGATCCACATAGAGCTGTTAAATAATTTTTTTGCATCATACATAAACCAGACAGTAATTGTTTAAGATTGAAATTTCTTTGAAGGTCAGCCTGGTGTATTCTCAACCTTCAATAAATGTTACATTAAAAGTTAAATGTAAATACAGAGATATATTTAATTTCCTATGGGTCTAGTTTTTACTTTGGAGTAAGAGTGTAATTTAATAAATTATTTAATTTAACGTAATTAATAAAGCACTAAGCCACGATAGTATATAGCACTGCGGTTAAATGGTGATGTAAACGTGTTGTAATTGGTGAACTAATGCTAATGTTTAATCTGTAGCTATGGCCTGTATTTGGAGGGTGTGTGACCAAACCCAGTGCTGGCAAGTTGTTTTACATTCCACAACGACCTTACATGACCCTCGGCACGCTCAGGGATCAGGTTAGTACAGTAATTGCAATATAAAGTGCACAAAATTGTGAATGACTTGAAACAAAAATGAAGATTGTTTAATGTAAATTTTCTTCTTTCACTAATTTCTAAAACTTGAACAGGTAACTTATCCGGACTCGTATGCTGATATGGTAGCTCGTGGATACACGGATAATGACTTGAGAGAGCTTCTAGGCCGTGTTCAACTCTCCAACATTTTGGATCGAGAAGGTGGATGGAATGCGATTGCTGATTGGATGGATGTTCTGTCTGGTGGAGAAAAACAGAGAATTGCTGTGAGTTTCAATCTTTTGCTAATTAGAGAAGGATAGAGAAGGGAATTTAGAAATAATATGCAGTGGAAGAAAAAGGGAGAGGAAAATGAGAAGGCGTTAAAAATGAGAAAAATCTTAATGTTCATCTTAGCAAAATGTATTTGAATCATGACCAAACCACACACCAGAAGATGAGATGACAATGTTTCGGTCCGTCCTGGACCATTATCAACAAGTTGATTGTTGGTCAACAATAATGGTCCAGGATGGACCGAAACATCGTAGTCATCTTATCTTCTGGCGTGTGGTTTGATCATCATATCTTCAGCTACATTATTGTGACAAATCGTGTGTGTGTTTGTATCATGTACTCTAGAAAACCAGATATTGTTCCAGACCTGACCCAGATTGGTGGTCAAATTTCACCAGGGAAAATGTTTAACTTGAAATGGCACTGTTGCATAATCTCTGTTGCCAAGAGAATGTGACTGTAGAGAGATTTCACCCTCGGCTCCAGTACTGTATTTTCTTGGGAACCTATTCAAATAAATAATTAAGGAGATATGGTCTCATAACCATTTTCAAAATATAATTTCTATCCTCTCCACAGAGCCAAATTCAAGCCTTCACTAAATGAGATTTATCAGAACTCACTACAGTACTTCCAAAATGAAAAATAGCCACTCAATTTCTTATAAAATGGGCCCATTGATTTCTCACATCCCAAACGGTTTTATTTAGTCAAGACTTTAAAACTTTAACCCTATAAAAAAACTTATTAACCCTATAAAAAATATTTATGGAGTTATGGGTTGATATTAAGAACTCTTCACTCATAGTGAAATGTAGTCATAGCTCTTTCAGATCAGGCCAATCCATTTTTATCACTTCCCAACTTTTTTTTTTTTAATGAAATTCATCTGACATATGGTTGCAGTTAACATTTCTGGCAGCTTCACAGACCTGAACTTTGATCTCTTCTGAGGTCAAAGTTAAGGTCTGTGAAACCACAAGTAAATAAAATTTTAAAAATATTATGACCTGTAAGAAAATTACATAATCCCCTGGATTTCATTGTGGCCCTTGCCAAATCTGAACTTTTCTGGGAGGGCTTCTATGGTGGCGTCCTGTTTTTTGCAACCTGGATAGCTCTATCCAATTTGAATCACAGCAGACCCTTGCTAGTCACTGAGAGCCTACTGGAAACCAAAGGCCAAAATCTGACCCACCCTTCCTAGAAGTGCTGGGAGCTGAGGATACTGGATCACTTAGACCAAGAGAAGTCCCTCAGAAAGGTATACACACTCGAGTCCGTCTTCAGGTAAGTGTCAGTCATACATTGGACTCTGTCCATAGGAGCCCCATTTGCTTGTGCATTTATGTTTTATTTTAGTATGTTTGTGTGTGTTTATATTCCCCGCATCTTGTGTGGACCCTGATTAACAGTTCATCTTGACCCGAGTTGCCTTCTCTCGGTGCTCATTGGTATTGCTCCCTACTCTGACACAGGGTTGTCTTTCCTGGAGGGTTTGGGTGACTGTCCTTGAGATGCTATCCTTCTGTTGGGCAACCTCACCCTGAGTAGTGCATTCACTCTACCTATCTACTGGCCTTTTCTTGGTCTGAGTACTCTAGTATCCTCATCTGCCTGTGCCTCTATAGAGCAGGGGGGGGGGGTTAGCCTCTAGTCCCCCGGTAGGGATTCAATGACTCGCAAGGGTTTGATGTGATTCGAATAGGGTGGAGCTATGTAGGATGCTAGCATTAGGGAGCCACCAGAGACCCACCAGAAAGAGGTTCCATTAGTCAACACTATTTTTCTGACAAATCCAATATTTGAAGGTTTATATCCAGTGGATGAATTTGGTTTGTTATTTACTTACATATTACTTATTGTACATTGACTTACATATTGAGGTTTAAATTTCCAAGTGAGCACTGTATTAATAATTCATAGTATTTTGAACTGTAAAATATTTATGAAGCTTTGTGACATTAGACTTTTTACACAAAGTAAATACATGTATGACTTTTACCTAACTAAAAAGGTTTAAATTTATTATTCATTTCTGTAGATGGCACGTCTTTTCTACCATAAGCCACAATTTGCCATACTGGATGAATGCACCAGTGCTGTCAGTGTTGATGTTGAAGATGGTATGTACCAGTACTGCAGACAAGCTGGCATCTCGCTCTTCACAGTCTCGCATCGCAAGTCTCTCTGGAAACATCACGAGGTATGTGTGGATTATTCCTTTGATTACCTTATTTTTCTGAACATACCACTTAGTTGTTTCCTTAGGCAACACTTTTGGTCTTTTTGACAGCATCACAGTCATGGCAAGTCAGAATATTGCATTGGTACAGTTGGTATGCTTTCAAACATCCTTACTGGGGATTATTCAGGTGCAAAGGAAACGTGGGAGAAATTCAATCCTTCCCTGAATGAGCTACAGATAACTCAAATAAATTCAAAGCTCTTTCTGGGATTAATCGACATCAGAGAACCTTTTTGCGTCGCTCTTGCCAAGTGCTAGTTGACTTGTCCCACCAATGCCCTATACCACCACCACGTGAACTCTCCAACAGTACACCAGTGTTGCATCGTCTCAGTAGGAAGGGACTTTAACCACAGAATCTGTATAATGGGGATTTTAATAATTCTGGTCCCACTCAAGACTGTTCAAAGCTGGTAATAGGCCCAAGCTAGTTGGAAAATAGGCCCCATTTCAAACTACTCATAAGTGTTTAAGTGCTAAACACACATGATTTATGTATGGATTTGAGTCCTAGTCTCTTCACCTCTGTCCAGGCCTGGTCCCACTGTATTTCAGTGTCTCTTGCTTCAGAATAACTTGGCAGGAATGTTTGAAAAGATCGCTTACACATGTGCATGATGTCAACTTGTCCTGACTGCATGATGCTCTTATAGTCTTGCAAATCTTCTCATATACACTTGAAGCCTGATTTTTAATTGCATTCTGTTGAAGAAAATGTTAAGTAGAACTATCACCATAGAAGTCTCTAAATGGATATCTATGTAACTAAGAGGCCGTGATGAGTGTTCAAACTTACGTCTAGGATGATCCCAGACATCCTCAGTCGATTGCGCCACTAAGGCGCGTCTGGGATTATCCTGGACGCAAGTTCGAACCCCTCATCACAGCCCTTGTGGATTTGTTCATATAAATAAGAGTTTTAGATATTTTATTCACAGGTGTCTTTATGAGGGTGTCTTTATTATATTTGACTTGTATTTTCAGTATTACCTTCACATGGATGGCCGAGGATCATTCGAGTTCAAGCTCATCCAACCGGACACTCAAGAATTTGGTTCATAGATATGATGCCCGACATTGTCTACAGTTGTTTGAAGTTGGAGAAGCAACAGTTTCCAAAGGAATGGTGTTTGTCCAACTTCGTTACAATCTCAGGCCCTAGTAAATGTCAGTCACAGTTGTTATTTATAAAGCTTGTTATCTTATTTCCACTTGTAATTCTTTTAACTGCTTTAATTCTCATTAAAAATTTAAGACTGAGGTGATATAATATCACCTCAGTCTTATGAGGTGATATTATATATCAAACCAGTCTATCAATTTACTGTCCATCTTGTATATCAGTCTCAGACTGATATATAATTGTGTTGGTTTTATTATTTTGAGGTATAAGTAGTTAAATGGTTTTATTGAACTCTTCTTGACATTAACGTCATGTATATTGCTTATCCTTGAGCATTATTTATTTATTTCTTAGTTATTTGTTAAATATTTTAATGAAAATGAGTAAATTCTTAACTATTTGTCACAAATTATGGAAATAGATATGAATCATCAGATTACAAGTCAAACTTGTAAATACTTGTTAAATCTGTGATAATCTTTTAATTTATTAGTTTGAGACTGATATTTTTCAGCATGAAAATATTGATCTTTCCAATGATAAGGATTAAGTGTTGGTATGCAAGCATTACTATAAGCACAAATACATTAAAGGACTTGAGTTATAGATGGCATTACAAGTCTTACAAGAAATACTAAACAATAACAGAAACCATACAGAATATTAAAACTGCCATTCAGGATAATTCAGTATTTTTCAATATAGTTACGATTCAGTGTAATATATATTTTTTTTAATGAAATCTCGTCTCCAAATCAGTCCTAGTTCTTGTTCATGTAGACTAGGTTAACTGCTATGTTTTCAGAATGTACCCCGGTTTTCTATACTACTAATAAAAACTAACCCGTCTGAGTAGTGTTCCTTTCCTGCAGAACAGTTGCCTTATCAAAATCTTCTTTCTGTTGCTTTTTTTAATATGCATTTAGCCTTCCAGTTTGTTCCAACACAGCTCCTGTTGTTTGATGCCATTCTCTTGGTCAGTGTTGTTCTCTTAATAATAATAATAATGATACATTTGAAACATAATAGTGCAGGAGTATTAGTAAGTATACAATGTAAAATATTCAAAGCTACTAATACACAGAATGTATTCGACATTGTCTGCATACATGAGCCACCACAACATTCCTCAAAGGAGCATGCTTGTTTTAACTGTAGTGTGTATGCGGGGGAGTGTTTTGGCCGCCTTATCATTCCAATTATAAACCCTATCTCGGTATGGTGTTTCACTAGATTCTCTCTTCATGAAGCCCTTCCCCCTTTTTTATACTTTTTCTCTTATGATTGAGTTACTGAATATATTAATTTATTCACCATGAAGCATTGCACATTTATTTAGGCAATTTTATTTATGCATTCAAATTAGAAATATGCCAAGCTTGGTTTAATATAAAGTACAGGTATGCTTATTTGTTTGCTCTTCTCTGATGCATTATAAGATACATTACATCTTTGTATATTACAATACTGTATCAGTTTGTAGGGTATTCAGAAGATTCTGGGCTCAACCAAAAATATGGTAGTAAGTTGTTTTAAGTGGAATCGCCACCGATATCAATGGGTTTTTGAATTGGTGCTACTAGAGCCTGGTTGCCAGTCCAGTGACTCATTGTTACAGCTCTATCCTTAAAGCTCCTCTGCTTTGTAGGTATAGGTTTTCTGTTAGTTTTTCATTATGGCTTCTTATGAATAATGATTGATATTCATTGTTGATGACTAAGACTTTAAAGAGGTTGTTTGGAATTTCCATCAATTCCCCTGAAAAATATTGCCATAACCTTTTACACATGAAGCAGTTTTTTCAGTGGGAGGAGAACATTTGTGGTTCAAGGTAATGCTGATAGGATCTGGCTACTGACAAGTTATTTTGGTTTGAGTTTAATACAAGTAATATTTTGTGATAATATATGGTATGTTTATCAGGCTGAGATGTTTGTTTATAAAATAACACTGCACTCTCCAGGTCATCATATGACTAATTTATAAAGGCATTTCATCAGTATAAAGATGTTTTAAGATCTCTTACCATACTAGAGATCCATTCAACACAATTACTCGCCTTATAACAACATACCTGGCATCTGGAGGTTCAACCTCCTAATACATGGAGCTGCATAGCATACTGTCTAATTACTGGCATCGACCTCCCAATGTTCAGTGACTTGCTCCTTGGGAGACACTATGTTATGGCATTAATGCACTCGGTAGCTAAGTGTGCAGCATGCATCAATGGCATTTTTAAGAGATTAAAATTATTTTATTGGTGCAGGATACCAGCACTAGTTTCAGTGGTGCACATAATCGATCACATTGTTCATTAGCATTAATTCACCTTACTAGATGTCATTCTTTACTTGGACACTCCACTCACCGAAAGACAAAATGGAACAAATTAGATCAAATGTCATGGCAAGTATATTATTGCAAGACTGTATACAAGTGTATAATATGTATATCAGGGCTAATAATGCTATTGGATATAAAACAAATGCAAAAGACGAGTATATGTATGAATTTATATATAAAAATGATAGAAATCGACGGGAAATAATTGTTGGGTGGCGGATAAATATTTTTTTCCTCTATAATATGCCAACCAGGACCGAAGTCACTGCTAGACAACAAGACTAAGGCAGCAATTTAGTTAGTAAACGAGATATATGGATGAAATTGTTACATGATGCCATACATATCTCAACCAATAGGTGTGCCAAACTACATGAGAATCAATCAATTAGAAGCACCCCTGAAATATTGCCAGAATATTGACTTGACATTTTTGTATGTAACTTTTTTTTCACAACATGGTGTAAGTACTGTACTTGCTCATTTTCCAAGCAATTTACATAAAATGTAGAGTATGTGCAAAATACCTAGCTCTACAATTTGCATTTTACCTTTTATAATTCAGTGCAGAAATCAACAGTTGGGAATTTTCAAACGGGTGTTTTGCACATTTCTAAAGAGGGGTGACCAGAATTATTTTTACTACAACTAGACATACATAGAATAGAAATACAAAATGTGAATTCACGATTAGATGCCAGTACGATAGCCAAGGGCATAGAGATAAAAAAAATTATATTTTGCTAGTTTTGAAAATGTGCCTTTTCATTGATTTTTTTGTATAATAAATATACTTACAGGACCAACACTTGTCAGTAGGAGGTCTTAGCAGTTCTATTGTCAAAAAAAGATTTAATTGAAATTTAACAACTTTTAATTTTGTTACTGTATGTCCCCCTTAAAGGTGGTGCTACCCTTTTGATAGTGTGGATATTTTTTAGTAGCATTTAAGTGTAATTCTTGCTGCCATATACAGTCACACAATTTATAGTCACAATTTTAAACATCAGCAAAAGAATAAACAATTATTCAGATTTTTTTAAATCAAATCAATCTGCAAGTTTTTCAAATTTTCTTCAATCCTTTTTTTTTTTAATAGATATATACAAGAGTTCTTACATTCTTGTACAGGCACTAGTACGAGTAGCGTTTCGGGCAAGTCCTTAATCCTCTGTTCCCTGGAATACGACCCCCGTGAAGAGTCGTTTTTTAAAACCAAGTACTCATTTTACTGTCGAGTTAAACAGCTACAGTGTAAGGATTTGCGCCCAGTAAATCCTCCCCGGCCAGGATACGAACCCATGACAAAGCGCTTGTGGAATGCCAGGCGAGTGTCTTACCACTACACCACAGAGGTATTACATTGCCCAATCTCATAATCATTTTACTTGATTAAAGAACAATAAAATAAACTAAAATTAAAGATATTCTTTTGCTAATTCTCAATTCCTTGTAATATATAAAAATTTCAAAACTCTCACTGAAAACTCTCATCGTACAGTATTCACACAATGCATTTACATACCGAGTGTTATGAAAATCATTTCGTGGGTAAGCAAACCAAAAATGAGTACAATTACAAGCCTACCTACAATGTAGGTAAAAGTTGTGTGACACCTGGCCACCTGGGGATGCAACAACTGAGTAGGGAACACAGAGATAGATGGGTTGGAAATAGGGTGTTTTGTTTGACAACAGTTTTAGCAATAGTAATAATCGATGATTATTGCATATTTGATGCTGTATTGCTCTTCTTAATAAAATTGTATTATACTGTACTAAGTTAACATACAACTCGGTAAAGAAGTTGAATATTGATTTTTTAAAGGGAGCCGAGTTTTGCATTCCTGAAAATACTGTAGTTGTTGGCATGCCATTTTGGCACACATGCCAAGGGTTACCCATGCCTGCACTAGATGTATACTCTGCTGCTGATCTCAAATTTAATGTGGTGAGCGCTTCTTTTCTTTCCCTTAATCAGAACATTGTACATAAAATTTAGGCCTTATTTAACACACAACAAAGGCTGGAAATTCCAGGTAAATTTCTCTGCTGACTAGGATTCATGTTTTGCCTTAAAATCTTCCTGATACTTTTGACTACTGTATCCAAGATATCACTACAGATGCAGTGCATTTATGCCACTACCTCAGCAATGCATGTGACTGTTTATTACAGTACCTGTCACTTATCACTTTCAGGGCCACCCAAATTGTGGTTGAAATTGCATCTAGCTTTTCCTTTGCAAAATTTTGTGCATGACTTGTAATCGTTCTCATATTAGCACGGATAACACTATTCATGGGACCAAAGTTGTTAGTTTTCATTTCCATTTTTAATTCATAATTTTTATGCATACCGATTTCAAAACTTAAACTCAATTTTCATGCTAGAAAGTTAACAGTGCAGAGTATTCCACCCTGCACATTACAGTGATTTACAACTCTATAGAGCCCATTTATGAAACAGCATCACATTTATAATAATGCAGCCAATTTCTATTTATAGGCATATAAATGCATATCATACACTGTAACTACTCAGTAAATTTATCGAGACCTTATCCAGTGCAACAAATTGCAGATTACCCTGCAGTATGGAGTATGAAATGGCAAATATTTGTCATATAAGTATGCTCTGGTGGTAGGATAATGGAGTTACCAAATGATGCAATTGCCTAGTATTAGCATTTATGTAATCTTAATTTTATTTCTGTAATTGGCAATAAAGAAAATTGCATTTCTTAAAGAGGGTTCTTTATGCTCTTTGTCTCCTGCTTTCTTGTTGTCAATCCTACTTTGTGATTGTAGTTGACTCTCATAGTTCCCTCATGGCTCTGGGGTCCTTTAATCCACTCCATCCAGTGGTCATTGAGGTTCAATATTGGCTGTTTCTTATCTCCAGTAAATTTAAGCCAGTAGAATTTTGCTGGGTTCCCAGCCATGTTGGTGTCTCTTTAAATGAGCGTGCGGATGCAGCCGTTAAGGAGGCTATCCGCTCTTGTCCCATCTCCTGTAAAGGTATTCCTTGTTCTGACTTTTACCCAGTTATTCATTCCTCCATCTTTGCCCGTTGGTAGGGTTGTTGGTCTTCTGTTGCTGGTAACAAACTGTGTACTCTTAAGAATAGTGTGTCCCCGTGGCCTGCCTTCCTACCACCGTAACCAGCAGTGGGAAACGGCTTTGGCTAGGTTACGTATTGGCCATACACGCTTAACTCACGGTCACTTAATGGAGCGCCGCTCTGCTCCTTATTTTCTAAATGGCATTGTCCCTCTTACAGTCGTGCATATCCTTGTTGAATGTCCTAACTTCCAGAACAAGCGTGTGTCTTGTTTTACGACCGTCTCTCACGGTCACTTGTCCCTCGATAAAATTCTTGATGAATTGGATACTTTTGATACCATTCTCCTTATGCATTTCTGTTCTCATATTGGCATTCTTGGTGATATTTAGCGCCCTCTGATTATTCTGCACATTTGATGGTGCTACATAGCCTTCCCGCATTGGTGCCTACTTTTGATAATTAATTACTTCTTAAAGAGGGTGCATAATGTTAATGAAACTGAGAATCAAATTTCATTGCTTTTCTATTATTCAACAGCAGGCGTTTTCTTTGGCAAAACTACAAAAATAATGCCTCGGCTATTACATAGATATGATACATTTTGAGCATTTTTAATCTTGCAGAAATTGATTCACTATGAATGGAAGTAAATATTATTTATGATTTTTATTAAATACTGTACACAGTGATGGACAATAACGATTTTTCTCTTGACATTTGTAAACTGTGAAAAATTTTCATGCGTTGCACAAATCAGTGTGTAGTTTAACCAGCACTTCTCGGGTGCAGTTATAAGCAGTGGCAGCTACATTTCACTTCTACAATGTACATTATAATAATTTAATAACTTATATTTTGTAAAGGCTTGGAAATGACGAACCAAAAACGAGTGGCACTCGGTACAGTACTGGTTTGGAGAATTTTGCTTCACAGTTGAATCTTTTATCGGTAGGGCAAAATACAACGTTATTATTGCATAACTAAGTACGTATATGTTTGCTGCATAGCTAATGAACTAATTACAAAATATATGAGGGCTTCCAATTAATAAAATAATTGGCATAATTATGTATCTTGCATAATATTTTTACAGCCTATTCTTGTTTATTGTATATATTATCAAATATATATCCAGCAATTATAGTTGTTAGATACTACAGTATTCTTTAATTTGTATAATATTTATATGCATTTAGTGTGGTGTGGGGGCATTACCTGATTGTAGACTGGGTTTTAGGATGCAGTTAGTGAATACTGGATTAGGCTTAGGGTAAGGGATCATGTTTCCCAAGATTCTGTTAAGAGTAGATGGATACAGAGACTTTGTTCCAAACTGTCACACACACAATGTTGCTACAACGTTTCGAACAAGTTTTAACACCTAACAATTGTAACAACCGATATAGAAAGTTGTAACAATATACTAATATGTCATAAAAACGTTATAACAAGATTTAACAACTTTATTCCTAGTTGTAACAGAGGAATCATAGGGACCGTTATGTTGTGTGTGTTTGCAGGGAAATCTCTGTATCCTCAATCCACTATGTATAGATGTAAACCAACTCGTAATGTTGTAGTAGGGTAGAATTAAGATAAACAAAATATTAAAATTCATTGACAAATACATGAAAATGTTAAATTTAGGTTTTCTTTACTACTTTTGAGTTATTTTGTAGCCCTCTCAAACACTTCATGTATCAAAACAGATTCTGTTTTATAGCTTTCAATTACTGTACCTCCTTTTTGGCCAGTTGGCAATATCTTCACTTGTGATAACCAAACACATTCAGCACACTTTATTTGTACGTGTTTAGAGTTACCTTATTCTCTTGGAAATGAAATAAGCTATACAGTATGAGATCAGACGTGGCTAGAAATTTGCTGAACATGCCATGTTAAGGTAAACTTCATTACATTACTGCACTCTGTATTTTATTATGCATTTCAACATACATATGTTGAGGTTTCATATTGTTGCATAGATATGTATAGGCTTTACATTGTTGCATAAAATGCAGAGGCTTCATATTAATGCATAAAATGCAAAGGCTTCATATTCATAAATATTTAAAGAATTCATATTACAATACCAAGATCCAAGTTGTTTATGAGGGTTCAGGAGAAGTAGACAAAAATACAGGATATACACTGTACAGTACAGTATTGTAAAATAGTTGCCATGTCTGAACTTAAGTATTGCTTATACGACTTCAGAGAAAACAAACTCTAGAATCGCAATATATTTGTATATTTCTAAAGTATAAAAGATATCCTTGATTAACAAATCCACAAGGGCCGTGACGAGGATTCGAACTTGCGTCTGGGAGCATCCCAGACACTGCCTTAATCGACTGAGCTACGACAGGGTGTAATGGTGTAAGGGTGAAGAGGGAAAACGGCTTATTGACATAGCTCGGGTGCGGGGGGGGGGGGGGGTTGTGTAAAATCCTGGTTTGTGCCTCGAAGAGGCTATGGGATCCAGTAAGTTCAGTAGAACTTCGGTTTCAACCCTTTTAACCCTGTCGTAGTTCAGTCGATTAAGGCAGTGTCTGGGATGCTCCCGGACGCAGGTTCCACGGTTTTACAAACAAATCCACGGCCCTTGAGGATTTGTTCATTTGATGCATCACGTTAGTGTGATCTCTGTGTGTAATATCCTTGATTGTCCCGCTCTTCAAAAGGATCCTTAGGCAAATGAGCAATTTATTAGGTATGATACCTCTCAAAATGTATTTTTTGGGCATATTATCCTTATATTGTACTGTATATACTGATACAGTATTGGCTATGTAGGTATCAAGTACAATTTGCTTCTTGAATAACCTTTTGAATGTTAAGGAAGTTTCTGTTATAGTTAGCTAATTTCAGTCAAATTTTGGCTAGTTATTCCATTGAAACAACTTGGAATCTAAATATAATAATTATAATGTATGCCCACAATATTTTGGATTTCACTTTATATATAAATGACTTGCATTTACGGTATCTATATATCTCTATGATTAAGCTTTCATATGCTTTTGATGCATTTTCTTAGTCTATTGTGCAGGTTTGCTTTTGTGTAGTATTGCTTATAAGGAAGGTAGATGATGATGTTTGCTAATGATATAATAGTCTTCAAGGCCACGCCCACCCAGTATTTGACCTAACAGGCTGGCTGTGTAATCTTAAGGTCCACTTAGGATAATCTACCTGGACAGTAAAAAGAAAATAGGTGCAAGGCAGATAATGAGCATTCAGTAAACCAAAGATGAAAATAATACTAAGTTTTGAAGATTGGTTTGAATGTGAGAGGAAAACTGGATTACAATCAGTTTTCGTATGTGCAAGGTAAATATTTTGAAAGAGAGCATGGTGCCGAGGAAGGTATATAGTGAAAGCAAATTGTAGTTTGTATCCAAGCTTGAGTGATAGACTAATTTGCATGGTAGATAGGTGTTATAATTTTAGAATTTTACTGGATAAATTTGCTGGGTGTTGTGTGACAACTTTGTACCTTCTATGTACCAAATTTTGTGTAATATTATTTAAAATAAAATATATAAAAATGGGTGGTAAAAGAAGATAATGTGCACATGGGAACCTCACAAGACTTCCCTGGGTGTTACATATTCTTTTCTGAGGTTAAGGGTCCCCACAAACACAACTGGTGGCACTCCCAAAATATACTGATATATATACAGTACAGTATTGTATATTTTGGTAGCAGTCTTTCTTGTAAACATATGTTGTGGAATATGACCGAAAGGGTAACATTAATACTTAATTCTAACACGAATCTTTTAAATATTTCTTACGTTTTTCTTCGCTGTCGAGGGTAATTGATAAAGTAACTCTCCAAAATTCATTCTTTTTATTCCTAGTGTGATGCCTAAACGCTTTCGTAATTCCTATTGCATTTTCAAAGACTTAATTTGCACACATTATATATATACTGTATAATATGTATTTTGAAAATAGGTGATCTCTATCATTAAACACAACTGCATTGTGGCTAGTGTTTATTTTCTTGTGGATATTTTCCATTCTATGTAAATATCGTTATCAAAATTTTTTATAAAAATGTATCAAAATTTAAAATGATCAAAGGCAGAGTTTGAATGGATACAAGGTGTGCTACTGTGGGATATATAACCAAGGATAAGGTGAAGGTGAAGCACTTCACTTATAGGCCGGTAGGCCTATTACAACTTGCCAATTTCCTATGTTTCCGTGATGGCTGTGGGAGCATAGTGTACATTTCGTCATGTTTTCGAAGATGGTCGAGTATAATTTGGTGTTAGTTGGTTATTGATAGATGGGTTGGTTTGTTTGGTGTATGATGCCTTGCAAGTGTCCAGTATGAATGGAAGTATGTATGTACTCGGGAATACTGTCTTATTATCGGTTGCTCATAGTGCAGTTGGTAGAGCTATGGGTTTCCACTTTTATGGTCCTGGGTTCAAGGTTCCAATTGAATGAAAAATATATATATTTATTTGATAAATGATACATACAAATAATAATAATAATGGTAATTGAGAGGGTTGTATTTTAAATGTTTTTAAATAATTAATTTGATAGCTTTTTATTTGTTACATTTACCATTAATTACTCTAGATTTTATGATGGACAAAGTTTTTAAAATTAAAATTGATTGTTGATAATCTCTAATCAACTGCATAATGATTTGCCAGACAATTACGTTTAATTAGTGGTATGTTCACGTGTAACAGTAATGTTGCTGTGGCCCATTTATTTCTCCAAAATAGATAAATGACCTTATAAAGGTGTTATAGATTATTATTTAAAACTGACGTTGGTAACAATGCTGAAACATGTGATGTATTTTTATCAATATGTAGTTTTTTGCTTTGTGACTTTAGTTTTTTATACAAATTGTTATTTATATAATTTGAAAATATACAGTACAGTACATGTTTTGTTTTATTGTACAGATTCTGTAACATTACAAATCATTTGTAACAATGATGCATTTATTAGGTGTGAAGCTGTGAAAATTTTAGTAAACAGTAGTAGTACATACCAGTAATTCAAAGTCCATATAGCCCAGTATATTGAGAAAGGCTTAGTATATATGAGCTTAGTCATATAATAATATTATGTGTTCGGGCAAAGTGAGTTAAAGAGACACGATGTTGATAATGATGACCTGTTATCACTGGACAATTCTTGTGTTATAAGTGGCGCCAGAACTTTAATTCCTCGTTTCTTGTCTACCAAGATGCTAAAAGTACACAATGTGGTTATGACTGGACAAGTGTTGCTTTATAAGAATATTTTAATTACTGTACGTGGTTCTTGTCTAGCAAAATCCTGCAAGTCACATCTGTGGTATAAGTGAAAGGTTTAATTAGACATCAAAGCAGAAAATGTCATTACTGTGCGTGATTTTGTTGACGTGCAAGTGTTCAGTATTTTGTAATAAATACCAGACAACAACAAGCTGTTTCTGTTGTGGCAAAGCTGCGCGCTTGTCAGCAGCTCCAACACGTCGTCCAGTGTTGAGTGTTTAAGACATTTTGAAAGATTTGTGAATATTGCATAATATATCCTAATTGAAAATCGCAAGTTTGTGTATGCGAGCTTGTTGCAAGCAATGTTGAGTTAAAGCAATACCATTCTGGCCTCACTGGACGAGTTACCCCAGTGCCCTCATCCTTCAAGTAGAGGTAGGAAACGCCTCGATCCTCAGTATCACCTGAGCTGCATATGTATATATGGATGACAATGTGGTCATTCATATAGGTACTGTATTATATTTGTGTGAGAATTTAATGTTACGAAGACTTCACTAATTCTTGGGAATAATTGACCTTCATGTCTTTACAGGTAAATAGAAACCGACAGCTCGTAGATGGACAAAGTTCTTCTAATTTTAAGGTACGTTCCTATTCCCTTGGTTCCAAAGAATTTTTTCGTATAAATTTTAAAACAATATTCACAAGAAGCAATTTTGGGGAAGTATCAAATCCCTAAACTGATCACGGGCCCTAAACTTTGATCTTGGAGGCACTCGGGACCCGTAACCTGGGCCTTGGAGGTACTCCGGACCCCTGACCTGGGCCTTGGAGGTACTCCGGACCCCTGACCTGGGCCTTGGAGGTACAGATCAGAAAAAATATTTGTAATTATGGCTAATTAACCCTCCCCCAATAGTGGGAATGAAGGGGGGTGGATTATACTTATTAACGGCTATACATAATGTTTAATAAACATCGCTTTATGTAAAGTTAAGCTTTTCGTGTTTTTCGATAATATGGTGTTCATTAGCATCCCACCCCAGTGAAAGCGTGTGTTGGGGATTAGTGCTGGCTAAGCGCTTGTCGTGGGAGGATGGGTCTAGGACAGTGCACCATCTATTTTAACGAGAACCATCTTTTCCCAAAATGCCTGGCTGGTTTAATGGTAGCTTGGTCAATTTGGGCAAAATTTCGCCCGGGCCATCACCGTTTGCACTACTTTGCACATTTTCGGTATAAAAAGTCGTAACTTAAAACTGCAAATATGTGCAATCAGAATTCTGCTCAAAAACAACGTCCATGAGTCATATTTCCTATATTTTGAAAACTCTAGGTCAATTTGGGCAAAATCTCGCCTATATAACTAATTGTAATATGTAAGCTACTTGGCTTAGAGACTGTACTTGTGGTCGTTCTCGAACCCATTGTTGGTATAATGCTAATATACAATATACTGTGTAACTCGTGTATCAAGACTGTAACTTCCTTAGCTAAAGGAATTTTAGTTTTCAGTCCCCAAGCCCATTATATGTACCTCTGTAACCTTTTCCACTACTGCCACCAGGATGGCTATGGGGTACACCACTGCCCAAAGGATGGGTATGGGGTGCATAATAGATGAACTAAGTTAAAAACCTTCCTACTTCCATCTGCTTATGTGAACTATATTCAACATTTCTTTAGCTTTTTCATCATCTGTACCTCTCCGTCATTAGTATAAAAAAATCTCATGACACATTAACATAGGAAAAGGGGAATTGAATTGAACTATCAGGGAGAAAGCGCCAAGCCATTATGACTATATAGCACTGGGAAGGGAGTGAGGATAAGGATTTGGAATGGGATGGGGGGAAAGGAATGGTGCCCAACGACTTGGACAGTAGGGGATTGAACACCGACTTGCATGAAGCGAAACCATCGCTCTACCGTCCAACCCAAGTGGTTGAACGGTAGAGCGAGGATCATGATCTGCAAAATATTCTTAGGTGTAGATGAGATGGACAAAGACAGAATAGCACTAACTGATTTTTTTGGGGGGTACAACACTCCATATTTTTATACAATTTCATCCATAGTACCTATAGGTTCTGTAATTTTATGTAGGATGGCTTACATTATTGACGCGCTTTGAACCAACAATATTAATGCGTTTTGAATGTTCATGATAATTTTTCCGTTCGTTTTACATTGCAATTGCAAAATTGATTGTAGGCAAGTTGTTAAGTTGCAAAATACAAATTCGAATTCACACAACTTTATATAGTGTTTAACCGAGGCTAATATCCCACTATCAGTATTCACTATCGATAGCAGATAATGAGCTGAATTTGTTACGACTATCGTTGTGTATCCATGAGCCTTATCTAATCCCAAGCCATCCCAGTTATCAAATGGATGGCCTCCCCCGATGGCCAGATCGGCAATATAGAGTTTAACCTTATCACTCGTATTTCATAACCCACCAACACGCCACGGTGACAGTCTTATCTTCGGGATCTTATCATGATTACGATCTGGGCTTGAGTGTGTTCTGAGATCCGGCTCCCAGTCTTGTTTACCGTCAATTCTATCTATGGAGGGCGGGCCTAAAGCCGGGCATCCATAACACTGTCAAGATCTTCTTGTATATTTCGATGTTACATAAAAATATGGTGGAAGCGTGTGGTGGTCAGCTGTGGTGAGGGGGGGTTGATGTATCGAGGCGCTGCTGGGGGGGACTGAAGCTCTGATAAGAGATCGTTATCTAGTGAGAGTCCGTAGGTGCAGTACTCAAGTCTCTTTTACCTCGACTGTGAGGAGTTATACTCAAGAGGCGCATATGATGTAAAGGATATAATTCGCCCCAGGCGTGCATTGTTTCAAACTAGAAATATGACAGTTATAAGCCATAACAGTTGTAAATATAACCGCAATTGATGAAAACAAATGATCAGACTCTGAGGTATGTATTGACCCAGAAAAGGTCCATCCACTTAGACTGGTCGACAGAGCAACGACCTTGATTTTTGCAAGGTCAACGTTCGATCCCCAATGGTCCAAGAATGAATGGGCACGATTTCCTCCCTCTGTCTTTTACCTTTGACCAGGAAACACCGCTCCACCTGTCCATTACAGACGACACTCGTACGTGGATCTAAAGCCAAGAAGACAGACAGACAGATCATGCCCGAAACGCTATGCGTACTAGTGGCTTTAGGTACTGTATGTACTACCTCTATCTTTAAATCTAACAATGTTTGTACTGTAACTCTGCAACTATGTATGTACGGTTCCTAAATAAATTATTATTATTATTATTATTATTATTATTATTATTATTATTATTATATTATTATTATTATTATGAACGTTCAAATATGGCCAAAAGCGTGCTGGGAGTCATCTCTAGAAGCTTTTGTAATAAATCTGATCTCCTATCCTTAAATTTCATCTTGTCCTTGTTAGACCCCACTTGCGTGACCCAATCTGTGGGAATTGTGACCCCAGTTCCGGGTTCGATTCCCGGCGGAACAGAAATGGTTTGGCGCATTTCCTATCACATAATGCGACTGTTCACCTAGCATTAAGTAGGTATTCAGGAGTTAGTCAGCTTCTTGTGGGGTTGCATAGTCCTCGGTGGTAGGGGGAGGGGATCAATATAAGCGTATAAGTATAAATACACACTGGCTGCCTGTCCCTCCGACACAATGAATTATTATAATCAAATTATATCAACATGGGTTCAAGAACTGGACCACATTAGTCTGTAAGTTAAACAATTTACATTTGAGGTGACTTGCTTACACGTGACTTGATTTGCTTAGCGTAAACAGCCACTTACAGATGGCTAAAAAATTTCGTAGATCACTTAATTAGATACACCTTTTTGGAACATTCCTTATAGAACTGTTGCTAAATTCATTTATCTTTTTACCACATAGTGACTGAGGGTGTGCGAATAATTTTGCTGATACAGTTTACATTTGTTCAGGTCTACATCAGCAGGTGGTGGTGTAAACTCCCAAAGATTCTTATAACCTAGCCTAGTCTAACCTAGCCTAACCTAGCTAGCCTAACCTAGTCTAGCCTAACCTAACCTAGCGTAACCTAAGCTAGCCTAACCTAAGCTAGTCTAACTAGTCTAGCCTAACCTAGCTAGCCTAACCTAAGCTAGCCTAACCTAGCCTAACCTAACCTAAGTTAGCCTAACCTAAGCTAGCCTAGCCTAGCCTAAGCTAGCCTAACCTAACCTAGCCTAACCTAACCTAAGCTAGCCTAACCTAAGCCGAGCAGTAGCAAATTCTAGGAGTCTGCTGATCTTACTGGATGATCCATAGAAGGGGAGGGGGTTGTGGGGTAGCCTAAGCTACTCCAACCCTTTGAGATGTATTTTATAGTTTCAATAAATGTACTCGAACTGGATCCATAGACATGTGTCTCTTCGTGAAGATGGTACAGGAAGTGTTGACTTTGTCTCTGATCTACAAGGTTTTGTTGAACTTATTGGTGCAATATTTTGATCAGGCTGTATATAGGAAGTCTAAGATTATAATTAACCAGAATTACGATTTCATCATTGAGCAGCTGGTCCGCAGACAGCGACATTGAGTCACAGTGATATCGTAAAGAAAGGTTCCCAAACATTCACTCGATATCGCACAAGATAACATCTTACAAAAAATGAATTTGATTGTTATCTAAATATAAATTTAACACACTATCACCCGTTCCTTTCAATAATAATTTAGCGTTAAAACCACCACCAAATTGTTTATTTTTGCAAAGAAACTCAACCAAAGATGAGGCTGAGTACTCCTTATTTTACTACACTTTTCTTATAGATTTACGAACAAAATTTGTTATAGTGTGATGTTATCATATGTGGCCTCCTGAGAGAAACATGATACACATACCCATGCATGGTCCCTGGCAAGGGAAGGGAAACAAGGCTTCAGTTCAACAAGCACAAAACGAACGAGATAAGTAAATTAAGATAAAATATCCTTTTATCAGAATAATTTTTACCAAGAGTAAGCGTTAAGCCAGTAGGACTATATAGAATAAAATACTTTATATTGCTTACAGTAGAATGGAAGGTTTTTCCTTTACAAAGTAATAGCATAAAGTGGAAATTTTACGGGTTCACCATAGCCTGTGCTACTAGGAACTCTTTGTTCCGTGTAGCTGAATCTTTAACAACAATAATATGTGGAAATCACTAAACCTGGCTGTCTAATTGGTACGCTGGGTGAGCTCTGCTACTGATGACGTTGGCTTGAAAGAAGAACTTTAGCAATATTTTGACCTATCACATGTGGTTTATTAGTCATTAGTGTGATCAGCGTTCATTGACCATTTCGTATATATATATATATATATATATATATATATATATATATATATATATATATATATATATATATATATATATAAGAAAATAGTTAGAGGGATAGAAGCCCTAAATCAGAAGATAATAAATACAGAATATGCGGTCATATTTAATGAGACATGTTTAAAAGAAAAC
Source organism: Procambarus virginalis (assembly GCA_020271785.1). Classification (NCBI taxonomy): domain Eukaryota; kingdom Metazoa; phylum Arthropoda; class Malacostraca; order Decapoda; family Cambaridae; genus Procambarus; species Procambarus virginalis. Next base: position 9,406,403 of record WNGS01167372.1, on the reverse strand, counting down.
CTGCTGCCAGTATACACCAATATATATATATATATATATATATATATATATATATATATATATATATATATATATATATATATATATATATATATGCAAACAAGCCTGAATGGTCCCCAAGACTATATGCAACTGAAAACTCACACCCCAGAAGTGACTCGAACCCCAGAATGGGTATTCTACTCGAGTTATATATATATATATATATATATATATATATATATATATATATATATATATATATATATATATATATATACTGTATATAAATTTGTGTGTGTGCGTGTATCGGTAATGCCACAGAACAAATATATAAATAATGTAGCATTTAATATTTAATATTTAGCGCTAATTTGACCCTTCGCAAATCCAGTTAACAAGATAATTATTTAAACATTTAGACATTATGAATTTATTATGGGACATGCAACACAGTGTTGAGACAAGGCGCAACATGAGCCCATGTGCTTCACTTGACAGAAGCAACACTAATCAGTCATAAATAACATAGTCTCAAGGTCTCCACGCCTGCGACTTTTGGTAATTAAGATGACCCAAGTTGTCGAGGTAAAAGGGGCCAGAAGAGGAGGAGGCGGAGACTAGTGACGTCAGTCGTTAACACCAGCAAGATCGATGTTATAGATAACGCCTCAGCAATCATAAGGGCCCCTCAACCAATGTTAGTTGACTAGCAAGCGGCTCTGAGCGCCTCAAGCTCTCTCTTTCTCTCGCTCTCACTCCCTGAGGGCCGGTGTGTTGAGCTCCACGACAGTCGTGGGCTCACCACCTTCCCATCTCCCATACACAAGGGAACGGGAGCACTCCAACATACAGGAAACAAGTCAACGCATATATATATATCCATTGTTAGTTTCCTGAGGACACTCTCAGCAAGATGCTTCTGCTCTGGATGCTGGCGGGAAGCCTGATGCTGGCTGGCAACTCACAGGTAAGAATATTTTACAGCAAATGATTGTTCGCTAATTCATTAATTGGTAGAATACCAAGTATATCTACATAGAGAACTACGGAAGATCTAATCGTAAAATTTCATATATGTAGTGCCTCCGCATACCTACGGGATTGGTATGGGATCTACTACCACCCACAGGATGGGTATGGTGTCAACTACCACTGACAGGATGGGTATGGGGTCAACTACCACTGACACGATGGGTATGTTGTCCACTACCTCACGCAGGATGGGTATGGGGTCCACTACCAGTCAGAGGATGGGTATGGGCTCAACCACCACTCACAGGCTTGGTATGGGGTTCACTACCACCCGCAGGACAGGTATGGGGTCCACAACCACTTACAGGATGGGTATGGGGTCCACAACCGCTTACAGGATGGGTATAGGGTCCACAACCACTTACAGGATGGGTATGGGGTCCACAACCACTTATAGGATGGGTATGGGCATCACTCGAGCTCATAAGACAAGGGGGCGGAGTGCTTAAGAAATGAGCTTAAGTAACCAGGGGCCAGATTCACGAAGCAGTTACGCAAGCACTTACGAACCTGTACATCTTTTCTCAATCTTTGGCGGCTTTGTTTACAATTATTAAATAGTTAATGAGCTTCGAAGCACCCGAAGGCTGTTTATAACAATAACAACAGTTAATTGGGACGTTTTCACGCTTGTAAACTGTTTAATAAACGTAACCAAAGCCGTCAAAGATTGAGGAAAGATGTACACATTCGTAAGTGCTTGCGTAACTGCTTCGTGAATCTTGCCCCTGGTTCCTCTTCGTCTTGTGGTTCTTCCGACCGTTCGTACATCAATCGGTAATGGAGCTTTCCTCCAAGTAGTCTTCCGTTTTACTGTTATACCGTTTTACCGTTATATTCCGTTATATTAATTTATAATTCAAAAATCTCTCTTTAAATTTGATCAAACTAACATCTCCGTAACTTAGAATGACACGAGCTTGTCATTGATGTTCACCAGACATACTGTATTCTGAGATTGAATTTCGATGTATATTATTTGCAGTGTTTTGTTGCACAGAGGAAGTGCATGCAACAGGTGGTATTGCACAATAGCAGAGCCAGTCACTAACCACTATCTGTAGGGTTCTTGCACCAGCCAGTCTCTCGTTACTAGAGAGAAATTATATTACTGCATATTATTTATTTCGGTATTTTAGTTTCAGTAATTAGTGGCATGACTAACGATGTTGTGATCATTGCCCCCACGTGTATGTGGATCTGGTCAGCCCCCTTGTCAACAGTCACTTGTTAACAGTTACTTGTTAACAGTTACCTGTTAACAGTCACTTGTTAACAGTCACTTGTCAACAGTCACTTGACAACAGTCACTTGTCAACAGTCACTTGTTAACAGTTACCTGTTAACAGTTACTTTTTTTTGAGATATATACAAGAGTTGTTACATTCTTGTACAGCCACTAGTACGCGTAGCGTTTCGGGCAGGTCCCTGGAATACGATCCCCACCGCGAAGAATAGTTTAAACTTGTGAACAGTTACCTGTTAACAGTCACTTGTCAACAGTCACTTGTCAACAGTTACTTGTCAACAGTCACTTGTCAACAGTCACTTGTCAACAGTCACTTGTCAACAGTTACTTGTCAACAGTTACTTGTTAACAGTTACTTGTCAACAGTCACTTGTCAACAGTCACTTGTCAACAGTCACTTGTCAACAGTCACTTGTCAACAGTTACTTGTCAACAGTCAGTTGTCAACAGTCACTTGACACAGTCACTTTTCAACAGTTACCTGTTAACAGTTACTTGACAACAGTCACTTGTCAACAGTCACTTGACAACAGTCACTTGTCAACAGTCACTTGTCAACAGTCACTTGTCAACAGTCACTTGTTAACAGTTACCTGTTAACAGTTACTTGTTAACAGTTACTTGTTAACAGTTACTTGTCAACAGTACTTGTCAACAGTCACTTGTCAACAGTTACTTGTCAACAGTTACTTGTCAACAGTCACTTGTCAACAGTTACTTGTCAACAGTCACTGTCAACAGTCACTTGTCAACAGTCACTGTCAACAGTTACTTGTTAACAGTTACTTGTCAACAGTCACTTGTCAACAGTCATTTGTCAACAGTTACTTGTTAACAGTTACTTGTCAACAGTCACTTGTCAACAGTCACTTGTCAACAGTTACCTGTAACAGTTATTTGTCAACAGTCACTTGTTAACAGTACCTGTTAACAGTTACTTGACAACAGTCACTTGTCAACAGCCACTTGACAACAGTCACTTGTCAACAGTCACTTGACAACAGTCACTTGTCAACAGTTACTTGTCAACAGTCACTTGTCAACAGTCACTTGTCAACAGTCACTTGTCAACAGTACCTGTTAACAGTCACTTGTCAACAGTCACTTGTCAACAGTCACTGTCAACAGTCACTTGTCAACAGCCACTTGACAACAGTCACTTGTCAACAGTCACTTGACAACAGTCACTTGACAACAGTCACTCGTCAACAGTCACTTGACAACAGTCACTCGTCAACAGTCACTCGTCAACAGTCACTTGTCAACAGTCACTTGTCAACAGTCACGTGTCAACAGTCACTTGTCAACAGTCATGTGGGAAAAACCTGCTGTGATTGATATAAGAGGAGACTACCAGGGACTTGTACTGAACTAAATTAAAAATTACTGTCTGCAAATTAATTCAACTAAAATCTCTAGCTAGGGTCGTAAATCCTAGCTCCTCTTTTCCTAATGACAGATTGTGGGCTGTAAGGGGCAGGTGGGTGAATGAATGATTAGTTGATAGGTTGATTGAAGATCCACAGTCCACCTGCCAACAGGTATCTCACATCAGCTTGTATTTTATACAAGGATAAGATTTAATAAATTCAGTTATTTGACTGAACACTGGCTCTGTTTAAATCAGAGATTTAAACATACACAGTCTACCTAGCACCATAGCTATTAACAGCCAATACACTTATAATATAAACAATTTAAATTGTAAATTGTAAAAGTATGATAAATGACCTAAATATGGTCTGAGTACTGTTACTAAGTACTTAAAATTCTATTCAATTAAATGAACTTATATGATTACTTAAAAAATAACTAAGCAAGCAATTGATAACTTAATTTATATATTCAAGTATATATGCAATGTATTTACATTATACTCAATTTATATGATAAGGTACACTCAGCCTGACTGAATCTCTTCCAACACCATGGACACTTATGAGGTCTTGTTTACTTATTGCGGCTGAATCCTTTCTGACACAATGGACACTCATGAGTTCTAGTGCTGGATAAGACTCTACTGCTGTTCTACGATATTAATAAACTTACTGAAATATGAGGCGTTGCCTCGTTTTATAACCGACAGGCAGACTTATAGGGTATATTAAAGTCACACAAGCATACAATTGGCCAACTATATACCAACATAACCTTCGATATACTGTACTTCTCTGCCAGCCGGGTGCCTTGTCTGACAGTTTGCCAGACTGATTACTCTCTCTTGTCACGCGTTTAGGCACGATATTTTATATATAACAGCGTTGCTGTATGATGTTCTGGTAGCATTGCTACGTGATTGTCCCTGCAGTTGCGGAAGAATGATAGTTGATAAAGATTAGGAATGAAGGTGGAGGAAACCGTGTCACTGTGAGCTCCACTATACACTCTTATTTTACATAAATGTTCTAGGATTTTCCTTGTAAATATTGTCCAGGTACTCCCCCAGTTCTAGAGAGTGTTCACTGGTGATAATGATATTAGATAAGGTGTCCTTGAGCTGGTAATGTTCGCTAAGGATCCGTCACACATGTTGACAGTTGTCAACAAACGCGTGGTCACGTGGGGCTCTCATGGGCGCTTCTTCTCCCAGATGCCCCTACCATGCTCCCAGAGCACGGTAATCTTCTATGAATATTGATTGATTATTTTTACAGTCTAGACTTATGATTGAGATAAGATGTGATTATAATATAATTAGATATAGGATATAAAGATTATAAGTAGTACTTGATAGTACCACTGATTATTATTAAAGATTCGATTTTATCCCTACTGGATATTGAACCAATGTTCCAATAATTTTTTTTAATTAAAAAATCCTTCTAGAAGCTTCTGGATCCATAAGAGATCATGCACAAAGTCACGTAGGCCTCTATAGGGCCCTTATGGCGTACGTAATCCAAGTGGTAATGTCATCTAGGATCAAGCTGTATAATGAATCTATTGTGATTCTGATATGATTTTTGATATGATATAGAAATGATACATTTCTTAGCTTATTATTAGATATAGTGGGTAAAAATTTCCCACAAGTCACTCGTCAACAGTCACGTGTCAACAGTCACGTGTCAACAGTCACTTGTCAACAGTCACGTGTCAACAGTCACGTGTCAACAGTCACTTGTCAACAGTCACTCGTCAACAGTCACTTGTCAACAGTCACGTGTCAACAGTCACTCGTCAACAGTCACTAGTCAACAGTCACTTGTCAACAGTCACGTGTCAACAGTCACTTGTCAACAGTCACGTGTCAAGTCACAGGCAGTTCTGCCAGTCGTCAGACCCCACTTAGCCGCCAGGGATAACGGAATATATAAATATATATATATATATATATATATATATATATATATATATATATATATATATATATATATATATATATATATATATATATATATATATATATATATATATATATATATATATATATATATATATATATATATATATATATATATATATATTATTTATACAATTTGCACAACGTTTCGAGCCTCCATGGTTCATTCTCAAGTGAAGAAATTTTACAATGTGGTTGATTTTATACCCGCACTGGGTCAGGTAATAAGACAATAAAGGTGAAAACATAGGGGGATACATAAGGGATAAATGTGGGGTGAAACATATGAACATAAGAATAGAGGTAACTGCAGAAGGCCTATTGGCCCATACGAGGCAGCTGGTATCTACATACAAAGATTAATCCAGTGTAATTGGCCTGTTATGTTGAACATTGTCTTCCGTGTTGGCATCGTTATGTTCTGGTCTTGTCCTTACTCTCATGGTGGGTAGAGTAAATAGTTCCGTGATTTGGGTGTTCATGGTAGGTTGTTCTATTCTTATGTGAGTGAATTGAGAATGAACCATGAAGGTTCGAAACGTGCAAATTGTATAAATAAGTGTAATACATTCTATAGTAATTCACCTCTTTTCTTCACCCGGAAATTACGAAAATGAGTTTTGGAGAACTCCTATTTCAGCTAAGCCCTGATGCTAAGAAAATAGAGGGATAGAAGCCCTAAATCAGAAGATAGTAAATACAGAATATGCGGTCATATTCAATGAGACATGTTTAAAAGAAAACCTGCTGCCAGTATACACCAGTATATATATAATTATTATTATTAAATATGACCGAAAAAGTAAGATTAATAATTCTAACACAAATTTTCTCAATATTTCTTATGTTTCTTTTCGCTGTCGATGGTAATTGAAAAATCAGTTCTCCAAAATTCAGTTTGAATTTTGAACAATGAAAGTTTTGTTCACCTCATCCAAAACTGTTGTAACAGATCACCTCACCCAAAATGCGGGTATATAAGATGAAAGCTGTTTAAATCATAGCATAGACGAACTCTGTTTAGTGTTTGCAGGTTATAGTTGTGTGTGTGTAAACTAAAGTCTTTGAAAATGTAATAAGTTATTACGAAACGCGCTCAAGTGTCGCGTCAGACTAGAAATAAAAATGAATTTTGGAGAACTGATTTTTCAATTACCATCGACAGTGAAAAGAAACATAAGAAATATTGAGAAAATTTGTGTTAGAATTATTACTCTTTCTTTTTCGGTCATATTTAATAATATATTTTTACAAGAAAGACTGCTACCAAAATATACTAATATATACTAATATATATATATATATATATATATATATATATATATATATATATATATATATATATATATATATATATATATATATATATATATATATATATATATATACACGACATTGCTCGCCTCACAGCAGTAGCAGCCCTACATGCAGGGGGATTTCCTGTTAACAACCCCAATGTCGGCAACTGGCACACGTCTCACACCACACGCCCTCCGAATTGCTGTGGCCCTCCGCCTTGCCGTCGTTGTTGTTGTTGTTATAGATTCAGCTACTCGGAACAAGTTCCAAGTAGCACGGGCTATGGTGAGCCCGTAACTTACCTGGCACAGGAGCTGGGCAAGAAGCACGGGCTATGGTTAGCCTCGTGGACAGGAGATGTCTCCCGTGGCCTTGCTGTCGCAATCCACACCAGATATAGGTGTATTTGCGGTGAGGTGGTGGCTGACAGGTACGACCACCATGGCCTACTCTGGCAAAGCACAGGGGGATGGCACTCGAGGCACAGTGAAGTTAACGACATCATCAAGAGGAACCCTCACCACAGCTGAATGCCCAGCTGAAAGAGAGCCTTGTTACCTAACGCCTCGTAACTCTGCAACCCATCCTCGCAAATTCGTATAGTCAATATTGACTTATTAAATAAGTGCATAGGTGACAAACTTAACATAATAGTTTCCCTTAAAAAGCTTCATAGAAAACACCGACCTTACCTAACCTACTTAGCATGTTAAAATAAGCATCTTATAGCTTCGTAATTACAATTGTTACTTAACCTATTATAGGTATAGGTTAGGTAATAATTGTAATTATGAAGCAATAAGATGCTTATCTTAACATACTAAGTAGGTTAGGTAAGGTCAGTGTTTTCTATGAAGCTTTTCAAGGGAAACTATTATGTTAAGTATGTCACCTATGCACTTATTTAATAAGTCAATATTGACTATACAAATTTGCGAGGACGGGTTGAACTCTGATGCTGTTATTGGTCGCCCAGATGGTATCACAGTGAACCCCTGGAAGAACGGTAAGCAGTTGGTATGGGACTACACGTGCGTATCAACCCTGGCCAACACCTACATTGACCTCAGTGTTGCACAACCAGGTGGCGCTGCCACCCACAGGGAAGCAGCCAAATCCCGTAAGTACAGAGAACTGGATCACCACTACAATTTTGTCCCCATTGCTTCTGAGATACTCGACGCTTGGGGTAAAAGTGCTACCAGTTTTTTTAAGGAACTGGGTTCTAGGTTCATTGAAATAACAAGGGACCCTAGAGCTGCCAGCTTTCTTTTCCAGTGCCTCAGCGTGGCGAAACAGAGGGGAAATGCGCACTGCATTCAGGGTTCCTGCCCGCCATCTGAGGAGCTGGAGGAACTCGACAACCTATGATAACCATCTTTGTAACCTATATGTAACCCCTTTTTTGTAACAAAGTTCAAATAAAACAAATATATATGTGTACATACAAAAGAATGGGAGTGGTAGAAGATAATTATTAATATTAGTGTTCAGTGAGAAACCACAAGGTCTTCTCTGGATACCTTTTTATTTTCTTCTCCGAGGCTATGGGTCCCCACATTGGCACCAGAGGTGGTACCCTCACTATATATATATATATATATATATATATATATATATATATATATATATATATATATATATATATATATATATATATATATATATATATACTGTATATATATATATATATATATATATATATATATATATATATATATATATATATATATATATATATATATATATATATATATAGTTATAGACAAAAGTATACTCGCTGGCTGTTCAGTTCACTATTGTGGTTACCTTAACCCTCCAAACAGGACCTCACCCCATCACCAAACAAGCAGAGTGTCATATCTGCCTCAGAATAACGAAACAGGTCAGTTACTTGGACCCATCTTCCCTCTCAAAACTTATCATCAAAGTCCAAGATGAGGCCTGAGTACGTTGAGGCAGACCAATGTCAATATTCAAGGACCTTGAAAAAAACATTTAACTCATCAATATTTCGTATTAGATAAGATAATGAGATACTGAGACAGCCTCAGTTCAAATGTCACTGTTGAAGTAGCACCCTAGTCCACAAAAAAAAAACAGCAACTTGAAACTACAGTTTATTGTGAAGCAAAAACTCAAATTCATTATTAGGATTTGCCCAGATCCACACGTGACCATTACGCCATGAGGCGTTTTTCATTTATCACTGTATACACTAAAATTTTATCTCACGTTAGTATCCAGGGGTGTTTAACCTCGTTAGTATCCAGGGGTGTTTAACCTCGTTAGTACCCAGGGGTGTTTAACCTCGTTAGTACCCAGGGGTGTTTAACCTCGTTAGTATCCAGGGGTGTTTAACCTCACGTTAGTACCCAGGGGTGTTTAACCTCGTTAGTATCTAGGGGGTGTTTAACCTCGTTAGTACCCAGGGGTGTTTAACCTCGTTAGTACCCAGGGGTGTTTAACCTCGTTAGTATCCAGGGGTGTTTAACCTCGTTAGTACCCAGGGGTGTTTAACCTCGTTAGTACTCAGGGGTGTTTAAC
>WNGS01167372.1:9380613-9396851 GCA_020271785.1 Procambarus virginalis | reverse complement strand
TACTTAGCTTAACGAACCGTGAGTTCAGTTCCTGAACCCCATTGTGTGCATCTTGTAGCCCCTTTCCACCACCACCCCCGCGGGATGGGTATGGGGTCCACCACCGCCCACGGGATGGGTATGGGGTCCACCACCGCCCACGGGATGGGTATGGGGTCCACCACCGCCCACGGGATGGTTATGGGATGTATAATAAATGAATAACTAACTATTTTATCGCGGTGACTCTTTGTGGGCAATAAAAATTCTCTGTGTCTTAAAGTTTATTTTTAGCGAGGAACTAAACTTTCCAACCAGACGCAGCTGACGTGTTAACAAAGCAACGAACACCTATGAACCACAACGTTCATCCTGACCTAATACAGTAGATCTAAACACTCAGCACATAGCAGGATAATATATATATATATATATATGAGAATCTATGAGCTGCAGAGTTCAGCACATTCTGTAACCGAATTGTAGCCGATGAGAGAAACACTAGGTTACATATTTACGTTATTGAGGATGGCATGGCGTCTACAAGGACCTGATCAAATCTAATAATTGGATCTAGAGTTATAGTATAGTTATAGTATATATATAAAGTCTTTTCATTACTAGTTGTTTCTCTGGTACCAAAGTTTTCTAACTGAATCTGCAACGGAGTGACATAGTAATCTTGTCCACTGCTCCAGCGCCTAAAGACTCCTCCTTCATCTTGGCGTGGGTCTGGTTAAACTCTGAATAAATAAAACAGCGTTTTCGCACAATTGGATCCTCTAGGTTGGGGAAAAGGGGTTGAGGGTTGGGGAAAGTCGAAATAAATCCCCAAAATGGACAGATAACGTCATTGTTGGGGACATGGCGAGATTTAGCATTGGGTTTAAACCCCTTCCCTCCACGACAGCCTATGATTCGAGCCCTGTCTAAACCTACAGGTAAAGGTTCACTTCATTAACAACTGTCTTCTCATGTTTCCTCTCCTCCTTATGCTCCACGAAGCCAGCGTTCGTCGTCCCCTCTGAAGATTTTTTCATCGAGTCCTTAAGGAGCCTCTTGTTCACGCCGGGTCCTGCAAGTGTGAAGATGGATTCTGTTAGCTCATATTCCTTCCACACGTTAGGTTAGGTTAGGTCTTGCCTCGCATGGACTACGAGGCACTTTGAATCCTGCAATTTCCTTTCTTCCAATAAATGCTATTGAACTTTGGCGATGCGGAACAGATGTGAACCAGGAATCATCAAGTAGTTATGCAACCCCTGACGAAACCTGTATATATCTCTTCAATCACGGTGGCTTTGTTTACACATGTTAAATAGTTTACGAAATTGGAACTTCGCAACCCGAGGCTATTATTGTTATAACAATGATTAAGGAAAGATATAGAGCTTTGGTAAGAGGTTGTGTAAATGGTTGAATATTCCTGACCAGAGTCGCCACAGTGAGTGAACATTGGCACGTTTCATCCCTTCGTTAGACATACACTTGAGGAAGAATGTCTCAATCTAAAAAAATATAATGAAGATGTCTATAGTTTGGGCAAATATATATTTTGTAATTCAATTGTTTTTCTCTATGTCTCTGTCTCTCTGTGTCTCTATCTCTCTGTCTCTCTGTCTCTTTCTCCTCCCCCTTACCACAGATTGAGAGGAAGACAGGAAGAAAGACGAGGCCGTGGAAGGCGCCGAAGACGATCATCCCGAGATACATCCTGAAGTAGAAGACCCGGAAAATCTGCGACTGGGCAAAGGCGAGTACAATGATCCCGAAGAACTTAGTGAGGGTGATGCCGGAGAGTACCTGGGAGAGGTGAAACAGAGAGAGAATGGTGAGGGAAAAGGTGAGATACTTATATAAACTTGAAATATCTCACTTCCTGATCGGCCAAAAGTACTCAAAGAGTTTCCCCAAGATGTTTCCTAAGACCCTTACCGAGGAACCCATGTTGGCGAGGGCTTCCCTCGCGCGTTCCACCCTCGACGGCCTGACGGAGGTGGCGAAGGCGTGGGTGACGTGGCTGCAGAACTCTACGGAGATCCCCACCGCCTGTGGAAGAACGAGGAGGTTCGGTTATTGAGCAAACCGCACAGCGGTCGTCGGATATAAGCCACCGGATATTGGCGTTTCTCGGGTGCCAACGGGTATATTGATCATTATTATGTGTTTACTCTTAGTGTATACTCACCAGGCACTCGCTATCACAACATACTCACCATCACCAGGCACTCACTATCACAACATACTCACCATCACCGGGCACTCACTATCACAACATACTCACCATCACCAGGCACTCACTATCACAACATACTCACCATCACCAGGCACTCACTATCACAACATACTCACCATCACCAGGCACTCACTATCACAACATACTCACCATCACCAGGTTGACGAGTGACACAGCATTTAGAGAGATGTTCCACCAATACATCATGCCCATCATGTCGATGATGATCATGCAGATGGTGACGAGGATAATGAGGGAAGAGACCAGGTCAAGGGTCAAGATGAACATGACTGCGAACACTGAACCAACTGAGATGGCGAGGTTGATTCCAGTGTCACGCCACATGGTCAGGTACTGCTCGTAGTAGACGTAGAAGATGCTGCAGAAGAAGGTGGGAGATGAATAAGATGCTGCATGAGGTAGGAGATGAGTTTAGGAAGAATGAGAGACCTAGAGAGAGACAAAAACTAGAGGGTGGGAGTTACAACACAAGGTGCTCAGCCAGTAGTATTTATTCACGATTGGAACATGTTCTCTCAACAAGTGATATTCGAGAAATCTAGCTAATTGAAATGTTCTGGTTGCAGCATCGTCCTGTATCTTTACAAGTACAGCTTATTTTTAAACAAAGTATTCATCAATTAAAAACTTCATAATAACTGGATCTGTTTCCAGGAGGATTCTTCAAAATGCACTAATGTAGGAAAATAGATCTTAGCTCAGCCCGTCTTCTAGAGCATTCAAGCGAACATGTTGAACCTCTCTTATAGAGTGGCATCAGATCCTAGACGAGTCCAAGATTAGCTGTGTTGTTACTCTGAACTTTGTAGGTACATAGACCAGAACCTGAACTACCTTTAAGAAAGTATAAATATGGTGCCAGTACACCACAAGGCAGTGTGCTTGGCACCTGTCTATTGGCACCTTGGCACCTGTGGAATGTCTATTTCAACTATCATCTAAACTTCCTCCGTGAAATGTAAGTCTAAACTTATGACTACATTCTGACCTTTGCATATATATATGAGAAAATGCCAACTGCTATGAGGTTCATTAGTCACTTTGCAGCAAAATATATATAGAGGCTAGTTAATAGATTATATTTGTGGTTGAGAAAACACATGGGTTGATACAAACAGAACAAGATGATGTTATAGCTGGAACAAGCATGCATGACATTAATTAGGTGCTCACCATGAGGTTGACATCTAAAGTGATGCCTTTAACTCGTCAATGATCATGAAAATCATTATTCTAGCCCTAGCAAGCAAAGGAGGTAGCCAAGAAACATACAGTACTCGATTATATCTCATGGCCTCACCCTGTCTCCATACATGTACAAAGTAGAGAAGCGTGAAGGACGACTCATCTTCTATCTTGACACTTCCTGGCTGAGCGGATCAGCATGTCAAGGATCCTAAGTGCCAGCGAGACGTTGACGGAATTATTATTTTGTGTAAGACCAATTATCTCAAGATTCCAATTCCGGCTATGTGGTCAGCCGGAAGGTGGTGACCACAGCAATATGTAGACGATGAGTCACAATAACGTGGCAGAAGATATGAAGACCAAACCACCCATCAGAAGACGACGAAACGACGACGTTTCGGTCCGTCCTGGACCATTTTCAGATCGTATGAGATACAAGACTTGATAATTGGTCCAGGACGGACTGAAACGTCGTCGTTTCTCCACCTTCTGACTTGTGGTTTGGTCATCAACCACAACAATAGGCAGTGTACTATGCAAATAAAAGCCTCATGCTGGCTGTATCATTTTCAGAAACAACACTATCACCCATCAATCGTTTCTCGGCTGACTCACTTTTGGTACATTCTCTCAACAACTAGACACTCGTGAAATGAACCCCACCGACCACATGAAGGTTCAGACACACAGTTGCCTCCAGTACTACCAATTGCCTGATGTGAGTGCAGCTAAACATTAAACAATGTCCACACCTAACAAAACAATAATAATCTCATTAAATACAGTAGTTTAGTTTCAAGTGCCATGTTAAGAAATACATTTCAGTTGGATAACAGTTCTTAGTCTACAGTTTCGTTTAGGAACATCAGTACTATTTCTTAGGAGCAGTCTTAGTTTAAAGGAGAGGAAGGTTAGGGTTGGGCAAGTACCAACCTGTAAGGAACAACTTCAATTTCCTTGGAATAAGTTGAGTTCGCTTGGAGGTAAGCTGTCATATAGTCCGAGAGCTTGTATGCCCAGTCCAAGGCACCGATGAAGTCCGCCGAGGTTCTGAGAATGGTGTGGTAAGTCATGAAATAGTTGGCTCCCACGTAACTCTCGTAGCCGTCGTCCAGGACCTTGACCGCCTCTCCGTAGGCGGGATGCCCAGCGAAGGGGCAGGCCGTACCGTGCGGGTTGTCGTGTAGGTAGTCGTTGAGATGAGTCATGAAGTTCTCAGGCTTGGGCCGGTGGTTCTCGAAGTCTTCCTTGTGGAAGCAGGTGTCTATGCCATTCATGTCGAACTGTGCTGTAAGTGTGAGACTTGTGTTTAATGTCTGCAGCAGGCTTTGACCCAAGAACGTTAGTCTCCATCACAGCATATCTAAACTTGTGTTAATAACATGTCAATTATTATAACAATTAATCTATACTGTTCAAAGCTCTGCTAACTGTATTTTGGAGAGATTTTGGGTGCAAATGGTATCAACAAATAATTGGGCCAATATGCTAGTACACTAACAATTCTCTCATTGTTTAACAAATAAAAATTAGTTTATAATTATTGTTAAATAGTCCGAGAGCTATTACTATTATTTCTATTACTGGGGTTATTTCTTTACTAAGTCTCACAATGTATCTTCAACATCAATGGCCTCAAGCATGACACTGTCATCCCAAGCTCTGACACATATTGCTGAAGTACGCCTACTGTGGTTTCACTTATTCTTACGTAATTATAATTCGCCTACAGATTCATGTAATGTGACCAGCTTAGCTTAAGGAATCCATTGGGGTACACAGCCGTGGTACCTGGGATTGATGCACACGACTCCTGCAGTGGAAATACCTGAGGTGTTGATGTAGAGGCCGTCTTTATCAAGCCTACAGCAGGCGCCCACAGTAAACCCAGTGCCGACGGAGTCCTCAAGCCAGGAGAAGTACGGTCCCAGCCAAGACATGGCCCCAGAGGCTAGGTAGGTACTGTTGGGATAGACAGTGACAGGTATATTTAGTACAAGAGGAAGTTCCTTGTTGGAGGAGACGGTGTTTCCGCCAATTAAGGAACCGTGTGAGGGGCAACATGGAAGGGTTAGTTCAACAGTAAAGTCTTAGTGAAAACAGCGGTGGAAGTAATGAAGGAGAGGGCAAAATACCTGTGCTAGTCGCTTTCAGAGTTGACAGTTTATATACCTTACCATTCATTTTAAGTCGCCTGTGATGTCTTGAGAATTGATTAATAACCAATATTAGAAAAATAATGTAAAGCAAGCCTCTCTCTTACTTAACTGACATTCCATTAGCTTAATATCAATCCCTCTAGACCGAACAAGCAGATTTGAGGGCGACTCCAACTTAAGGGGAAATTCATACAGTTTCACATTACGATTACAAGAAGACATGGCAACATGTGATAATGAGAAACGAGATGTCCAACATACACAATGACGAGGAACAAGAGGTGGCAACACACAATGACAAGGAACAAGCGGTGGCAACATACAATGACGAGGAACAAGAGGTGGCAACACACAATGACGAGGAACAAGCGGTGGCAACATACAATGACAAGGAACAAGAGGTGGCAACACACACACAATGACAAGGAACAAGAGATGGCAACATACAATGACGAGGAACAAGAGGTGGCAACATACAATGACAAGGAACAAGAGGTGGCAACATACAATGACGAGGAACAAGCGGTGGCAACACACAATGACGAGGAACAAGAGGTGGCAACACACAATGACAAGGAACAAGAGGTGGCAACACACACACAATGACAAGGAACAAGAGATGGCAACATACAATGACGAGGAACAAGAGGTGGCAACACACAATGACGAGGAACAAGCGGTGGCAACATACAATGACGAGGAACAAGAGGTGGCAACACACAATGACGAGGAACAAGCGGTGGCAACACACAATGACGAGGAACAAGAGGTGGCAACACACAATGACGAGGAACAAGCGGTGGCAACACACACAATGACGAGGAACAAGCGGTGGCAACATACAATGACGAGGAACAAGCGGTGGCAACACACACAATGACGAGGAACAAGCGGTGGCAACATACAATGACGAGGAACAAGCGGTGGCAACATACAATGATGAGGAACAAGCGGTGGCAACATACAATGACGAGGAACAAGCGGTGGCAACATACAATGACGAGGAACAAGCGGTGGCAACACACACAATGACGAGGAACAAGCGGTGGCAACACACACAATGACGAGGAACAAGCGGTGGCAACATATAATGACGAGGAACAAGAGGTGGCAACACACACAATGACGAGGAACAAGCGGTGGCAACACACACACAATGACAAGGAACAAGAGATGGCAACACACACACACAAAATGACGATGAACAAGCAGTGGCAACACACACACACAATGACGAGGAACAAGAGATGGCAACATACTCGTTGGGCTGGAGGGAGGACAAGAAGATCTGCTGCGTGATGGAGTCCTCGTAACAGCCAGACACCTGGCACACCAAATTCTGCTCGTGGACGTCGCTAAAGTTATATCCCTCCTTCATGACGAAGTAGACAGGTGGCCCGACAGACAGGTAATCATTCAGGAACTGTCAAAAGAGACGGAGTAAGGAGGATATTGACGTCGAGAGACCGGGAGCTCCACGTCATTCGTGAATACAGTGAAGACGCTGCTCATCTTCAGTGGCTTCTTGGCGAATTGTTAAGTCGTTCTTACTTCCCACTTTCCCTCTCTACCATTCTTGACCTGTGATTCATACCTCTGTCTCCACTATTCTTGCCTTCATTCCTCACCATCTTCCTCCTTCTCATCAACAATCTCCACCACTTTGTCGCATACAACACACCTCTCACAATACACCACTCACCACCCTCATACAACACACCACTCACACACTCATACAACACCCCACCTCACCACATACAACACCCCCCCTCACCCCATTCAACCCCTCCCCTCTCACCTTGAAGTACTTGATCACATAAGAGTCCTGAGGCATTGAGAGGTCCTGCTCCAGACCCACCGAGAGCTTGGGAGTGACGGAGAGGGAAGCACAGAACACCCCGAGGGACAGTAAGCACACCACCACCCTCACCACGTCCTGGAGGGCAAAGGAATAGGTAAGGTGGTTAGGAAGGCAGGCTATAGGTAAGGTGGTTATAGCTAAGGGAGTAAAGCAGATAATATTAGGGCAGGGTTAGAATTATAGACATTATTTGTTGTTAAATTTAGTATAATTTTTAATAAAATTATAATTATTATTATAACTCAAAGAAAATGGGGGTATTGGAGGCTGGCTGCCGAGGTGACTATGCTAACACGAACACCTACTGTCATGTTCACAGAACGGCGACGAGGATGAACTGGGAACGCGGGTATTTGTTCAGCTTAAAACACAAGGAAGAACATGCGGTCTCGCCCCCGTAGGAGGAAGGAAATCGTGCTGTCTGTGAGCACCATACCCGATGCTGTGTGCTAACTGATGCTGTGTGCTAACCAGTGCTGTGTGCTAACCAATGCTGTGTGCTACCCAAGCTGTGCTGACTCAAGCTGTGTACTAAGGATTCTGCGATCCATGTGTGCCGATGCCGTGTACGAAACGACGCTTTGATGCTGTATACAAAACCCGATGTTTTGTATATGAAACGCGCTGTGTGCTACAATTCTTCACGCTGTGAACTGACTGCTATGCCAACTGCTGTGTTGCTGTGAGTAGGAACAACACATGTACACAAGGGCTAGGTAAGACATCAGTTGCTGCTATATTGTGCACTGTTGTGAATTTTTGCATTAAAATGCTTGTGTGCTTTGCAAAATTAAAGTAATTACAGTGAATTCATAACTAACATATTACAGTGCAGTAAGTGTTTAGTATTCTGAGGAACATTTAAGTGATAAGTTTACATTTGTTCAGTAAAAATGGCAAATATACCTCAGTTTCCTGCATTTGATCCTGACTGTGACCAGACAAACCTGTCACAGAGGTGGACCAAATGGCTTAAAAGGTTTGAAAATTTGTTGATAGTTTCTGACATCAAAAGTGCTGAAAGAAAGCGTGCCTTTCTACTTCATTATGCAGGTGATCGAGTTTGTGACATCTTTGATACACTGAAAGACACTGGTGGTGCCAAAGATTATGACACTGCCAAAGCCAAATTAACTGAGCACTTCAAACCAAGACAAAATACTGCAATGGAAATTATGCATTTCAGGAGAGCCAGACAACTCTCTAATGAAACTGTTGATCAATACCACACACGTCTGCAGGGTTTAGCAGCCCATTGTGAGTTTGCTGATGTTGACAAAGAAATCAAACAGCAAATAATTGAAACATGCACATCTACACGTCTCCGTCGAAGAGCTCTAGAACTTGTTGATGATGAAAGTTCTCTTACCAAGATACTGGATATTGCTCGTCGAATGGAAGATGCTGCACGTGATGCTCGTGTCATGGAGTGCAGTGCCAACAACGGTTCTGCCACTGTTACTAACAGTGATGAGGTATGTAAGGTTCAGGGAGTACACTGTGATCATAGAAGATATCATGGCAAACCTAACAGTAAATTGAGCCGAGAACCACATCACAACTGGAGTCATGGAACAAGACTCAAGCAGTCACAACGACTCACATCAGAGGGTGTCAACAATAAATGTTACAATTGTGGAGGAGACTACCCACACCAAGATAATGTTTGTCCTGCTCAAGGTAAGAAGTGCTATGAGTGTGGAAAACTAGGTCATTTTGGTGCTATGTGTCGTTCCGCACTAAAGAAACCACAGTCAGTGAATAAAAGCACTGTACGAGGATCAGGTCATAAGGGTCGAGGTGGCAAACACAATATTGCACCTCAAATCCAGAATGTTAATAATGTACAAGACAACATTTCATTACAACCAGTCTCAGATGACAGTGAATGTGATTACATTTATGGAGTACAATCAATCACAGAATGGAATGATCTTCCAAACAACCCAGAGACTATAGTATACATTGCTGGTATTTGTCTCAAAGTTCTCATTGACACTGGATCAAACATTGACACCATTGCTGAATGCCACTATGAGAAATTGAAAAAACAGTTCCCAAGCTTGAAAACTATAATGGCAAAGCCACTGCCTATGCTTCAAAGGTAGCCTTACCAGTGATTGGAACTTTCACTGCAGAGATTAAGTCAAAGAGTGCAATGCTCATTACTACATTCCATGTTGTTAGGAATGCAAAGGAGTCTCTACTCAGTTACAAGACTTCAACCAAATTGGGGCTACTTCAGCTTTCTAATTCTGTAGCAGTGGAATCTGCAAACAATGTTGATGGTATTGTTGCTGAATTTTTTGATCGATTTGAACCAATGGATTGTTCTACTGATAGCAAAGTTCCGCTGCACATCAACCCAGATGTAATTCAATTTGCCGAGGAATATGTACACTCTGTAACCTGTGATGCAGTCCCTAAGGCTCTCACTCTTGATGAAATCCGTACTGCAACTCAACTCTGCAAGCAACAGTGGATGCATTGACTAAGAAAAAGTTTCCACGCATCCCACCCTCAGGAGTTGACCAAGATGCATTCAAAGCACTTGAACGCATCCAAACAGAATTAAGTGTTACACAACAACGCGACACCGTGCTGCGAGGTACTCGTATCGTCATTCCAGCTGTTCTCCAGCAACGTGCTCTGAAGCTTGCACATCAAGGACACCAAGGTCTTGTTAGGACCAAACAGCTGCTACGAGAAAAGGTGTGGTTTCCTGGAATTGATCGTCAAGCAAAGGACATGCATGATGCCTGTGTCCCTTGCCAAGCTGCAGTGGATACTTCAAGACCAACACCTCTACAACCTTCACCACTACCTGCTGCACCATGGACGGAAGTATCGATGGACTTCTGCGGACCGCTACCAACTGGAGAGTACTTGATGGTAGTCATTGATGATCACTCACGTTATCCAGAAGTAGAAATCATCACTTCCACATCTGCAAAGGCTGTCATCCCGAAACTCGACAAGATCTTTTCAAACTTTGGCATTCCTGAAGTTGTCAAGACGGACAATGGACCGCCATTCAATGGACAAGACTTCGTCAACTTTGCTGAGCATATTGGATTCAAACACCGCCGTGTGATGCCACTACATCCTCAAGCAAATGGAGAAGTCGAGAGATTCATGCAACCTCTCATGAAAGCGGTACGCTGTGCTCATGCCGAAGGACGATCCTGGAAACAAGCTATGTATGCTTTTCTCAGGAACTACCGTGCAACACCGCATGGAACACTGGGCAAGTCGCCTGGCGAACTTTTATTTGGACGTCCTATGAGGATCACACTACCTGTCATGCCAGCCGAGGTAACGGATAAACGTCTCGCTGAGAAGGATGCACTAGCCAAGGGCAAAATGAAAATTGCTCATGATCAACGTGCAAAGGAACAATTCATAAAGGTTGGAGATACTGTTCTCGTTAAAAGAAAAAAGAGGGAAAGTTAGATATGCCGTATGATACAAAACCATATAAAGTGATTAGTGTAAAAGAACTATGGTAACAGCGAGTAATAGAGATCATAGTATAACACGTAATATGGCTTATTTCAAAGTGATTCCAACTAGTGTAGAAAATGATGAAGTGAAAAGTCGTACAAAGGAAAAAGAAAAAATGAGCTATAACCAGACAAACAATTCATCAAGGGATATTCTCGTATTTAAGGACTCTCGTCCTAAACGTCATGTTAAACGCCCTACAAGATTTGATGATTAATTGTGTTCCAATGTAATGCAATTTACTTATTATGCTAAACTAAATTTAATATTGTTTGAATAATGCAGATCTCTCATTCAATATTTTGTAACTATGTATTACAGTTTCTTTCGTTTTTGTTTAACATTGCATATGTATTTTTAACATTGAAATCCTTTGTGGTAAAGATTAAGTTGTTTAAATTCTTTGTGTGCTTAATTAATGTTAAATGTATGCAATATCTCTTGATATGTTAATAACTTACTTTGTGTCAATAACTTTGCTTTGTGCTACAAGCATGGTAGACATCCTGTATTCATTCTTTTTAAAGAAAAGGAGGGATGTCATGTTCACAGAAAACGGTACCATCCGTTTTGTATGTGCTGCGGCTCAGACGCCAGCAGGAGGTAAACAAGAGCGTACAGGACGCCCGCCAAGCTTGGTAGCTACTAGTCATGTATCAGTTTAAGTATTAAAGTCAGTAACCAAGCAATGGCTTTATGTCAACCCTACAACCAAGACTTCCTCAACTACACACAAACACCACACCTACCTTAAGAATGAAAGGAGCGTAGGCATACTGGAAGATCTGGTAGCAAATGGAGGAGTTCTCACCCCGCTTGCTACTCTTGCTGCCCTTGACACAACACACAACGTCCCAGCGGTGGTCCTGGCGCCACAAGAAAGTTTTAAAGGTCTGCTGTAGGTGCGAGAGATTTACGCTACACGAAAGCTTTTTGGGCGAGAGCTTTATTTGGAAGCGGAAAGCTCTTTGGTGATTATTGCAGGCAGTGTTTTTAGATTTATTTTTGTTATGCAATTGGACAATAAATAGTATATGATAAAATGGTCTGTTGTGAAAATATTTAGAGCAAAATACAATAGTCTGATCTGACCTCGTGTTGTTATAACTTAGGAGAATAATGGACCATTGTAAAATGAGTTATTATCAAATAACTGATAATGATAATAACAAAGAACTTTGTGATATTCTAAATAACTAGTTCCTTTTTATTTACTAAAGAACCTTATATTTTACCTGTAGCTGAACAAATCTACGTAGGTGGTGTGGACTATTTTGTTTGGCTATTAAAATGAACGCAAGATTGGCAGATGCGGTTAATGCTGACAAATGGAGGATTCTGAATTTAGGTGATGTTAATACAGCAAGTGGATATGGGATTAACCGGGATTTTAACCCAAAAGCTCAATGTATAAATGTTCTAAATAATACAAGTAAGATACTGATATTCACATCTAGAAGCGTTAACAATGTCATTTGATATTTGTTCAGCATTACTGTGCCATGTGAGGCCCCATATAGATTATGTAGTGGAGTTTTGGGCCCCGTACTATGCAATGCACTTAAGTTCACATGTAAATAAAAGGATAACAGACGTTAATCCCAGGAATTAATCCCTTGACCTCAAGTTCAACTTAAGTTCAAGTATGTTTATTGAGACAAGAGAGAAATACATCTCAAAGGGATAGAGTAGCTTAGGCTATTCCTACCCCCCCCCCCCCCCCACCCTTGACCTCACCTCAACTCTGCGGGCGTCGAGGGACATGAGTGCCACAAAGCAGGTCATTTGAAGGATGAAGTCGATAACGAGTGCCAGGGCGGCGTAGAGGGAGAAGGCGTACACGGCCGGCATGTCCGACAACGCTCCTGTAGCGACGCAATACACTCAATTGATCTCTAATAAATAAGTCAATGCAACATTAAATGAATCAAAATAAAAGTTAGAACAAATACCAGAGCATTTGAGGACCCTGATTTACGAAGTAGTTACGCAAGTACTTACGAACGTGTACATTTTCCCTCAATCTTTGACGGCTTTGGTTACATTTATTAAATAGTTTATAAGCATGAAAACTTACCAATCAACTGTTGTCATTGTTATAAACAGCCTCCTGGTGCTTCGGAGCTCATTAACTGTTTAATAATTGCAAACAAAGCCGCCAAAGATTGAGAAAAGATGTACAGGTTCATAAGTACTTGCATAACTGCTTCGTGAATCCGGGTCCAGATAACAAACAAAAGAATTCTTGATGTTGGCAGATAACAAACAAAAAAGATTCTTGGTGTTGGCTCTGGTGAGACTTGAGAGAGGATTCGTGTCATTTAAAGCCATTGACGCTCATAACCTTAAAAGCTTAGGAAGACTCACTAACCGAGAAAGAAGCAGAGAGCCTCAGCTGAGGTCGAGAGCAGCATGGAGGGGGCCACTTCGCCCACAACACGCCCCACGGCTCCTCGAGGCTCTCATTGTCTCTCCGGGGCTCCCTCTGCCACGTCTGCACCAGGATGAAGATGTTGTCTACGCCCACCGCCAGCACCAGGAACGGGATCACCTGTACCACGGTGAGCAACTGTTAGCCTCACTCAAGAAAAGAATTGTTGTCAGTCACTGAACCCCGAGTTCAGACGTTGGTCGTAGTAGGACTGCAACCTGGTTCATTGATTACAAAGTGAAATTCAAGTGGATTCCGTATCATGTTTGGTGGGATTGGGTGGTTATAAATAGGAGCTGCCTCGTATGGACCATTTACGGGCTCACCATAGCCCGTGTTACATGGACACTTCGTTCTGAGTAGCTAAATCTAAAACAACAACAACAATGTATGGGCCCATAGGCCTTCTGCACTTATCTTCTTATGTTGGAATAGTGCTCAACGAGGTGGCGAAGACTTGGCCAAACACGTCACATCAAAACCACAAGTTGACATTGAATGTGTTTTAACACATGAGACAATGTCGGAAAATCCGACACCATTTAATAATAATACATGCAATTGCAGATAATATTGCTGCCATTGTATATACAAGTTACCCATAGAAAATGTAATTTGTAGTAGAATTTTCGTCTATAGAAAACGGGATATCATTACCACAATACTATTATAATTAACCAGCATTGTTTTGAATTATTCTTAAATACACTAGTCTTTGGACTTTTACATCATCAAAAAACATCTCATTTAATTAACTTAATTATCAGTGTCAAAAGAAAGTAAATGTGACCCTTCCATTAGTTACTGATATCTGACAAGTAAGCCAGGAGCGTCAGTATAGGAGTGGTCAGTCATTGTTGTTAAGAATAGAGGCGGGCAAATTCGGCTCCTATTAGCCATTGTTTATTAAGACCACAGAGGCGCAGGGGGCAAATTCGGCTCCTATTATATCTCTTGGACGAAGTGTAGTGGAGATCAGAGTGGTGGTCTTCCATCATCAACACGCAGTCAACAATAAACAAGCTAAGTGTTCTACCGAAACCCGTTTATCTAATCATTTTTGGCCATTATGTTGGTAGATAGGGCGAACCGGTTAAAAATGCGAACTCGCCTCATACTAAAGGTAATAAGCCTTGGTCTTTATTTGAATCATTATACAGTGTTTTCTCTGATATACCTGTCATGTATTAGGATTCTGGCTTTATAGCAAGCGCCCTTTGACAGGAACAAGAAGAGGAAGCAAGACTTGGTACATCAGTTACTGGGTAACGGTAGCCGTAGCCTCAAAATAGATAATTTGGTGTCTGACATCCTAGTTATACCTGGTGAACTAAGCCTGCTGTGTAATAAGATAAAGAACCTCCTCAATGTATACTAATATGTGTGTTAATACTGTAGTTTGATTGGCTGCATATATATAAATTCATATAAACCCCCTAATGGTAGGATCGATTTGTGAGATTATTGCAGAAATACAGTCCACTTAACATCATACCAATGCTATCGAAATATATAAATTAACGTAAATATAAATTTCTATATAAATTCATATAAATTAAATATATATAAACCTCACAGGTCGGTTCCCACAGACAAATAAGAAGCAAATTTAGAGATATAGTCAGGCACAAACAGAAGTGGCGAGAAGAGGTATAATGTATGAGGGAAGCCAAACCATGCAACAGTACATGTGTGCGAGTCAAAAAACACCAACATTTCACTTATGGTAAAAGGAGAAAGCTTGGAGTGACTCTGCTCATGCGGCTCAGGCTTGGTACAAATATTACTGGGAATATGGGACAGGTGTTCATGAAATGACACCAAGTGTAAACTATGTGGTATGTTAAGGTCTCACACCCTCGCCCATTATGTTCTTGTTGTTGTTTCAGATTTAGCTACTCAGACGAAGTGTCCATGTAGCATGGGCTATGGTGAACCCGTAATATTTTCTTGATTGTCCGTTGATTAATGTTATTGAAACACTGGGATAAGGACTGTTCTGGACATATAGCCTGGATGTGTCACAACGGAAAGATTGATGATATTCTGGAGAGATATAAGAATTTTGTTCCAAGATTGTAAATTTGTCGAATTGTCTGAATGTCTATTGCAAATTGTCTGTGCACCTAATCATAAAATACGTGTGTGTACGTCTGGTAACATACTGCTTGTGTAAAGGAAGGAATGTATATGTGTATCACTCAGAATGTTCGGTAATATGTTTATTGATGCTGAATGGGGTGAGAATATGTTATTGTTTGTGATGTGTCTAATATATATATATGAACACATTGTACTGAACAGGGTGAGAATAGCTTGAGCTACCTCATCCCTTGTGTGTATTTTTACCTCAATAAACTTATTTAAATTTGAATTTAACTCGTTCAGTGGTGTTGATGAGTGACCTGAGTTAAGTATCGAGGACAAAAATAGGGAAGGCACTACCCTCTGTTGTGTTGGTGCTGTGAGAGAGAAGTTTAGAGTCATTTGTGAGTGAACCGTTATGGTTTCAGGGGGTTCTGTGTGAGCGAGTGAGTGAGTCATGAGTGAGTGTACTCACCTCAATAACGAAGAGTGTGGCCGGACACCAGTGTAGCCGTAGAACCCGAGGGAGGCCAGGACGGAGAACATAACTAACACCACCCCACCCAGAGCCAGGGTCATCTTGCTGTCGATCTGAAACACAGGAATTATTAGCGTCCCTCCAGTAACACACACTCACACACACCCACACTAGGGGGGAAATAGAACTAGGTCATTGCTGTAAACAACCGATGCTCGAAAGGCGGGATCCAAAAGTCAATGCTCGATCCTGCAGACACAATAGGTGAGTACACACATACGTACACACACACACAC
>WNGS01167372.1:9341923-9364557 GCA_020271785.1 Procambarus virginalis | reverse complement strand
CCTCTTGTTCTACTTGTATTTATTGTGTACATCTCTCTCTCTCCACTCTGTCAAACCCCCTAAATTGTGTATGTGTTTATTATGTATTTTTTCTCCTCGGTTTATTTTTCCAAAAGATGTTAAGTCTAGTTCCTTCTGTCTTTCTTCGTACGTTATCTTTTGTAATTCTGAGACGAACTTCGTTACAAACCTTTGCATTTTTTCCAAGTTTCGTTATGCTTTATGGGGTGATCCACGATGCTGCTGCATACTCTAGGACTGGTCTCATGTAAGTGGTGCTGGGTGATCTAAATGCTTCCTTACCTGGTTGATACCTGGTTGATGGGGTTCTGGAAGTTTCTACTCCCCAAGCCCGGCCCGAGGCCAGATTTGACTTGTGAGAGTTTGGTCCACCAGGCTGTTGCTTGGAGCGGCCCGCAGGCCCACATACCCACCACAGCCCGGTTGGTCCGGCACTCCTTGAAGGAAACAATCTAGTTTTCTCTTGAAGATGTCCACGGTTGTTTCTGTAATATTTCTGATGCTCGCTGGTAGGACGTTGAACAACCGTGGACCTCTGATGTTCATACAGTGTTCTCTGATTGTGCCCATGGCTTCCTTACATTGGTTCCTGACTGATGTTTTGACTTTTCTCAATGTAAAGTATTCTACTAGTATTATCCTACTGATATTTGCCTCCGGAGGTGTAGGGAGGAAGTTTTCTTTCATTTTGTACCGTCCTTCTGGTATTCTGTTAACGGTTTCCACCTCTATCACCTTACATTTGCTGGTGTTTAAATCTAGAAGCCATTCTCGGATAGCTCTACAGTGTGCCTGTGTCATTTGTGTGTGTGCAAAATCAATTAATTGTGTTTGTAAGTCTATGTTTCACCTCTTGCGGTCCTCACTCTCAACCTAGTAGTGCGTGCGTGCGTGCGTGCGTGCGTGCGTGCTTTACATACAGTAATCTTTTGCTGGAAAATAAATTAACATATAAAGTAATTCGCCCCAAACATGACCCCAAAAATTGCCCACCCCAAACCCTTCCCAACCCCACAAATATTCTCAACCAGCTTCCCTTATAGCTCTTCCCCATTTACCCAAATATCTCCCACAAGTCATCTCTCCCCTACCCCCCCCCCCCGCCAGCACCCCGCCCCTGTCCCCGTCAACCACCCACATATTCCCACCCCCTAAAAGAACCCCGTCACCCCCCCTACCTTCCCCCCAACCCCTACCTACCCCCCCAACCCCCTACCTACCCCCCCAACCCCCTACCTACCCCCCTCCCCCCCTGTCAGCCCGGATAAGAGAAGAATTGACCGTGATTTTTTTTTTTCTTCAAAACTTATCCCTACTGTAAATATTTGTGCCATAAAACAGGTTGGAATAGACTTGACATATACCACTGGGGTTGACATATCCCATTAAGGGTTATCATAATCCTCCGATGATTACTTAACAACCCTCCTGCGAGGTATTTAACGTCATAATGTCGTTGTTTACCTGTAAACAAGTGACGTCACTTGTCAATCTTAAGACGCGCGACTGGCTCATATTCAAAGTCTTAAGCTCAGACTTGACGTTGGACTTAAGACCTATTAACCGTGAGAGGGTTATTGTTAAGGCTAACACAAGTTCTAACTGGCCAATCAGCAAGTATACTTCAGCCCTGAACATTGTTCAAAATTAAACTCTCATTGTATATACACAGAGAAGCAGTCTAACCTCTCAATGTATATACACAGAGAAGCAGTCTAACCTCTCAGTGTATATGCACAGAGAAGCAGTCTAACCTCTCAATGTATATACACAGAGAAGCAGTCTAACCTCTCAGTGTATATACACAGAGAAGCAGTCTAACCTCTCAATGTATATACACAGAGAAGCAGTCTAACCTCTCAGTGTATATACACAGAGAAGCAGTCTAACCTCTCAATGTATATACACAGAGAAGCAGTCTAACCTCTCAGTGTATATACACAGAGAAGCAGTCTAACCTCTCAGTGTATATACACAGAGAAGCAGTCTAACCTCTCAGTGTATATACACAGAGAAGCAGTCTAACCTCTCAGTGTATATACACAGAGAAGCAGTCTAACCTCTCAGTGTATATACACAGAGAAGCAGTCTAACCTCTCAGTGTATATACACCGAGGAGCGAATTACAGGTCCCTATGTTACCAGCACCTTTACAATACTCCTCAAGTCCTATGTACTAACAACCTTGAAAACCACAGTAGACATCGTGAAGGAAAAACCACAATCAGTAAAAACAATATACTTTATTTCCAGAATAACTATTAACTAAGGGAACGGCCTCAGCTTCCCCGTTATGGCATCGACACTTGGAAACAGATTACAAGTCACGGTCTAAGTATCAGAGCATTTAATCCTTACCTAAGACTTAACAGCCAAACGGAAATATTGGAGCACCGTGAAAATTCTTCAGTTCTATCAGAATAATACCAGACAGACTTAAAACAGAGCGTGATATGCAATCGCTGGAAATGTTATCGTTCTGTTCTGTAACAAATTAAAGTTATCTTAATTTAGTTATCTCAACACTTAAATCCTAAGTATCTACTCTGCTTTCTTTGAGTGTTTTAGTCTCTTATGTAAGACACGTTCCTGGCCTTACATACAAGTTATAATTAATTTATTGTGTCGGGGACAGGCAGCCAGAGTGTATTCACACACTTTAGGCTTATATCGAGGTCCCTCCTCCCCCTCAAGGTCGAACTACTGACCCCCCTTCCCCTTCCAGGATGTAACACCCACAACAAGCTGACTAACTCCTGGGTACCTGCTTGCTGCTAGGTGAACAGGTGCATTAGGTGATAGGAAATGCGCCAACCTATTTATTGGTGACAAACAAGGTCTACCTGCCAGGGCCACTGTCAGAATCGTCAGAGGTACCAGGGAGGATCTTTGGCAAGCCGCCGGCTTCCTGTCCTCATCGAGGGTCACTAGAGTGACCCTCAAGTAAATTCAGGTAAATTACAGTCGAAATGGTCGACTGTAATCACCATAGAAAACGTTTGCCTGTACGTGGCAGGACGTACAGGAACGCAGGGGGGACTACCCTAACACCCCTCTGTCATCTACCTCTACCATCTACCTCAGATCTACCAACCTTGTCGTATCGCGTCGCACAGGTCACCCTGAAGGCTTCTACATACCTTGACTGCAGCGAGGAGAGCAGTCTTCAGGGCGGCGAATCCGTCTCTGAGTCAGACGGAAAGTATGCTAGTAGCCTGAACGCGGACGCCATGGTTTGTTGACAAACTGTCTGGGGTCACCACTGGTGTGGAAAACGACTCTGGGGCCACCACTTTAGTGTCCTAATATCCACCAGATAAGGGTTAAGCAAGTCACTGATTATCACACACATATATATTCTAGAACTGTACAGACTAGAGGGAGTGAGTCTCTCGTGTTTATCTGCTTGAAGCTCCCCCTCGCTAGTCGGTCGCTTCCCTCCTCTCCGCTGCCGTTTTCTCTGATCACCGTCGTGTTGTAAGGGGGACTGAAGTCAGTATATATATGCATTGAAATATATACACCTTACATGTGTGGCCAGCTGCGTAATGCTTTATATATGTGGCCAGCTGTGCAACGCCTAATATATGTGGCCGGCTGTGTAACACCTTGCATATGGTTGATTGATGACATGTCACGGTCAGAACATCAGGTGATATTAGTGACAATATTAAAACGATCAGTTGATTCTCGACGTACCGAGCCTCACAGTTCATTTATGTAAACAAGTAACAATCTTGTAACGATCTTTACAAGATTGCTACTTACTTAGCTTAACGAACCGTGAGTTCAGTTCCTGAACCCCATTGTGTGCATCTGTAGCCCTTTCCACCACCCCCGCGGGATGGGTATGGGGTCCACCACCGCCCACGGGATGGTTATGGGGTCCACCACCGCCCACGGGATGGTTATGGGATGTATAATAAATGAATAAACTAACTATTTTATCGCGGTGACTCTTTTGTGGGCAATAAAATTCTCTGTGTCTTAAAGTTTATTTTTAGCGAGGAACTAAACTTTCCAACCAGACGCAGCTGACGTGTTGACAAAGCAACGAACACCTATGAACCACAACGTTCATCCTGACCTAATACAGTAGATCTAAACACTCAGCACATAGCAGGATAATATATTATATATATAATATATATATATATATGTATATATATATATATATATATATATATATATATATATATATATATATATATATATATATATATGCAAACAAGCCTGAATGGTCCCCAGGACTAGATACGACTGATCTAAATCTCGTGTCACCGTGCAATCTCGTGATACAGATATATATATATATATATATATATATATATATATATATATATATATATATATATATATATATATATATATATGAGAATCTATCAGCTGCAGAGTTCAGCACATTCTGTAACCGAATTGTAGCCGATGAGAGAGAAACACTAGGTTACATATTTACGTTATTGAGGATGGCATGGCGCCTACAAGGACCTGATCAAATCTAATAATTGAATCTAGAGTTATAGTATAGTTATAGTATATATATAAAGTCTTTTCATTACTAGTTGTTTCTCTGGTACCAAAGTTTTCTAACTGAATCTGCAACGGAGTGACATAGTAATCTTGTCCACTGCTCCAGCGCCTAAAGACTCCTCCTTCACCTTGGCGTGGGTCTGGTTAAACTCTGAATAAATAAAACAGCGTTTTCGCACAATTGGATCCTCTAGGTTGGGGAAAAGGGGTCGAGGGTTGGGAAAGTCGAAATAAATCCCCAAAATGGACAGATAACGTCATTGTTGGGGACATGGCGAGATTTAGCATTGGGTTTAAACCCCTTCCCTCCACGACAGCCTATGATTCGAGCCCTCTCTAAACCTACAGGTAAAGGTTCACTTCATTAACAACTGTCTTCTCATGTTTCCTCTCCTCCTTATGCTCCACGAAGCCAGCGTTCGTCGTCCCCTCTAAAGACTTTTTCATCGAGTCCTTAAGGAGCCTCTTGTTCACGCCGGGTCCTGCAAGTGTGAAGATGGATTCTGTTAGCTCATATTCCTTCCACACGTTAGGTTAGGTTAGGTCTTGCCTCGCATGGACTACGAGGCACTTTGAATCCTGCAATTTCCTTTCTTCCAATAAATGCTATTGAACTTTGGCGATGCGGAACAGATGTGAACCAGGAATCATCAAGTAGTTATGCAACCCCTGACGAAACCTGTATATATATCTCTTCAATCACGGTGGCTTTGTTTACATATGTTAAATAGTTTACGAAATTGGAACTTCGCAACCGAGGCTATTATTGTTATAACAATGATTAAGGAAAGATATAGAACTTTGGTAAGAGGTTGTGTAAATGGTTGAATATTCCTGACCAGAGTCGCCGCAGTGAGTGAACATTGGCACGTTTCATCCCTTCGTTAGACATACACTTGAGGAAGAATGTCTCAATCTAAAAAATATAATGAAGATGTCTATAGTTTGGGCAAATATATATTTTGTAATTCAATTGTTTTTCTCTATGTCTCTGTCTCTCTGTGTCTCTATCTCTCTGTCTCTCTGTCTCTTTCTCCTCCCCCTTACCACAGATTGAGAGGAAGACAGGAAGAAAGACGAGGCCGTGGAAGGCGCCGAAGACGATCATCCCGAGATACATCCTGAAGTAGAAGACCCGGAAAATCTGCGACTGGGCAAAGGCGAGTACAATGATCCCGAAGAACTTAGTGAGGGTGATGCCGGAGAGTACCTGGGAGAGGTGAAACAGAGAGAATGGTGAGGGAAAAGGTGAGATACTTATATAAACTTGAAATATCTCACTTCCTGATCGGCCAAAAGTACTCAAAGAGTTTCCCCAAGATGTTTCCTAAGACCCTTACCGAGGAACCCATGTTGGCGAGGGCTTCCCTCGCACGTTCCACCCTCGACGGCCTGACGGAGGTGGCAAAGGCGTGGGTGACGTGGCTGCAGAACTCTACGGAGATCCCCACCGCCTGTGGAAGAACGAGGAGGTTCGGTTATTTGAGCAAACCGCACAGCGGTCGTCGGATATAAGCCACCGGATATTGGCGTTTCTCGGGTGCCAGCGGGTATATTGACCATTATTATGTGTTTAGTCTTAGTGTATACTCACCAGGCACTCACTATCACAACATACTCACCATCACCAGGCACTCACTATCACAACATACTCACCATCACCAGGCACTCACTATCACAACATACTCACCATCACCAGGCACTCACTATCACAACATACTCACCATCACCAGGCACTCACTATCACAACATACTCACCATCACCAGGCACTCACTATCACAACATACTCACCATCACCAGGCACTCACTATCACAACATACTCACCATCACCAGGCACTCACTATCACAACATACTCACCATCACCAGGCACTCACTATCACAACATACTCGCCATCACCAGGCACTCACTATTACAACCTACTCACCATCACCAGGCACTCACTATCACAACATACTCACCATCACCAGGCACTCACTATCACAACATACTCACCATCACCAGGCACTCACTATCACAACATACTCACCATCACCAGGTTGACGAGTGACACAGCATTTAGAGAGATGTTCCACCAATACATCATGCCCATCATGTCGATGATGATCATGCAGATGGTGACGAGGATAATGAGGGAAGAGACCAGGTCAAGGGTCAAGATGAACATGACTGCAAACACTGAACCAACCGAGATGGCGAGGTTGATTCCAGTGTCACGCCACATGGTCAGGTACTGCTCGTAGTAGACGTAGAAGATGCTGCAGAAGAAGGTGGGAGATGAATAAGATGCTGCAGGAGGTAGGAGATGAGTTTAGGAAGAATGAGAGACCTAGAGAGAAACAAAAACTAGAGGGTGGGAGTTACAACACAAGGTGCTCAGCCAGTAGTATTTATTCACGATTGGAACATGTTCTCTCAACAAGTGATATTCGAGAAATCTAGCTAATTGAAATGTTCTGGTTGCAGCATCGTCCTGTATCTTTACAAGTACAGCTTATTTTTAAACAAAGTATTCATCAATTAAAAACTTCATAATAACTGGATCTGTTTCCAGGAGGATTCTTCAAAATGCACTAATGTAGGAAAATAGATCTTAGCTCAGCCCGTCTTCTAGAGCATTCAAGCGAACATGTTGAACCTCTCTTATAGAGTGGCATCAGATCCTAGATGAGTCCAAGATTAGCTGTGTTGTTACTCTGAACTTTGTAGGTACATAGACCAGAACCTGAACTACCTTTAAGCAAGTCTATAAATACGGTGCCAGTACACCACAAGGCAGTGTGCTTGGCACCTGTCTATTGGCACCTTGGCACCTGTGGAATGTCTATTTCAACTATCATCTAAACTTCCTCCGTGAAATGTAAGTCTAAACTTATGACTACATTCTGACCTTTGCATATATATATGAGAAAATGCCAACTGCTATGAGGTTCATTAGTCACTTTGCAGCAAAATATATATAGAGGCTAGTTAATAGATTATATTTGTGGTTGAGAAAACACATGGGTTGATACAAACAGAACAAGATGATGTTATAGCTGGAACAAGCATGCATGACATTAATTAGGTGCTCACCATGAGGTTGACATCTAAAGTGATGCCTTTAACTCGTCAATGATCATGAAAATCATTATTCTAGCCCTAGCAAGCAAAGGAGGTAGCCAAGAAACATACAGTACTCGATTATATCTCATGGCCTCACCCTGTCTCCATACATGTACAAAGTAGAGAAGCGTGAAGGACGACTCATCTTCTATCTTGACACTTCCTGGCTGAGCGGATCAGCATGTCAAGGATCCTAAGTGCCAGCGAGACGTTGACGGAATTATTATTTTGTGTAAGACCAATTATCTCAAGATTCCAATTCCGGCTATGTGGTCAGCCGGAAGGTGGTGACCACAGCAATATGTAGACGATGAGTCACAATAACGTGGCAGAAGATATGAAGACCAAACCACCCATCAGAAGACGACGAAACGACGACGTTTCGGTCCGTCCTGGACCATTTTCAGATCGTATGAGATACAAGACTTGATAATTGGTCCAGGACGGACTGAAACGTCGTCGTTTCTCCACCTTCTGACGTGTGGTTTGGTCATCAACCACAACAATAGGCAGTGTACTATGCAAATAAAAGCCTCATGCTGGCTGTATCATTTTCAGAAACAACACTATCACCCATCAATCGTTTCTCGGCTGACTCACTTTTGGTACATTCTCTCAACAACTAGACACTCGTGAAATGAACCCCACCGACCACATGAAGGTTTAGACACACAGTTGCCTCCAGTACTACCAATTGCCTGATGTGAGTGCAGCTAAACATTAAACAAAGTCCACACCTAACAAAACAATAATAATCTCATTAAATACAGTAGTTCAGTTTCAAGTGCCACGTTAAGAAATACATTTCAGTTGGATAACAGTTCTTAGCCTACAGTTTCGTTTAGGAACATCAGTACTATTTCTTAGGAGCAGTCTTAGTTTAAAGGAGAGGAAGGTTAGGGTTGGGCAAGTACCAACCTGTAAGGAACAACTTCAATTTCCTTGGAATAAGTTGAGTTCGCTTGGAGGTAAGCTGTCATATAGTCCGAGAGCTTGTATGCCCAGTCCAAGGCACCGATGAAGTCCGCCGAGGTTCTGAGAATGGTGTGGTAAGTCATGAAATAGTTGGCCCCCACGTAACTCTCGTAGCCGTCGTCCAGGACCTTGACCGCCTCTCCGTAGGCGGGATGCCCAGCGAAGGGGCAGGCCGTACCGTGCGGGTTGTCGTGTAGGTAGTCGTTGAGATGAGTCATGAAGTTCTCAGGCTTGGGCCGGTGGTTCTCGAAGTCTTCCTTGTGGAAGCAGGTGTCTATGCCATTCATGTCGAACTGTGCTGTAAGTGTGAGACTTGTGTTTAATGTCTGCAGCAGGCTTTGACCCAAGAACGTTAGTCTCCATCACAGCATATCTAAACTTGTGTTAATAACATGTCAATTATTATAACAATTAATCTATACTGTTCAAAGCTCTGCTAACTGTATTTTGGAGAGATTTTGGGTGCAAATGGTATCAACAAATAATTGGGCCAATATGCTAGTACACTAACAATTCTCTCATTGTTTAACAAATAAAAATTAGTTTATAATTATTGTTAAATAGTCCGAGAGCTATTACTATTATTTCTATTACTGGGGTTATTTCTTTACTAAGTCTCACAATGTATCTTCAACATCAATGGCCTCAAGCATGACACTGTCATCCCAAGCTCTGACACATATTGCTGAAGTACGCCTACTGTGGTTTCACTTATTCTTACGTAATTATAATTCGCCTACAGATTCATGTAATGTGACCAGCTTAGCTTAAGGAATCCATTGAGGTACACAGCCGTGGTACCTGGGATTGATGCACACGACTCCTGCAGTGGAAATACCTGAGGTGTTGATGTAGAGGCCGTCTTTATCAAGCCTACAGCAGGCGCCCACAGTAAACCCAGTGCCGACGGAGTCCTCAAGCCAGGAGAAGTACGGTCCCAGCCAAGACATGGCCCCAGAGGCTAGGTAGGTACTGTTGGGATAGACAGTGACAGGTATATTTAGTACAAGAGGAAGTTCCTTGTTGGAGGAGACGGTGTTTCCGCCAATTAAGGAACCGTGTGAGGGGCAACATGGAAGGGTTAGTTCAACAGTAAAGTCTTAGTGAAAACAGCGGTGGAAGTAATGAAGGAGAGGGCAAAATACCTGTGCTAGTCGCTTTCAGAGTTGACAGTTTATATACCTTACCATTCATTTTAAGTCGCCTGTGATGTCTTGAGAATTGATTAATAACCAATATTAGAAAAATAATGTAAAGCAAGCCTCTCTCTTACTTAACTGACATTCCATTAGCTTAATATCAATCCCTCTAGACCGAACAAGCAGATTTGAGGGCGACTCCAACTTAAGGGGAAATTCATACAGTTTCACATTACGATTACAAGAAGACATGGCAACATGTGATAATGAGAAACGAGATGTCCAACAAACACAATGACGAGGAACAAGAGGTGGCAACACACAATGACAAGGAACAAGCGGTGGCAACATACAATGACGAGGAACAAGAGGTGGCAACACACAATGACAAGGAACAAGAGGTGGCAACACACACAATGACAAGGAACAAGAGGTGGCAACACACAATGACAAGGAACAAGAGGTGGCAACACACACAATGACAAGGAACAAGAGGTGGCAACATACAATGACGAGGAACAAGCGGTGGCAACACACAATGACAAGGAACAAGAGGTGGCAACATACAATGACGAGGAACAAGCGGTGGCAACACACACACAATGACGAGGAACAAGCGGTGGCAACACACAATGACGAGGAACAAGCGGTGGCAACATACAATGACGAGGAACAAGCGGTGGCAACATACAATGACGAGGAACAAGCGGTGGCAACATACAATGACGAGGAACAAGCGGTGGCAACATACAATGACGAGGAACAAGCGGTGGCAACATACAATGACGAGGAACAAGCGGTGGCAACATACAATGACGAGGAACAAGCGGTGGCAACATACAATGACGAGGAACAAGCGGTGGCAACATACAATGACGAGGAACAAGCGGTGGCAACACACAATGACGAGGAACAAGAGGTGGCAACACACAATGACAAGGAACAAGAGGTGGCAACACACAATGACGAGGAACAAGCGGTGGCAACACACACAATGACGAGGAACAAGCGGTGGCAACACACACAATGACAAGGAACAAGAGGTGGCAACACACACACAATGACAAGGAACAAGAGATGGCAACATACTCGTTGGGCTGGAGGGAGGACAAGAAGATCTGCTGCGTGATGGAGTCCTCGTAACAGCCAGACACCTGACACACCAAATTCTGCTCGTGGACGTCGCTAAAATTATATCCCTCCTTCATGACGAAGTAGACAGGTGGCCCGACAGACAGGTAATCGTTCAGGAACTGTCAAAAGAGACGGAGTAAGGAGGATATTGACGTCGAGAGACCGGGAGCGCCACGTCATTCGTGAATACAGTGAAGACGCTGCTCATCTTCAGTGGCTTCTTGGTGAATTGTTAAGTCGTTCTTACTTCCCACTTTTCCCTCTCTACCATTCTTGACCTGTGATTCATACCTCTGTCTCCACTATTCTTCGGTCCGTCTAATTACTACATGCTACCACAAGCTACACATGCTTTCGGAAAGCTTCCTGGCAATACGTTAGTAATGAATAAATATGATATATTTACTCATTATAATGTTGGTGCTGAACGTACAACACGAAAAAACATAATTTTAGTTTGAAAAAGTATCTTTTTACAATGAAATTAGACGAAAATAAAGAGCTGGTGACGCCAAATTAAGTCGACGATCCAAGCGTCGGTTAGGTTAGGTTAGGATAGAAGGTTAGGATAGAAGGTTAGGTTTGGTTTGGTTAAGTTAGGTTAGGTTAGATTAGGTTAGGTTAGGCTAGGTTAGGTTAGGTCAGCCTAACCTAACATATCATATTTTTTCCATTACTAACGTATTGCCAGGAAGCTTTGTGAAGCTTGTGGTAGCTTGTGGTAACTTGTGGTAATTAGACGGACCCCTATTCTTGCCTTCATTCCTCACCATCTTCCTCCTCCTCCTCCTTCACATCAACACTCTCCACCACTTTGTCGCATACAACACACCTCTCACCCACCTCACACAATGCACCACTCACCCACACTCATACAACACCCCACCTCACCACATACAACACCCCACCTCACCACATACAACACCCCCCCTCACCCCATTCAACCCTCCCCTCTCACCTTGAAGTACTTGATCACATAAGAGTCCTGAGGCATTGAGAGGTCCTGCTCCAGACCCACCGAGAGCTTGGGAGTGACGGAGAGGGAAGCACAGAACACCCCGAGGGACAGTAAGCACACCACCACCCTCACCACGTCCTGGAGGGCAAAGGAATAGGTAAGGTGGTTAGGAAGGCAGGCTATAGGTAAGGTGGTTATAGCTAAGGGAGTAAAGCAGATAATATTAGGGCAGGGTTAGAATTATAGACATTATTTGTTGTTAAATTTAGTATAATTATTAATAAAATTATAATTATTATTATAACTCAAAGAAAATGGGGGTGTTGGAGGCTGGCTGCCGAGGTGACTATGCTAACACGAACACCTACCGTCATGTTCACAGAACGGCGACGAGGATGAACTGGGAACGCAGGTATTTGTTCAGCTTAAAACACAAGGAAGAACATGCGGTCTCGCCCCCGGAGGAGGAAGGAAATCGTGCTGTCTGTGAGCACCATACCCGATGCTGTGTGCTAACGGATGCTGTGTGCTAACCAGTGCTGTGTGCTAACCAATGCTGTGTGCTACCCAAGCTGTGCTGACTCAAGCTGTGTACTAAGGAATCTGCGATCCATGTGTGCCGATGCCGTGTACGAAACAACGCTTTGATGCTGTATACAAAACCCGATGTTTTGTATATGAAACGCGCTGTGTGCTACAATT
Organism: Procambarus virginalis; assembly: GCA_020271785.1. Lineage (NCBI taxonomy): Eukaryota > Metazoa > Arthropoda > Malacostraca > Decapoda > Cambaridae > Procambarus > Procambarus virginalis. The sequence goes on along the minus strand of WNGS01167372.1, from coordinate 9,351,992 downwards.
CTTCACGCTGTGAACTGACTGCTGTGCCAACTGCTGTGTTGCTGTGAGTAGTAACAACACATGTACACAAGGGCTAGGTAAGACTTCAGTTGCTGCTATATTGTGCACTGTTGTGAATTTTTGCATTAAAATGCTTGTGTGCTTTGCAAAATTAAAGTAATTACAGTGAATTCATAACTAACATATTACAGTGCAGTAAGTGTTTAGTATTCTGAGGAACATTTAAGTGATAAGTTTACATTTGTTCAGTAAAAATGGCAAATATACCTCAGTTTCCTGCATTTGATCTTGACTGCGACCAGACACACCTGTCACAGATGTGGACCAAATGGTTTAAAAGGTTTGAAAATTTGTTGATAGTTTCTGACATCAAAAGTGCTGAAAGAAAGCGTGCCTTTCTACTTCATTATGCAGGTGATCGAGTTTGTGACATCTTTGATACACTGAAAGACACTGGTGGTGCCAAAGATTATGACACTGCCAAAGCCAAATTAACTGAGCACTTCAAACCAAGACAAAATACTGCAATGGAAATTATGCATTTCAGGAGAGCCAGACAACTCTCTAATGAAACTGTGGCTCAATACCACACACGTCTGCAGGGTTTAGCAGCCTATTGTGAGTTTGCTGATGTTGACAAAGAAATCAAACAACAAATAATTGAAACATGCACATCTACACGTCTCCGTCGAAGAGCTCTAGAACTTGTTGATGATGAAAGTTCTCTTACCAAGATACTGGATATTGCTCGTCGAATGGAAGATGCTGCACGTGATGCTCGTGTCATGGAGTGCAGTGCCAACAACGGTTCTGCCACTATTACTAACAGTGATGAGGTATGTAAGGTTCAGGGAGTACACTGTGCTCATAGAAGATATCATGGCAAACCTAACAGCAAATTGAGCCGAGAACCACATCACAACTGGAGTCATGGAACAAGACTCAAGCAGTCACAACGACTCACATCAGAGGGTGACAACAATAAATGTTACAATTGTAGAGGAGACTACCCACACCAAGATAATGTTTGTCCTGCTCAAGGTAAGAAGTGCTATGAGTGTGGAAAACTAGGTCATTTTGGTGCTATGTGTCGTTCCACACTAAAGAAACCACAGTCAGTGAATAAAAGCACTGTAAGAGGATCAGGTCATAAGGGTCGAGGTGGCAAACACAATATTGCACCTCAAATCCAGAATGTTAATAATGTACAAGACAACATGTCATTACAACCAGTCTCAGATGACAGTGAATGTGATTACATTTATGGAGTACAATCAGTCACAGAATGGAATGATCTTCCAAACAACCCAGAGACTATAGTATACATTGCTGGTATTTGTCTCAAAGTTCTCATTGACACTGGATCAAACATTGACACCATTGCTGAATGCCACTATGAGAAATTAAAAAACAGTTCCCAAGCTTGAAAACTATAATGGCAAAGCCACTGCCTATGCTTCAAAGGTAGCCTTACCAGTGATTGGAACTTTCACTGCAGAGATTAAGTCAAAGAGTGCAATGCTCATTACTACATTCCATGTTGTTAGGAATGCAAAGGAGTCTCTACTCAGTTACAAGACTTCAACCAAATTGGGGCTACTTCAGCTTTCTAATGCTGTAGCAGTGGAATCTGCAAACAATGTTGATGGTATTGTTGCTGAATTTTTTGATCGATTTGAACCAAGGATTGTTCTACTGATAGCAAAGTTCAGCTGCACATCAACCCAGATGTAATTCAAGTTGCCGAGGAATATGTACACTCTGTAACCTGTGATGCAGTCCCTAAGGCTCTCACTCTTGATGAAATCCGTACTGCAACCCAACTCTGCAAGCAACAGTGGATGCATTGACTAAGAAAAAGTTTCCACGCATCCCACCCTCAGGAGTTGACCAAGATGCATTCAAAGCACTTGAACGCATCCAGACAGAATTAAGTGTTACGCAACAACGCGACACCGTGCTGCGAGGTACTCGTATCGTCATTCCAGCTGTTCTCCAGCAACGTGCTCTGAAGCTTGCACATCAAGGACACCAAGGTCTTGTTAGGACCAAACAGCTGCTACGAGAAAAGGTGTGGTTTCCTGGCATTGATCGTCAAGCAAAGGACATGCATGATGCCTGTGTCCCTTGCCAAGCTGCAGTGGATACTTCAAGACCAACACCTCTACAACCTTCACCACTACCTGCTGCACCATGGACGGAAGTATCGATGGACTTCTGCGGACCGCTACCAACTGGAGAGTACTTGATGGTAGTCATTGATGATCACTCACGTTATCCAGAAGTAGAAATCATCACTTCCACATCTGCAAAGGCTGTCATCCCGAAACTCGACAAGATCTTTTCAAACTTTGGCATTCCTGAAGTTGTCAAGACGGACAATGGACCGCCATTCAATGGACAAGACTTCGTCAACTTTGCTGAGCATATTGGATTCAAACACCGCCGTGTGATGCCACTACATCCTCAAGCAAATGGAGAAGTCGAGAGATTCATGCAACCTCTCATGAAAGCGGTACGCTGTGCTCATGCCGAAGGACGATCCTGGAAACAAGCTATGTATGCTTTTCTCAGGAACTACCGTGCAACACCGCATGGAACACTGGGCAAGTCGCCTGGCGAACTTTTATTTGGACGTCCTATGAGGATCGCACTACCTGTCATGCCAGCCGAGGTAACGGATAAACGTCTCGCTCAGAAGGATGCACTAGCCAAGGGCAAAATGAAAATTGCTCATGATCAACGTGCAAAGGAACAATTCATAAAGGTTGGAGATACTGTTCTCGTTAAAAGAAAAAAGAGGGAAGTTAGATATGCCGTATGATACAAAACCATATAAAGTGATTAGTGTAAAAGGAACTATGGTAACAGCGAGTAATAGAGATCATAGTATAACACGTAATATGGCTTATTTCAAAGTGATTCCAACTAGTGTAGAAAATGATGAAGTGAAAAGTCGTACAAAGGAAAAAGAAAAAATGAGCTATAACCGACAAACAATTCATCAAGGGATATTCTTGTATTTAAGGACTCTCGTCCTAAACGTCATGTTAAACGCCCTACACGATTTGATGATTAATTGTGTTCCTATGTAATGCAATTTACTTATTATGCTAAACTAAATTTAATATTGTTTGAATAATGCAGATCTCTCATTCAATATTTTGTAACTTTGTATTACAGTTTCTTTCATTTTTGTTTAACATTGCATATGTATTTTTAACATTGAAATCCTTTGTGGTAAAGATTAAGTTGTTTAAATTCTTTGTGTGCTTAATTAATGTTAAATGTATGCAATATCTCTTGATATGTTAATAACTTACTTTGTGTCAATAACTTTGCTTTGTGCTACAAGCATGGTAGACATCCTGTATTCATTCTTTTTAAAGAAAAGGAGGGATGTCATGTTCACAGAAAACGGTACCATCCGTTTTGTATGTGCTGCGGCTCAGACGCCAGCAGGAGGTAAACAAGAGCGTACAGGACGCCCGCCAAGCTTGGTAGCTACTAGTCATGTATCAGTTTAAGTATTAAAGTCAGTAACCAAGCAATGGCTTTATGTCAACCCTACAACCAAGACTTCCTCAACTACACACAAACACCACACCTACCTTAAGAATGAAAGGAGCGTAGGCATACTGGAAGATCTGGTAGCAAATGGAGGAGTTCTCACCCCGCTTGTTACTCTTGCTGCCCTTGACACAACACACAACGTCCCAGCGGTGGTCCTGGCGCCACAAGAAAGTTTTAAAGGTCTGCTGTAGGTGCCAGAGATTTACGCTACACGAAAACTTTTTGGGCGAGAGCTTTATTTGGAAGCGGAAAGCTCTTTGGTGATTATTGCAGGCAGTGTTTTTAGATTTATTTTTGTTATGCAATTGGACAATAAATAGTATATGATAAAATGGTCTGTTGTGAAAATATTTAGAGCAAAATACAATAGTCTGATCTGACCTCGTGTTGTTATAACTTAGGAGAATAATGGACCATTGTAAAATGAGTTATTATCAAATAACTGATAATAACAAAGAACTTTGTGATATTCTAAATAACTAGTTCCTTTTTATTTACTAAAGAACCTTATATTTTACCTGTAGCTGAACAAATCTACGTAGGTGGTGTGGACTATTTTGTTTGGCTATTAAAATGAACGCAAGATTGGCAGATGCGGTTAATGCTGACAAATGGAGGATTCTGAATTTAGGTGATGTTAATACAGCAAGTGGATATGGGATTAACCGGGATTTTAACCCAAAAGCTCAATGTATAAATGTTCTAAATAATACAAGTAGGATACTGATATTCACATCTAGAAGCGTTAACAATGTCATTTGATATTTGTTCAGCATTACTGTGCCATGTGAGGCCCCATATAGATTATGTAGTGATTTTGAGCCCCGTACTATGCAATGCACTTAAGTTCACATGTAAATAAAGGGATAACAGACGTTAATCCCAGGAATTAATCCCTTGACCTCAAGTTCAATTTAAGTTCAAGTATGTTTATTGAGACAAGAAAGAAATACATCTCAAAGGGATAGAGTAGCTTAGGCTATTTCTACCCCACCCCCCCACCCTTGACCTCACCTCAACTCTGCGGGCGTCGAGGGACATGAGTGCCACAAAGCAGGTCATTTGAAGGATGAAGTCGATAACGAGTGCCAGGGCGGCGTAGAGGGAGAAGGCGTACACGGCCGGCATGTCTGACAATGCTCCTGTAGCGACGCAATACACTCAATTGATCTCTAATGAATAAGTCAATGCAACATTAAATGAATCAAAATAAAAGTTAGAACAAATACCAGAGCATTTGAGGACCCTGATTTACGAAGCAGTTACGCAAGTACTTACGAACGTGTACATTTTTCCTCAATCTTTGACGGCTTTGGTTACATTTATTAAATAGTTTATAAGCATGAAAACTTACCAATCAACTGTTGTCATTGTTATAAACAGCCTTCTGGTGCTTCGGAACTCATTAACTATTTAATAATTGTAAACAAAGCCGCCAAAGATTGAGAAAAGATGTACAGGTTCGTAAGTACTTGCATAACTGCTTCATGAATCCAGGTCCTGATAACAAACAAAAAAGAATTCTTGGTGTTGGCTCTGGTGAGACTTGAGAGAGGATTCGTGTCATTTAAAGCCATTGACGCTCATAACCTTAAAAGCTTAGGAAGACTCACTAACCGAGAAAGAAGCAGAGAGCCTCAGCTGAGGTCGAGAGCAGCATGGAGGGGGCCACTTCGCCCACAACACGCCCCACGTGCTCCTCGAGGCTCTCATCGTCTCTCCGGGGCTCCCTCTGCCACGTCTGCACCAGGATGAAGATGTTGTCTACGCCCACCGCCAGCACCAGGAACGGGATCACCTGTACCACGGTGAGCAACTGTTAGCCTCACTCAAGAAAAGAATTGTTGTCAGTCACTGAACCCCGAGTTCAGACGTTGGTCGTAGTAGGACTGCAACCTGGTTCATTGATTACAAAGTGAAATTCAAGTGGATTCCGTCTCATGTTTGGTGGGACTGGGTGGTTATAAATAGGAGCTGCCTCGTATGGACCATTTACGGGCTCACCATAGCCCGTGTTACATGGACACTTCGTTCTGAGTAGCTAAATCTAAAACAACAACAACAATGTATGGGCCCATAGGCCTTCTGCACTTATCTTCTTATGTTGGAATAGTGCTCAACGAGGTGGCGAAGACTTGGCCAAACACGTCACATCAAAACCACAAGTTGACATTGAATGTGTTTTAACAATGAGACAAATAAGAAGCAAATTTAGAGATATAGTCAGGCACAAACAGATGTGGCGAGAAGAGGTATAATGTATGAGGGAAGCCAAACCATGCAACACTACATGTGTGTGAGTCAAAACACCAACATTTCACTTATGGTAAAAGGAGAAATGCTTGGAGTGACTCTGTGCTCATGCGGCTCAGGCTTGGGTACAAATATTACTGGGAATATGGAACAGGTGTTAATGACACCAAGTGTAAACTATGTGGTATGTTAAGGTCTCACACCCTCGCCCATTATGTTCTTGTTGTTGTTTCAGATTTAGCTACTCAGGACGAAGTGTCCATGTAGCATGGGCTATGGTGAACCCGTAATATTTTCTTGATTGTCCGTTGATTAATGTATATTGAAACACTGGGATAAGGACTGTTCTGGACATATAGCCTGGATGTGTCACAACGGAAAGATTGATGATATTCTGGAGAGATATAAGAATTTTGTTCCAAGATTGTAAATTTGTCGAATTGTCTGAATGTCTATTGCAAATTGTCTGTGCACCTAATCATAAAATACGTGTGTGTGTACGTCTGGTAACATACTGCTTGTGTAAAGGAAGGAATGTATATGTGTATCACTCAGAATGTTCGGTAATATGTTTATTGATGCTGAATGGGGTGAGAATATGTTTATTGTTTGTGATGTGTCTAAATATATATATATATGAACACATTGTACTGAACAGGGTGAGAATAGCTTGAGCTACCTCATCCCTTTGTGTGTATTTTTACCTCAATAAACTTATTTAAATTTGAATTTAACTCGTTCAGTGGTGTTGATGAGTGACCTGAGTTAAGTAGTCGAGGACAAAAATAGGGAAGGCACTACCCTCTGTTGTGTTGGTTGCTGTGAGAGAGAAGTTTAGAGTCATTTTGTGAGTGAACCGGTTATGGTTTCAGGGGGTTCTGTGTGAGCGAGTGAGTGAGTCAGTGAGTGAGTGTACTCACCTCAATAACGAAGAGTGTGGCCGGGACACCAGTGTAGCCGTAGAACCCGAGGGAGGCCAGGACGGAGAACATAACTAACACCACCCCACCCAGAGCCAGGGTCATCTTGCTGTCGATCTGAAACACAGGAATTATTAGCGTCCCTCCAGTAACACACACTCACTCACACACACACTAGGGGGGAAATAGGAAATCCAGGAAAATAGGACCATAGTCATTGCTGTAAACAACCGATGCTCGAAAGGCGGGATCCAAGAGTCAATGCTCGATCCTGCAGACACAAATAGGTGAGTACACACATACGTACACACACACACACACACACACACACACATACACTAGCGGGCCGAAAGAGCTAGAGCTCAACCCCCCACAAACACAACTAGGTGAACACACACACACACACACACACACACACACACACACACACACACACACACACACACACACACACCTGGGGCTGAGTGGCAGAGTGGACAGAGTTCTAGACTCGTAGACCTAGGGACCGGGGTTCGATCCCCGCACCCAGCGAAGACAGATGGGCAGAGTTTCCTTAACCCTGATGCCTCTGTAACGTAGCAGTAAATAGGTACCTGGGAGTTAGAAAGCTGCTGCGGGCTGCTTCCTGGGATGTGTGTATTTAGAGGAAAAAAAATAGTAGTTAGTAACAGTTGATTGATTGACAGTTGAGAGGCGGGCCGAAAGAATAGTGCTCAACCCCTGCAAAACAACTAGGTGAATACACTCACCAGGAGCCTGCGGCACTCTGAGGACACATTTCCGAGAGAGAGAGTGATGTAGATGAACATTATGAGATAGCTGATGAAGATGGTGAGGACATCGTTGACACTCTCCCTCACCAGCTCGTCCTGGATGGACCGTTCTGTACTGTACGCGATGTCCATCCCACCTGTGAGCTCCTCGTCCTCAACCGCCTCCTTCATGAACTCCAGGAACCTGTCAGGAGAAAACTGCGATGAAATCAAGCTATAATTGCTATGACAGTAAGAGACACAGTAGCTATCATGGCAAAGAAGTGTGGCCATAGCAAGAGCATAGCTATATACATGGAGCCTTGTGTTTCGAAGATTTTTCTCTCCCTATTCAATATCTCCTTAATTCCCACTACCTAAAGGTTATGGGATCAGCCGGCCAAGCTGCCTGGCACCCATAAATAACACCTGGTGCAAAACATTAACTAATAATCTTGCTATCACCTTCTCTGCGAGTAACATGAGCTCATCAGGGCTCAGAGAAGGTGCCTCTTGAACACATGCTTTGAACAGTTTCCTAAGTAGGAATTCTAGTATGCCAAGAGAAGTGTAAACAGGATCCAAATAAACATTATCCAGAACCATTCCTCAACTGTAAGGTGTATCGGATCGGGTGTAAGATCTTCTCTGGAGAGAAGATCTTACACTCGATGTCTGCGACCCTTTTTTTTAGTTCCCATGCTTTAAAGACCCAACTTTGGCTTCCACAGTTTCTGGCAGTGTAGCAGCTCACGGTCTAGCCGGATCGAACCTTGCTGAAAGGGCATCACAGACAGTCACTCGACTCCACAGTAAGCGTGGTCTTACAGTCACTTGTTCCACTCCTTAGCTCTGATAACTGCCTGTCATCCAGTTGGCGATTGTCTGCTCTCGTGCGTTCAAGCCTCATGCTACACATTTCAGTAGAACATATCTGACCACCCTAGAGCCTGGGCGTCTACTGAATACCGCATAACATAGGCTTATATGGATATAAAGATATTTGTCTTCACCTTGCATCATGTAAATTCCTGTTCCGGTATGTTAACACTGAATGATTCCATGAAACAATTCCATGAAACAAGCACTGACATACAATTATGATAATTTCAGACGAATTGCCTTTCAAATTGGTACATTAATGTGTTTTCCCACAGCAGACAGGGAATCCGTCTGCTCTGCAGTGAATGTTGCTGGTCAGTCAAAGCAAAAATGTTTTTCCTCAATTAGAAGCAGAGCCAGTGCTCCCATATAACACACTGCAGTCAATAGTTACTTAACAGTGTGAAAGATACTAGCCTTTTCTCAAACAGCCGAGAGTAGAGAAGATACTGACATTGCCTTCAAACAGCACACAATGCAAGAGCAACTTAAGTTTTCTCCCTCAGCAGACACTGAAGAAGCTACTCACCTCTTCTCCCAGGCAAGGGCCGGTTTAAGCTTATCCTCCTCCAGGTAGTTACTGTTGAGTATGGTGATCACGAGAGCAGTGGCCTCTGTGTATCTGGGGCTCTCAGAAATGGCATCGCCCTGCTTTAGGAAGCCCCCCAGAGCCGTGTAGGGGAACACGGGGCCCCCATACGACCCCAGGCAGTAGGAGGTCTTGATTATGCTCGAAGGATTGCTACAGAGATGGGGAAATTTGGACAAGTTAGTAGGAATCCTCCTATACAACTTACTACACTTTTATTGGGATACAGCTTTAGGTATTTAAAATTGCATTATTAATTTTTGTCTTTATTTAACTGATAATACTGAAGGTTTAACGGTGTTCACAAAACAAAGGCTTTGTCAATAAAAATTAAATAATCGAGTTATCACTCAAACAAGGGTGAGAGGGCATGTTCTTATAATAAAGCAGAATTAAGTCCCCTATACAAGTTCACCTTTATCTAATAATAATTGATAACTCACCTCTCCGATAATAATTTATAATTCATATCTGCTTGAAGGTTCAGACTTTCTGAGGTTTAGAATAATTTTGAATTAAAATTACATTTTAAACTAATCAAGTACAGTATTGGTATCATTGAAAAATCGCCAAGGCCAAAAAAAATTAACAAATCATTACACAATGGAGTAAAATTTAATAAGCTTTCAAGAGCCTTCCAGGACGAGTTTAAGCATCCATTAAGGAAATGACAAGACTCCAGGAGTCCCCCCCTAACAAGAGCCTAATATTAGACAAGTGCAAGTGACCCACAAAAATGGGACACACGCGTGCAATTCGTCCAAGAAAAATGATTGCAATCCATGAGATTTCCAGAACAGGAACCTACCGTGAGGGTATCGCAATGTCGGAAACTTTCTAACGTCCCACTGTCGAAAGAGCAAATGAATCCGCAGTAGAGAGGAACGTAGAACTCACTTGACACAGTTGACAAAGTGTTTTACGTAAGTGCCGTCAGCGACATCATGGTTGAGGAGCTCAGCGTCGTTCTGCCAGTAGTTTAGGACACTTTGGATCAAACAATCTGTTTCTACAGGCGCCATTGGTTTCACACACACGTCATTCAGGGTGACGTTCTCCTCGCCGTTATAACCCACAGCTAAAGCAAAGAAGAGAACTTT
>WNGS01167372.1:9311348-9337751 GCA_020271785.1 Procambarus virginalis | reverse complement strand
CTCAGTATAAATAGAAAATCAGAAAAAACTTATTTATTTATTGCTATATCACGTCAAGTGTGATTTCTCAGTGCATGATTATTATTATTATTATCTTATTATTACAAACATATTAGGCCGTGTTAATTGTAAACTGTAGCAACCTTTGTAAACCTAACAACCCTTGTAACTATAACAACCGTTGTAAACCCAATAGCCTTTGCAGCTTAACAACCCTGATTCTAATTTTTTTTTCACTAACACCAAAATTAAGAAATTCAGTAAATTTGTTGTATTTCAATATTACCTGAATCTTTAATATAATTAGATTTATTATATATATATACATCTATATATATAATATATGAATATATAGATCTAATATATATATGAATATAGATAGTATAGTAAGTATATATATATAGAGATAATATATATATATAGAGATATGAGATAAGATGAGTTGAGAGAGATATATAGAATAGATATATATATATATATATATATTATTTACCATATATATATATATATGTCTTACCTAGTAGCCAGAACGCACTTCTCAGCCTACTACTTGCAAGGCCCGATTTGCCTAATAGGCCAAGTTTTCATGAATTAATTGTTTTTCGACTACCTAACCTAAACCTAACTAACCTAACCTAACTTTTTTGGCTACCTAACCATAACTAACCTATAAAGATATGTTAGGTTAGGTTAGGTTAGGGTTGGTTAGGTTCGGTCATATATCTACATTAATTTATAATCCAATAAAAAAAAATTGACCTCATACATAATGCCAAATGGGTAAGCTTTATCATTTATAAAAAAAAAATTAGACCAAAATATATTAATTCGGGAAAAACGTGGCCTTATTAGGCAAATCGGGCCTTGCATAGTAGGCCAAAAAGTGAGTTCTGGCTATAGGTACGACTATATATATATATATTTATATATCATATCATCTCATATATAGTATATATATATATATATATATTATAAATAAAAACTCACTGTGTAAAATCTACTTTTCTTCAGGTCGTGTGTGTTAAATCAACTACCTTTTACCGAATTAATCCGCCAGTTCTTCACTGTTAAATTCAAATTACTTTACTGTGTAAATTCGCCTTTTATCGCTGTGTGTAAATAAATTTTTTATCACTTTGTAAATTAAGTCCATCTAATTTCAATGTTTAAATCCACCTTCAGTTACTGTGTAATTCGACCTTATTTCGATGTAAATCTATTTTCCTTCACTGATTAAATTCAACTACCTTCACTCAGTAAATCTATTTTATCCCCCTGTAAATCCATCTTCCTTCACAATGTAAATCTACCTTTCCTCAATGTGTAATTCCACCTGTTATCACTGTGTAAATCAACCTTCCTTCACTGTGTATATATCCATATCCATCTCTGTATAAATCCACTTCATTGTGTAAATCCCCCTTTTAGAATAGTAAATCCACCATTAAGAATAGTTAATCCACCATTTAGAATAGTAAATCAACCTTTAGAATAGTAAATCCACTTTTAAAACAGGAAATCCGCCTTTTAGAATAGTTAATCCACCGTTTAAAAGTAGAATCAACCTTTAAGAAAGTAAATCCACCTTTAAAAAGTAAATCCGCCTTTTAGAATAGTAAATCCACCTTTTAAATATGTAAATCCCCCTTCCTTTAACGTGTAAATTCGTAAACCTTCAAGATCGACTCCATGCTCAAGTGAAATCCTTGAGTTGTCTCTTTGAATGAGTGGATTAGTTAGTAAGGGACTGTAGCTACGTAATGTGGATTAGCTAATCTGTAACACTATTTCTTCGGGTTTCAGACTACATGATGGGCGAGCCGGTGGTGGTGAAGGAGGAGGAGGGACTCAAGGATGACTATGACAAGTACAAGGAGGACTACTTCAAGTATAAGGAAAGCTACGCGAAATATGTCAAAGATGATGACTACCTGAAGGAAGAGACGTCTTATATCGAGAGTGGAGGAGGAGGAGAAGGAGGTGGAGGAGGAGGTGGCGGGAGAGGAGGTGGAGGGGTAGACAGTACAGTTCAAGTCGGAAGTGGAGGGGTTTGGTTGGCGTGGGAGGCTCTCCTTCAACCTCAGTCGTCCTCCAACACGTCGTCCTCCAAACAGTTCCTGAGGGTGTGGGTGCGTCGTTGCACCCCCTCTCACGTCCCCCCATGTGCAACAGCTGATTCCCTGTGTCCCCCCTTCCCCGAGGCCCACCTCACCTCCCTCTCTGGCTCCAAGGATGACTCTGACAAAAGTAAGTGACACATGGAGTTCAAGTTATTACTTTGTTCTATGTTCGTGTTTGATCCCTCACCTCTCCCTCCTTCCCTTTCCCTGTTTCTCTCTCGCTCGCTCTCTCTCTCTCGCTCTCTCCTCTCTCTCTCTCTCTCTACATCCTACTCTTCCTCCTTGACTAGCTGAAGGGCGACTTACACAGAAATTATAACTCCCTCCTTCTGCTCCTGTCTACACGTCAGCAGTGATAGCAACAATAATTGCAATATTACAACTACAACTAATAATAATTATTTGTTAATAAAACGATATACATATATTTCCTTTTGTGTTAAAACCATAACAGTGAAGAAAGCGACAGAAGGCCTATATTGGCCAATACGAGGCAGCATCTGTTTACACTCAAATTCCTATTTCCGTCTAACCTACGCTTGAAACACTCCAGTCATTCCATGTTTATTATCTTACCACGGTAAATTGTGTCATAAATCAACAACCCTGTTTCCGAAACCAGTATTTACCCAGGACTTTTACCAGTATTTAAACTTGTTCAATTTTTATCCATTGTGTCATGATCTTTTAGTGTTGATATATTTACACAAATATCCACCTTTGTTAATGCCTTGTATCCACATGTGTACATATATAATCGTCACCCCTTACACCTTCCCCTTTGTAGAAAATGTAAACATTCTCGTATCACTCTTCCTAAGAAAGGTTTCTAATTTAAAGGATTAACTCTTGCGTTTGTTCAAGGGATTTAGTATTAATTATAAAGTACGGTGACCAAAACTAAAAGGTATAATATAAACGGGGTTAAACGTGGATAAAATAAAGTTGAATAATAACATTAGGTGTTGGACTTAATGACCCTCCAGAGGTTGATAGGCCTTAAGTCCAAGACAATAGCTTATTGACCAACTAGCGAGTACCCGACAGTCCTGAATAAAGTCCGGTAGGTAATAAAGTAAAAACTTAAGTCCTCAATTCCTTAAATTCAACTTAATTCAAGCTGGCACTGTAGCAATCCTTTCTCCCACTCAATCTTTCAATTCTATGTTAAATCTGATTTCCATTTATTATTGTTCATTAACTCTATTTAATGTTATTCATTAACAACTTTATAATATGTTGTTCCAGAAAGTAATCGTAAACTAATTCTGGGGAATGTTCTTCCTCAGCACTGAAGGTTTTATTAGTAGAGTTAGTTAAACAAATATATTTTCACCTATACTGCAGTATAGAGCTAAATGTCCTATATATTTCTACCCCAGATATATGCCTCAATTTATATAAATATATATATATATATATATATATATATATATATATATATATATATATATATATATATATATATATATATATATATATATATATAAATGCTTAGATCTATATTATTCCTTCTCCTCCTCCTCCTCCTCCATCTCCTTCTTTTGTAATCTTATTCTTAAACAAATTAATAGTACAAATTAGTTTATATTATGCAAATAGTTTCCCTGTTTAATACATTGTTTCTGTTACTACAATATTTTTTTATTTTATTTTTTTGCACACGTGTTTATATTTCATTATTTTAGTTATAATACTCCTGCTATTTGTGTAATACACCTTTAGGGTGTTGTTGTTGTTGGTTGTTTCACCTTTTGTTACTCAGAATGAAATGTCCATGTAGCACGGGCTATGGCGAGCCCGTAAAACCATCTTTAAGGGTGTATATTTACTCTTATGGCAATGTATATTTGTAATATTATCAAGAGATTATATTGAAAAATGCATAAAGTAATCGTTAAATTGTGATTTTTTTTGGGGGGGGAATGATGAGTTTTTTGGTTGGGGGAGTAGGGGGGGGGGGGCGAGTGGAGGGGGTAACGTGCTTCGTGGGGAGTGGGTCAGTGGTTTGGTGGTAGAGATGTCACCCAAATAATATGCCAACCTGGACCATCAAAGCCGCTACTAGCCGACAAGACCAAGGCAGCAATTGAACTCATAAACAACTTTGAGAAGCAATGGAAATTAGCACCAACAAACAAAAGTTTCAGATAATACACATTGCGAAAAAAAACCCGGACCCCTCATCCTTGACAACCATCCGATCCAATATGCGGAGGTAGGCAGAATACTGGGACTTATGATAAATAGAACAGGGATACAAATTCATGTAAGGGACCGACTAAATAAAGCCAAAGCAGCATTAGGAAATTGAGAAGATTCGAAGCCTCAGTACTAACATTCAGATCCACCTATATAAGGCTCTAGTTCGGCCGCACTTAGAGTATCCCCCAGTACCACTACACACCATAAAGAAAACTAACATGCAGAAAATGCAAGCGGTACAAAATAAGGCGCTAAGGAGAGCAGCAAAACACCGTCCGCCATATAATCAGACAATCCAGGAGCTCCATGAACTCCTGAACATACAGCCACTAAACATCAGACTGCAGCACCAAGCCATCAGGGTGTGGAACACCATTGAAATGTTAGAGGACCCAATGTTTGAAAGATTGCTCCAAGATGAGACGCCCCGCTCCCACAGCTGGTGGCCCAAGAGCCTCGATTCTCTGGATGAAAACCCCGCTCCACAGTATATAATCCCCAGATGAGATATACATGTGTATATATGAACAGTTCAAATATGTGTATGTGTGAACACTCGATAAATAAAATATGTGTATGAACAACTAGATAAATATGTGTATGAACAACTCGATAAATAATAATAATAATAAAATAAAGAGCCTTAACAGAACAACATGTGTGGAAGCATCGGAGTGTGTATATATGAATGCTACACAGTATTCATCTATAGACATCCATATATGGTGAAACACATGTGAAGAACCTCTCACACACTCACAGCTCCCTGACAAGAGGGAGCCAGCTTAGCTTAGCTGCCAACACCCACACATCGTGTCAGCAAGGCGGACAGCCCGCCTGCTTTCATACCTCTCACTGTACTTCCCACTTCTACTTCCCTTCACCTATGCCTCTCCTTCCTCTTTACTCCAAAAAAAAAAAAAAAAAAAAAAAAAAAAAAAAAAAAAAAAAAGTAGAGATGGTGGTACGTTGGGGGGTGTGGAGTGGTCAGGTGGGGGGGGGCGTGGTGGGGTGGTGGTTAGTGGGGGGGTGTGAGTGCGGTGGTGGGGTGGAGCGGGGGGGGGTGGTTGGTTATTTAGTGGGACACCGTCTAATAAACCACTGACGGAGGCAAACTTGACCATCTTCCCTTTTCCTCTTTCCTCTTCTTCCTCACCTCTCCCAAATCCTAATTAATATATATGTTATATAATATATATATATATATATATATATAGTATAGATATATCTAGTATATATATATAGTATCGTATAATATATACGAATAGATTTGTAATATGCTGCATTAGGGCGTGCGCACCGTCATGGGCAATTGGTAGGGACCCATAGCCTCGGGAAGAAAATAAAGTATTCAGAGATCTTGTGGATTCTCACTGAACACTGATATTTTCCTCTCCTACCACCCCTATTTTTTTTCTTAATTTTATTTTATTACATTGCTACAATTTACAGAAAACACACATACATCTACATCAATTTCGAAGACCTCATCCAGCTCTTCGGAGGTCGGGTGTGTGCCCAAGATACAGCACGAATTTCCTCTCTGGACCGCGACACTGAGACGCTGGAATATAGGATACTGGCCGCTCTTGAATCTTTAGTTTCCCCCCAGTGAGTTCCTCACTCACCTCCTTTAGGAACTTAAGTGCACATTTACCCCAGCGCCCAGAGTCTCAGAGCCTATCGGCACGAACCAGTAACAACGTTCTAGGTCCTCCTGAAGGTGGGTGCCCCGCCTCCCTCAACTGTGCTGTAAGGTAGATAGGTATCAGCCAATGTAGATGCACACGTGTAGTCCCATACGACCTGCTTACCTTCCCTCCATGGCTGCAGGGTGACTCCATCTGGGCTTTGTGACTGTTGTCAGGTCTGCAGAACTGAGGTTCCCTTTCTGCTGGACACCCAGCTGTCGCCAAACTTCTTTTGATGATATCATTGACTGCTTCATGTCTGGCAATTTTTCCCCGTGTCTTACGACAGATGAGACCATGGCTGCCGTATTGGTCCGCCCGTGCATGGCCCCAAATACACCGGTGTTCGGTGGAGATAGGGGCGGCAAGGCACAGGGCAACACCAATACGTAGGTCCCGATGGTCCAGGCGGGTGCCTAAGCCGAATTAGGGACTGCCACAGGACGTCCCTGCATGGGGGGCTTGCACAGCTAGAAGACGCGCTCTGTCCTTCTCCAAAGCTGCCTCCAGCAATGCTTTGGCAATATTCTCCACTATGGGACTATCCCATTTGGCCTGTTTCCAGTCGTTTAGAAAAGTTGGTCGAGGGTAGAGTGGCAAGATTGTCCCAGTGGCCGACTCCGTCCGCGAATTTGGGATCATGAATCCCATGGAGTTCCTTAGGTATTCTGGTAGTATTTCATTCACAATTCACCTGAAGCACTGGTCGAGGATAAGAATGCCGGCAATGCTAAGTGTGTCGCCTTGCGAATACCTATACCCCCGAGTCTAACTGGGAGCGTTGCTTGGTCCCACTGGTCATCTTGCAGGGAGAGGTTTACACTTTCATAGTTATTTTTTATTGACTTTAGAAGTGAGTCATATTCTGTTAATTTGGACTGTCGAAAGGAGTCCACCTGAGGAAATAGGTCAGTCTGGAAAGCCAGGCACCTTGTGAGAAGGTACAAAGCATCTGAGCATTCAAAGCCCCTATTCGCGCCTCCATCCTCCTCAGGTCGTTCAGCTTTTCTTCGAGTACTCAATGGCGTTCGAGCCCAGAGGTGCCCCTAGCAGCACACAGTGTGGGAGCGTTCACTGGAGCTCCTGCCAATAAGATTCGTACTGCATCTATGGTTGGCTGGCTGGATGAGATGATTTCACACTATATATATATATATATATATATATATATAGTATATATATATATATTATATATATATATATATAATAATTTATAAAAAGAGAGAGGGGCGCCTAGGTGCTCAAAGGGACCCTCATTCTCGAAGAAGAGGATATGCAGCACCCGGGGAGCCTGTGCGCACCCACATGTACTCACACATATTGTCTCCACATACCCACTCTTATATATTTCGATTGATTTATTTTATTTAATTATTACAGAAAGTGAATTGCAATCTTCGTTACACACTAAGAAATAATCAGGATCAAGTGATTAAAAATACCTTTACTCACATCACAACCTAACTCAGGTCGGACAAAACGTGTCAAAATAGACCTAAGCAGCCAGGCCTAAATGCTAGAACAGAGAATTCCCGCAAATAAAATGTTAATTATAAAGATATCAACTAGGAACTAATTAACCAAGACCTTGGAATAAGCTGAGAAGAACAGCTAAAAAAGTTTAATCTAAATCAACACCTCGAAATAAAAGACTTAATAGCTCTAAAATCTGTGTTCAAGGCCTATTAAGAAAAAAGATATATAGGTTCCAGGAGCCGGTCGGCCGAGCGGACAGCACGCTGGACTTGTGATCCTATGGTCCTGGGTTCGATCCCAGGCGCTGGCGAGAAACAATGGCAGAGTTTCTTTCACCCTATGCCCCTGTTACCTAGCAGTAAAATAGGTACCTGGGAGTTAGTCAGCTGTCACGGGCTGCTTCCTGGGGTTGAGGCCTGGTCGAGGACCGGGCCGCGGGGACACTAAGCCCCGAAATCATCTCAAGATAACCTCAAGATATAGGTATAGGATATATGTTTAGGGTTCAAGTTGCAAATTGCAACATGAGGCTGTACAGAGAAACGATTGACCTAAGCTACGAGAATCCTAAGTCCAGGAGAGGCAAGGGGTGGTGAGGGATGGTGTGGTGAGGGATGGTGGTAGTGAGGAATGGTGGTAGTGAGGGATGGTGGTTGTGAGGGATTGTTGGTGGTGAGGGATGGTGGTTGTGAGGGATGGTGGTGGTGAGGGATGGTGGTGGTGAGGGATGGTGGTGGTGAGGGATGGTGGTGTGAGGGATGGTGGTGGTGAGGGATGGTGGTGGTGAGGGATGTGGTGGTGAGGGATGGTGGTTGTGAGGGATGGTGGTGGTGAGGATGGTGATTGGGAGGGATGGTGGTGGTGAGGGATGGTGGTGGTGAGGGATGGTGGTGGTGAGGGATGGTGGTAGTGAGGAATGGTGGTAGTGAGGGATGGTGGTAGTGAAGGATGGTGGTGGTGAGGGATGGTGGTAGTGAGGGATGGTGGTAGTGAGGAATGGTGGTAGTGAGGAATGGTGGTAGTGAGGGATGGTGGTAGTGAAGGATGGTGGTGGTGAGGGATGGTGGTAGTGAGGGATGGTGGTAGTGAGGAATGGTGGTAGTGAGGAATGGTGGTAGTGAGGGATGGTGATAGTGAGGGATGTGGTAGTGAGGGATGGTGGTTGTGAGGGATGGTGATAGTGAGGAATGGTGGTAGTGAGGGATGGTGGTAGTGAGGAATGGTGGTAGTGAGGGATGGTGGTAGTGAGGAATGGTGGTAGTGAGGGATGGTGGTAGTGAGGAATGGTGGTAGTGAGGGATGGTGGTAGTGAGGAATGGTGGTAGTGAGGGATGGTGGTAGTGAAGGATGGTGGTGGTGAGGGATGGTGGTAGTGAGGGATGGTGATAGTGAGGAATGGTGGTAGTGAGGATGGTGGTAGTGAGGGATGGTGGTTGTGAGGGATGGTGATAGTGAGGAATGGTGGTAGTGAGGGATGGTGGTAGTGAGGAATGGTGGTAGTGAGGGATGGTGGTAGTGAGGAATAGTGGTAGTGAGGGATGGTGGTAGTGAGGAATGGTGGTAGTGAGGGATGGTGGTAGTGAGGAATGGTGGTAGTGAGGGATGGTGGTAGTGAGGAATGGTGGTAGTGAGGGATGGTGATAGTGAGGGATGGTGGTGGTAGTGAGGGATGGTGGTAGTGAGGGATGGTGGTGGTGAGGGATGGTGGTTGTGAGGGATGGTGGTAGTGACTATCAGCTGCACGATAGTTGGAAAATATATATAAGGAATAGCAGGCGTCAAGACGTGACGTAATATATAATTGCCTTGTGAGAGACAATTGTGGGTTTGAAGAGTTGTTTCAAAGTAGAAATGTGAGGTGATTAGCTTCCCAACCATTGTTTGTGTGTGGTGGCACAGATCATCGCCGAGAGCCACGTTCATGCATGTATAAATATATACATATTTATAATACATTATATTCTAATATATTTATATATACCTATTTATAATATATACATATTTACATATATAAACATCATCACCTGTCTATAGACCAAGGAGTTGGGTTGTAGGTGTATTGGGTGTAGGGGTGTAGTAAGTTTGGGGATGGGGGGGTGTAGTGGGGGTTGGGGTGGGGGTAACACCCCTCCCCCCCCCCATGCAGACTACAATCATCATGGTTGAGGTGGTGATGCAACAAGCCAATGCGGGCCAGGAGGTATATCACACCTACACAAATACTGCAGGAGCCAGAACAGAGCCCTAAGGGACTCCACCAGTGACGAAAAAGTACGAGCATTCTTGAGTGTAAGACAAAGTACACACACTCCAGGATTCCGTCCCACCGTCTGTCTTGCCTCTGTCTCTCTTAGTGTGGGTTTAATGTAAGTATTGGCTTGTGTAAGACTGTCTAGCCTCTCTCGTAAATCACCCCACACTACACCCCAACGTTGTCTCCTGCGGTTGGCTGAGAATATATTTTGTCCTTACCTGCAAGTTGCATTTTCATCTTCTCTTTTAGTTTTGTGTGTTGGGATAGAGGAGAGGTGTCGACAGGAGGGAGGGAGGGGGGGATTGAGGTATAAGGTGAAGTATGATATATACTGTATACATACTTATACATACTGTATAAGTACAGTATGGCATCGGTAATATCAATAGAAGATGCAGAAGCTCTTGTTGCGTCCATAGAAGCCTAGCATCTCTCTCTCTCTCTCTAGCTCGTTTATAAACACATTACCACATTAAATAGACAACAAACGAAAAGATAATGGACAACACTCTACGAACACAAGTAAAGAAGGAGAGCGGTTCAGGAAGCTGCCGATCAGATTAACATTAGCAGACGATGGACCAGATCCGGATCCACGAACGCAGACGGATAGGCGACACAACACAGCCGTGAGCGAGGGAAGCAGTCAAACATGGACAGAAGACTTACTAGATGCGAGGGAACCAGCCAAACATGGACAGAAGACTTACTAGATGCGAGGGAAGCAGCCAAACATGGACAGAAGACTTACTAGATGCGAGGGAAGCAGTCAAACATGGACAGAAGACTTACTAGATGCGAGGGAAGCAGTCAAACATGGACAGAAGACTTACTAGATGCGAGGGAAGCAGTCAAACATGGACAGAAGACTTACTAGATGCGAGGGAAGCAGTCAAACATGGACAAAAGACTTACTAGATGCGTGGAAAAAAAAACTCTACCCGCACATATGTAAATACATACGAATGAATTCACATACATATGTGGATTTATTTCAACATAGACGAAAACGAAGATAAACAAGAAGGAAATGTTCAGTTTGGTTTCCCACTGTTGTCGCGCCTCCCTGAACAATACTGATTTTCACCAAGATGCTTCCCACAACAGCTGCCTTACTCCAAGGTAACTATTTGCTGCAAGGTGCACAGAGACACACTTGCACACAGAGTGCAAGAGGAATGGTGCTGAAGGACCAAGAATGGTCTAGGAGGGCCAAGAATGGTCTTGGAGGCCCAAGAATGGTCTTGGAGGCCCAAGAATGGTCCAGGAGGGCTAGATATATGCAACCTGTCCCAATCGTCCCCATAACTCTAAAATCTGTGATACGAAGAAAGGCCAGAAGAGAGCAAAACCTCTCAACACAGGAAAAAAAAAAAGAGTCCATACAGTTGGGACATGATTACGACATGCAAGATACTCATTAACAAATACTGAAAATTTCAAACTATTTCAAGGAGCACGACCTGTTTGAGGGGTCACAAAGAGTTACACATTATTGCCTCTACAGATTCAACGGTAAATAAACAAACATCAGTCAAGAGATGGCTGAGAGGCGGAGAACAGGAGCTTGAACTCATTCCCTATAAATACACAGGCTAGCACACACACACAGATATATGTGGGGGGTCTGGTAGCTGAGTGGACAGCGCGCGGGACTCGTAAGCCTGTCGTCCGGGGTTCGATTCCCAGTGCCGGCGAGAAACAATGGGCAGAGTTTCTTTCACCCTGATGTCCCCTGTTACCTAGCAGTAAATAGGTACCTGGGAGTTAGACAGCTGTTACGGGCTGCTTCCTGGGGATGTGTGTGTAAAATATAAAAAATTAGTTGGCAGTAACAGTTGACTGATTGACAGTTGAGAGGCGGGACCAAAGAGCCAGAGCTCAACTCCCGCAAGCACAACTAGGTGAATACAGAGACACAGCGGGTCGCAGCCGGTTGGGCACTAAAGAGCCACATGGCTCACCAAACTGTGGGAGCTGATAGGCACCGATTACCACCTGTGACGGAAAGACCATCTTGAGGTTATCTTGAGATGATTTCGGGGCTTAGCGTCCCCGCGGCCCGGTCCTCGACCAGGCCTCCCTTTTTCTACACCCTTCCACCCCCCCCCCACCCCCAGGAAGCAGCCCGTAGTCAAACTCCCAAATACCTATTTACTGCTAGGTGATCAGGCGCATCAGGGTGAAAGAAACTCTAGCCCATTTGTTTCCACCTCCGCCGGGGATCGATCCCCGGGTCCTCATGACTACGAATCCCGAGCGCTGTCCACTCAGCTGTCAGGTCCCACAGGCCCACAGATCCAAGCCAGAGTTAAAAAGTGATGATAAACAGTGCCAAGAGAGAAGACAGAAATACATAAAAAAATTTAAGAAAGCCTTGGAATATTACCTACCTGGGATAGGTACACGTAACTTGTGTTACGTGTACCTATTGAAAGACTCAATTGGCAGACCTGAGTGCGAGATACGAGATGATTGAACAAATCCACAGGGGCCGTGACGAGGATTCGAACCTGCGTCCAAGAGCATCCCAGACGCTGCCTTAATCGACTGAGCTACGACATTTGATGCCTCACGTTATTGTCATCTCTGTGTGCACGAGAGGAATTTTTTTAAGCTGGGAGAAGAAATATTGTAACCTCCAGTAAAAGAGGCAGCTATTAAAGCCAAACAATGCCACAAGAGGTTAAAAAAAGCAAAGACAAATTAGAGCCATTGAACCTTGAAAACGGGAGCATTTGGGGGCACAAGTAGGTGAGGAACACAATGGTTGATGTTGCACTGGAAACAGCAAACTCGCAAAACATGCAAGAGTAGACAATTCGGTTAATTCAAAAATAGATAACACTATTAAAAGTCTCTCTAGAGACAGCAGCGGAAACTAAGGCTTGCGAAAAAGACTGGAAATCGGCGACACACTAGTATTATTATTATTAACATCTTTATTGACAAAATTTAATTACAATTTTACCTAATCTAAGGCATTCAATAGGTCTTATTAGAATGAGGATAATTCTGGTATTCACTGCACACACTAGGCCTAGATGAGGCTGAGCGAGACTTAGCACAAGTTCACAAACTAGGTTCATACAACAGCCCAGTGACAGAAGAATCAGACCACTAAAAGTGGTATTTGAGAATAAATTGGCACCAAGAAACCTGATGACGCGCAAAGGTAATCTGTGTAATATAGAATGCTGCAGAAAGGTTTACTTTGAATCTAACACGAGTAATGATCAAAAGAAGGAAGATAAAAGACCACAGGGAATGAGCAAGAAGGAGGGAGGGTGAGAGTAGATGGAGGTGTGAAGGAGAAAGAGGGGGAACAGGAGAAAGGAACACTTGCCAGTAGCCTCAGGAACAATGAGGGTAACGTAACAACAAGAGAAGAAGGAGGATACAACCGACTGATAGACTACTGTATTGTAACAACCAGGAGCCACTGTTGACAACGACTACTGGCTCCACACCTATATCCTTCCCCCAGCTAAACGTAACAACCACACAGCAACAACCATCTACTATTCCATCCATCCCTTCTTCCCACAATCATCCATAACTATCCCCTTTCCACCTAACTGTTCCACAGTTTATTCCATAGCCTATTCCCAAGCAACAAGCCCCGTTCCCTCTCATTTCCCAACTACCCCGTTAACTACCGTCCCTTCCACTCCCAGGCTTTCTGTTTAATCCACCCCCCCCACCCTATCCACCCCCCAACCCTATCCAACCCCCCCCCCACCCTATCCACACCTGTCACACCTGAAACAACCCACTACCCCACTCTTAGGCTGGCAACTGCCCATATAGAACGAGTTAAAAAATGTAGTACACACATGCAAGATCGGGCTCCAGCTCTTGGAGCTCGAGCTCGATCCTGCAGGTACAGATAGATGAGTACACAAGCACTCAAATATACATATTCACATAGTAAAGATTTTTTTATCGCATATTTCGCTACTATTTTCTTTTCAGTTCGGGTTTGTGTGTTTTTTTGATAGAGAAATGAACTGAAATAAGTGGCCGCGTATTTACGAGTTAGTTAAGATAATTTGTACAAAAAGCATTCCAAACGTTTGTTAATTTAACATAATATACATGTTCATCTGGAGCCAAATTTAGAAATATATATATTTATGCACCCAACCTCCTGTTTTTATGTACTTTTTGCGACTATGTAGTTGATCATACCAATATGTAGTTATGGAGCTCCAGTAAGCCATTTTATGTACAATGATATGTTTCCAGATATTTTCCCTACTCATATCATCATGCATTTGCCCGGGTTGAACTCTAGAAACCATCTTTCTGACCAAAACAGACAGCACATAAAGGGAAAAAAAGAAACAGCTGAACATAAAGCAAGATCAAACAAGTGAAAAAAAAACAGAATAAAGTGAATTAAATATATAAAGCTTAGAGAACGCAAGCAAAAAAAAAGCAAAAAACACATGAAAACACAAATAATAAGCAAATATCACGAGGTAAAAACACGCACAAACACCGAGATATAAAACACACAAACACCGAGAAATAAAACACACAAACACCGAGAAATAAAACACACAAACACCGAGAAATAAAACACACAAACACCGAGAAATAAAACACACAAACACCGAGAAATAAAACACACAAACACCGAGAAATAAAACACACAAACACCGAGAAATAAAACACACAAACACCTAGAAATAAAACACACAAACACCGAGAAATAAAACACACAAACACCGAGAAATAAAACACACAAACACCGAGAAATAAAACACACAAACACCGAGAAATAAAACACACAAACACCGAGAAATAAAACACACAAACACCTAGAAATAAAACACACAAACACCGAGAAATAAAAACACACAAACACCGAGAAATAAAACACACAAACACCGAGAAATAAAACACACAAACACCGCGAAATAAAACACACAAACACCGAGAAATAAAACACACAAACACCTATAAATAAAACACACAAACACCGAGAAATAAAACACACAAACACCGAGAAATAAAACACACAAACACCGAGAAATAAAACACACAAACACCGAGAAATAAAACACACAAACACCGAGAAATAAAACACAAAACACCGAGAAATAAAACACACAAACACCGAGAAATAAAACATGCACAAACACCGAGAAATAAACAGAACAAACGCACCGGTAGATAAAGTGAAAACAAACACATGCGAACATTGAAAAAAAAAGCACAGAGAGGTGTGTGAGGTGGCGACCAAGTCAGTGGCCGCTCTGTCTATCTCACGTTTGTCTTTGATGGAACGATTGGGGAGGGGAGACGGATAGACAGAGGTAGAGGCGGAAATAGGGAGGGAGGGTGCGACGATAGAGAAGGAGGGGGGTACAAGTCCACTACGGGCTCGCCATAGCCCGTGCTGCTCGGAACTTTTTGTTCCAGGTAGCGAATCTTAAACAACAACAACAACAACGATAGAGAAGGAGAGCTGATAAATAGGGAAGGGAGAAAAAGGGTGACATTATGGCTGCCTTTTCATCCATATCATAAACTCATGGAACTGCCTACCCGTCGAGGCTAATACATAACGGCCAATATATTATTTCAAAATTCAGCTGCAAACAAAAAAAAAATCCTCAAGAACAATCGAAGATCTCTGACAAGCCTCCGGCTTTATGTCCCCGCCGAGGCCCCTAGAAACGTTCCTCAGGTAATTCAGGAACAACGTGACCATAAGATGGGCCAAGAGAAGTCTGACTCAAGAAGAATCTTCTTATTTGATTTGAAATAAGTAATATGAATGTACATTGCAAATGCAATTTTTTTAATATAATTTCTTATAATTTTAATATAATTTAATATAATTTAATAAAATTTTTAATATAATATAATTAATATAATTTCTTATAATTTTAATATAATTTAATACAATTTTTTAATATAATATAATATAATTAATATAATTTTTTTAATATAATTTAATATAATCTATTCACATATTGATGAGGTAGCCATGGGGATCTAGGCCTATATTAGGCAAACATTTATCTTTTATTATGTAAATTAGGTAAATTGAAATATAGGCACAGTTTTTGCCCAATAAATGTAGACGAATACTTTCAAATTTGTTATGGAAGTTCATATGTGGAAAATTTCGTTCCTTAAATTCTCAACATTTAAACTTAACATTTACTTATAAAATTGAGGCTCGTTCCAAAATAGTATTTCTCGACTCATTAATTACTAATATTGTTGCTCAGTTGACTAATTATTAATAGTGTTGCTCAGTTGCCTTATTAATTACTAATATTGTTGCTCAATTGACTCATTAATTACTAATATTGTTGCTCAGTTGACTAATTATTAATAGTGTTGCTCAATTGACTCATTAATTACTAATATTGTTGCTCAATTGACTCATTAATTACTAATATTGTTGCTCAATTGACTCATTAATCATTAATAATGTTGCTCAATTGACTCATTAATTACTAATATTGTTGCTCAGTTGACTTATTAATTACTAATAATGTTGCTCAGTTGACTCATTAATTACTAATATTGTTGCTCATGTGACTTATTAATTACTAATATTGTTGCTCAGGTGACTCATTAATTACTAATATTGTTGCTCAGGTGACTCATTAATTACTAATATTGTTGCTCAGGTGACTCACTAATTACTAATATTGTTGCTCAGTTGACTTATTAATTACTAATAATGTTGCTCAGTTGACTAATGTTTACCGTAATCCAACATTCGAGGGACTGAGGTCACACTATTTATGATTTTGTCTGAAAATATTTAAGTTGAACACTTATCAAAATGTTTAAAAAATAGAGCTTTCAACCTTTGCTCTAAATCCTTCGATACGTTGTGGTCTGTATTTTAAAGTGTTCGGGCGTGATGATTGCTGCCGCCGTGTTCGGATTGTTGTGTTCGATGTGTAGGAAATACCCTCACAACACGAGTAGGGTCGAACACCTTAGAAAAGTTTGTAAGCACCCTCCTTCCCCCTTCATGTCATCTCTACGTTTAAATAAACGTAATCTAATATATCTTGACAACCTGACTGACCTAATCTAACCTATCCTAACCTAACTTATCCTGACATAACCTAATCGACCTAACCCGACCTAACCTATCCTAACTAGAAAAAAACAAATAACAATTTTGTGTTTGATATATGGTGTGTGATATCACTATAACGTCATAATGCTCATCACGATATCACATTATATATCAGGTAGTACAGGGTTTAGGATCTACTGCCCAATACCTTAAGCACAGGATGTGTAAACAACAGGGGTATCTTACCATAGAGATGTGTCTCCTTGTTGCAAGTTGCATCGTATGCAACACAGAACGACTGTGAAGGCTTGAGTCACCCTTTCACTGACACCAATTTCACAATACTGACCACCACGTCTTGCGGACTTAACCCTAACAGCTTATGGGCTCGATCTGATAAATTTAGACTTTTAGACTCAAATTTAATTTGACTAAAATTACACTTTTTGAACAACTCGTCAACGGCGTTGTTTACAAGCTCGTCTTCTGCAAGGGGTTGTTAGGGTCTGTTATATCTTCTGATCAAGTTTCTGATTAATCTGATCTGATTAATTGGTAACGATTTGTATAAATCTTTGAACTTTTTTGGGTATTTTTAAGCTAATTTTTTGGCTAATTTTTTTTAGCACTGATGATAGATTATTCTCTCTCAAAAATTTGTATTAAGGAAAAATTAATTGAAAATGCATGTACCGTGTTTTACAGGTTCCATGCAAGTTGTTTTGTTTAACAATAAACTTTGAAAGGTTTCAACTCTTTTAACCCTGTCGTAGCTCAGTCGATTAAGGCAGTGTCTGGGATGCTCCCGGACGCAGGTTCGAATCCTCATCACGGCCGCTGTGGATTTGTTCATTTGATACATCATGTTAGTGTGATCTCTGTGTGTAACCTTAAGTTGCTTTTATCTTGCTTTATTTGACCTTTTGAAAAGTTCCAAGTTACGAGTTAGTGAATACAATCACGGGTTATATGTTGTGAATCTCTTGAAGCTCCTCAGTTTCCAAACAGGAGCCGAGAACAGCAGGCATTTCCCATTTGGGTTACCACACTGAGGCGCTAAAACACAAATTGGCAGCTTTTGGGTCTCTGGTTGTATCACTGCGCCTACAACCCAATTCTTTGGGAAAGCACAGATGGCACGGGAGCAATGATATACCGATGTTCCTGTTCCTTGTATTTGCTTGAAGTGACTGTTTACCTGTAGTTGCCTGCACCACTTGCCTGACCAACGCTGAATGAGATATAGGCTCAGTCCTACACCAGATATCTACTGTTCTTCCAGGGTGTGATACCATCTGGGCAAAGTGCAAGAGTGTCATGGTTTTGGGCCAGGACAAAAATAATCGAGGTTCTCTCTCTACTGGGCACCTGGGTGTGATGATGTCATTAGCTTGACTGTGTCTAGCATGCCAGGAGTTTCCACAGAACAGGCCACCCATGCCATATTGGTTGGCTTCCACCGTCTTGTAAATACACTTCTATTTAATGTTACATGAGGCACTACCAAGATGGGGAACAGTGCAATACAGAGGCTCTCTATATCTAGATGCATGGCTGTTGCAGATTTAGTTACTGTTAAATGAAAGTACTCTGCAAGGGGGAAAAGAGGGGACACCCACGACTCTAAATCGAGTTTTCTCCTCTTGTGACGTTGCAGTTAGGAAGAAAGCCTCAAGTTTTTTTTTTTATTATTTTCTACCACAGACGTGGCCACACATTTACAATGCTAACCAACATATATACATTATGTTGACCAGACCACACACTAGAAGGTGAAGGGACGACGACGTTTCGGTCCGTCCTGGACCATTCTCAAATTGACAGTCGACTTGAGAATGGTCCAGGACGGACCGAAACGTCGTCGTCCCTTCACTTTCTAGTGTGTGGTCTGATCAATATACTTCAGCCACGTTATTGTGACTCATCGCCTGCACAGCATATATACATTTTCTTCTGTTCTCCATGGACTCCCTTAACTCTACTGGACATGGTCCCAGCAGGACAGTTTGTGGTCTGTTGTTGGGTATGACCTGGGTGCTGGGACCGAAAAGGTCTCCCACTGACTGGAACATTCAGGGAAGGCAGGACCCTGGATCCTTGCTGTAACAGCAAGGAGTTCTGGTAGGATTTCCTTTACAAAATAGTTTGAAGCAGAGGAGGAGGAAAGAAAGCTTGGCAGAGTAATCTGAAAGGCTGTGCAGGCACTAAGGCCAACAAGTCTGACAGGAAAAGTTACTTGTTTCCACAGCAAATCATCCCGAGACGCCTTCAGAATTTTCTCTAGCATGGACCTCAAAATAGTGTCATAATCCTTTATATACTGTACTGTAATACCCCCGTTGATATATAAACTTGCTCTAAAACTGTAACGAAACGCATCTTTTAGCTTCGCTGATCTCATATATATATATATATATATATATATATATATATATATATAATATATATATATATATATATATATATATATATAGTAAAGATAAGCCTGAGAGAATGTATGAACCGGATACATTGGTGGATCAGGTAGTGTGGGTGAGATGAGAGGTCAAAGGTCAGCAGTCAGGGAGGTATATTGCACAGTGCACGGTGACGGAAGCATCCTGGGTGGGAAGGGATAGGACGGAGGGAGGGGTGGGATGGAGGATGAGTGAGAGGGAGGGAGGGAGGGGTGGGATGGAGGATGAGAGGGAGGGAGGGAGGGAGGGAACTGATACTCTCCCCGCATCATTTTAACTTTGTTTTCTTAATTTTTTATTTTTTATCTAAAGTGTTTATCATGCCGTAAGATTACCGGAGCCTGGAATATTGGTACACGGGAGAGGTGGATAGGGTTAAGATGGGGGAGAGAGAGGGGGGAGAATGAGAGGGGGAGGGAGAGGGGGGAGAGAGAGGGGGAGAGAGAGGAGGGGGAGAATGAGAGAGGGGGAGAATGAGAGGGGGGAGAGAGAGGGGGGAATGAGAGAGGGGGAGAATGAGAGGGGAGAGAGAGAGGGGAAAGTGAGAGGGAGAAGAGAGAGAGAGGAGAGTGAGAGGGGGGGGGGACTATACCCTAGCAACACCCACCACCACACAACACACGGCGCCCCACACAGTGTTTTCCCAGTAAATCAAGGAAGTTGCTCCAAAAATAAACACATTAGCATCAATTTAACTATCCGTCTTTTTTTTTAATAGACGACTTTTGACTCATTAGCAGGCTAATTTTTCCTTTCTCATAATTCATCTTACGGTCTTAACCTACTAGATTTCCCTGGAACACAATAGCTAATCGGCTTACAACCTGGTCCACAATTACTGCTGGGTGAATAAGGGTGAACAGTTAGGGATCGGTGCCCAGTCACCCCTCCCTGTTCATGGCTGACACAACGGTCTAAATTTCTCGCACAGAGAAATTGCTCGCTCCCCTAACACACCACACACACCACACACACACACACACACACACACACACACCACACACACACTCTCCTCTCTCTCTCTCCTCCAGTAGACAGATTCGCATGGGTGTGAAGAACTGGCACTCAAGAGACTGGAGTTGGTGAGTGTGTGGGGGAGAAGGGGGGGGAGGAGAGAGGGAGGGAGAGGGGGCGAAGAGGAGGGGGGGGAGAGGGAGAAGGGGGGGGAGGAGAGGGGGATGACGGGAGTATGACATCACGAATAGATATTACAGGAAAGTCTGTTAGAATTTGTTGTTTTGTGGACATCAGTGCATAATGACTACGCATTCACTAGAATTCATTTTCCTATGGATACTTACGCATACCGAAACACGTGTTATTTTGTGATTTTTTCTTGTATCAGTGTGTAGTGGTTTGATATTATGGTAAGAACAAGATAAAGAAAAAATAATTCAAAGTTCAGTAATATGATGGCAATCGTTGCATTTATACCAACACTGACGCTACCATGTTGGTCGCGTACCCATCAGCAATTACGGTTAAAAATTGGGTGAGGTTATAAAGCATCTGGCCTCCAGCCTTGAACACATGTATATATGTTCTTTATATTTCTTCTTCACTTAGGAAGTTACAAAATTAAAAAGTTTATTATTATTATTATTATTATTGGGATGTGTTATTACTAAAGAAATAGATTCATCATTATCATCATTACAGAGTAACTACATTAACGTGACTGCATCGATGGGATAATCCGTAGGAGCAGTGATGAGGATTCGAACCTATTGCGGGGGTGTTCCCATGCACACGCTTCTAGCCACTAGACCACGACATGGTATAAGGATTGCAGCCTGGAGTTCTACTGAACACGCGAGGGTTTCCTGAGGCTTCTCATGAAGCCAGAACACGATTTTCACACAATCAAGATATGGTGAAAATCCTGTTCTGGCTTGAGTAGAAGCCACAGGAAACCCTTTGTGTGTTCAGTAGAATTTCAGGTTGTAATCCTTATACCATGTCGTGGTCTAGTGGCTAGAAGCGTGTGCATGGGAACACCCACCGCATAGGTTCGAACCCTGATCACTGCTCCTACTGATTTTATTATCATTATCATCCTTTTCATCACCATCTGATGGCAAGTGATGTAAAGTGTCCGTTGTGTTACAGAGGGGAGCCACGGAGAGAAGACCAAGCCTGGGGACGGTCCCAAGCCCAAGACCAAGAGAAAACCCAGGGTCCTGTTTTCCCAGGTGAGTGTTTACACCTGTTTACCTTGTAGTGACACACGGGGTTGACCACACCACACACTAGAAGGTGAAGGGACGACGACGTTTTGGTCCGTCCTGGACCATTCTCAAGTCGACTTGAGAATGGTCCAGGACGGACCGAAACGTCGTCGTCCCTTTACCTTCTCAAGTCGACTTGAGAATGGTCCAGGACGGACCGAAACGTCGTCGTCCCTTCACCTTCTCAAGTCGACTTGAGAATGGTCCAGGACGGACCGAAACGTCGTCGTCCCTTCACCTTCTAGTGTGTGGTCTGGTCAACATACTTCAGCCACGTTATTGTG
Source organism: Procambarus virginalis (assembly GCA_020271785.1). Taxonomy (NCBI): domain Eukaryota; kingdom Metazoa; phylum Arthropoda; class Malacostraca; order Decapoda; family Cambaridae; genus Procambarus; species Procambarus virginalis. The sequence goes on along the minus strand of WNGS01167372.1, from coordinate 9,315,977 downwards.
ACTCATCGCCGACGCACGGGTTTAGCTCCAGGGCCCCCGTCTAGTATCGCCTTGTTCCTGATATTCCTCATATGATTTTTTTATTGTTTTTCAAACTTTCGCTGATTTTCGAGTGTGTACTCACTTATTTGTGTCTACAGGATCGAGGTTTTAGTTCTTGGACCCCGGCTTTCTATTCGTCGGATTACTCTTCGCCTGTTTCCCTACTATTTCTACTTTTTAAAATTATGAATGGAGCGCGCTTCTATAATGTGTTCTTTTAGTTCATTCCATTTTCCCACTATTCTTATGCTAAAAGAAAAGTTTCTAACATCTGTTAGACAGCTGCTACGGGCTGCTTCCTGGGGGTGTGTGACAAAAAGGAGGCCTCGCCGAGGACCGGGCCGTGGAGACGCTAAGCCCCGAAATCATCTCAAGATAACCTCAAGAAGATTCTATCCATGTTCATTCTTCTATTGGTAATCATTGTGAAAATTTCCTCTTTTTTTCTATTCTGACAATCCTCCTAAGTATTTATATATCTCTATCATAGCTCCTCTCTCCCCTCTTTTCTAGTGACGGTATATGCAGCTCTTTAGTATTTCTTCATAACCAATCCCTCGTAATTCTAGGATAAGTTTTGTTGCAAACTATGTTCCCTTATGATTTTTGTATATGATGGCTTCACAATGGGTGGCATACTGTAGGATTGGTCTCACGTAGGTTATGTACGGTGATCTGCATGTCTTCTTATTTGGGTTCCAGAACTGTCTTTTGCCAATGTAAGTATGTTGGTAAAGTTATGTTAATTATATGAATATTCCTTGTTTTTTTTCTAGTCATTACGGAGAGGTAATTCCCCTTTATTGTGTACTGTTCTGGTCTTCTGTCATTTGTTTTCATTTCCATCACATTACACTTGATGGTGTTGAAATCCAGCAGCCATTTCTCGGACCCATACTTCAGCTTGTGGAAGTCATCTTGGAGTATCTTACAGTTCCTATTGATCTCGACATTTTCTAATTAATTTTGCACCGTCTCTGAACACAAACAAGTAGGGCTTAACCCCTGCAGTTATGGCATTAATATAAATGGTAAATAGTATGGATTCCAGCACCAATCCTTGAGGTACTCCGCTTGTTACCTTAAGCCAGTCCTACCTCTTGCCCCTGAATGCGACTCTAACCTTTGCCTCGAAGATACTTTCTCATCTATGTGGTATACCCATGTAAGTACCATGGTACCACGTAGTACCTACTTACCCATGTGCTCTTTCAAATATTCCCGTCTGTCGCTCAAGTTAGTGTAGTAGTCTGTTGTGTCAAGCAATGTGTTATGTGAGTGTAAGTTATTTCCGTATTGGTGTGGAACTATGTCAAAAGTTTTTTCGTTAATCCTTAAAACACATTCTGGCTCGTCCTCTTATTTCTGTTTTATGTATAATACTTTATCATGGAAATCGAGTAGGTTTGTTATGCATGTTCCATATGCTTGCTTACATATCTAATCCTCTCTAGGTATTTAACTAGTCATATCTATATTATTCCATCAAGATATAGTTGTCAGTGATATTGGTCTGTAGTTAGATGCCTTCTTCCTATGCTCTATCTTATATATTGGTACCACACTTGCGTTTCTTCCGACAACTGGCCCAACCACTTGGGCTGGACGTTAGAGCGACGGTTTCGCTTCATGCAGGTCGGCGTTCAATCCCCGACCGTCCATAAGTGGTTGAGCACCATTCCTTTCCCCCGTCCCATCCCAAATCCTTATCCTGACCCTTCCCAGTGCTATATAGTCGTCATGGCTTGGCGCTTTTCCCCTGATAATTCCCTCCCTACCTCTTCCAACAGTGACAAATTTTATTCACAATTGAATCACTAACGACAAGAGCTAGAAATGTACTGAGGGTCTGTGCGCCTTCTTTCAGCATCCATGGTGACACATCGTCTGGTCCGGAAGGTTTAATCTAATGATGGGTGATAAGTGATTGATGAAGACTAAGCCGCCCAAAAGGTGGCACGGGCATGAATAGCCCGTAAGTGGTGGCCCTTTGGAGCCATTACCAGTATCAATAGCTGGAGATCTGTGGAGGTGTGACTGCACCCTACGGAGAGGTCGTGACCTCTGATGGGTCGTGACCTCTGATGGTCGTGACCTCTGATGGTCGTGACCTCTGATGGTCGTGACTTCTGATGGTCGTGACTCTGATGATCGTGACCTCTGATGGTCGTGACCTCTGATGGTCGTGGACTTCTGATGGTCGTGACCTCTGATGGGTGATAAATGCACCTGGTGGCATTTATACCTGTCGAGGTCCTATTAATCTGTGTTGGTATCGGCTGTGGCTGGTGCGTGGAGGTGGCTTCCTGCACCTCGGCTTACAACGTTGGGAAGAGGAGAAAGGGAACAATGAATGAATATGATGAGAACGCAAGAGAACGTCTAAGAGAAGGAGAAAATGAAGAAGGAAGATGACTGATAGAGAAGGGAGGTGAAGGTGAAGTAGGAGGTAGAAAGAAAATGAGGGTAGAGTGCGTCGAGAAAGGTAGGTAGAAGGAGGAAATGAGAAAGTGGTGAGGAAAGAAAGGTGAGAAGGGAGAGGGTGAGAGAGAAATGAGGGATGGTGGTAGAGATCTTGTGTGTACCAGGGAGAGATTAACGTTATCATCCCTGTCACAACACTGCCCCCACCAGCCCCCCCTTCACCATTAACCCCCCCTCTCCACCACCCTCTCACCATCCCTAATAATACTCAATCCTCCCCCCCACCAAATCCCGCCTCCCCTCTTTACCTCTCAGTCCCGTTGAGAGGCGGGACCAAAGAGCCAAAGCTCAACCCCGCAAGCACAGCTAGGTGAGTACTCCTCCCCCCACTCCATGCCCCCCCCCCATTACCCTCTTCACCCCCCACCCCCCCCATTAGCCCTTAGACACGTGGGAAAGTATTGTTTTAACACAGTAGTACGACAAGTTCAGAGAGGGTGTAGAAGTAGAATACATCTACAATTATAAAGTATAAAATGAGATTAGGCATTAGCGTAGACGACTGCCAGCCGGGAAAAGCTGGGGCTCGATAGCTGAAGCTCGTTCCTGCCGACACAAACAGGCGTGTACAATAGGCAGACACTTCACTCCCACAAAGACAACCCTGGGATGGCTATTCAAATTTCTTGATGTTATCATATATAGAGAATTATTTCTCTGGGAGGACATGCAAGATAGTAAACTTTTAAGGGTTGATAGATGTAATCTTCTTGTTTGAGGAACTGTTCACTTGAGACAGTTAAGCAAGTCCCAGCTGTGTCTGGGTACAAGTGACAGGATGAACAACCCAGCGGGTTTCTTCCTATTGGGGAGTGTTGTACATGCTGCTATGGCGGTGTGTCCACTCACAAGATGAGTGACGCTGCCCAATACTGTCACTATGGCGGTGTGTCCACTCACAGGATGAGTGGCGCTGCCCAATACTGTCACTATGGCGGTGTGTCCACTCACAGGATGAGTGGCGCTGCCCATACTGTCATATGGCGGTGTGTCCACTCACAGGATGAGTGGCGCTGCCAATACTGTCACTATGGTGGTGTGTCCACTCACAGGATGAGTGGCGCTGCCCAATACTGTCACTATGGCGGTGTGTCCACGCACAGGATGAGTGGCGCTGCCCAATACTGTCACTATGGCGGTGTGTCCACTCACAAGATGAGTGGCGCTGCCCCAATACTGTCACTATGGCGGTGTGTCCACTCACAAGATGAGTGGGCTGCCCAATAAACTCGCCCCTCGGGGCAAAATTTAAAAATTTAAATGCAGAGGGAACTAGAATACGTCGACTACCCCCCAGAGAGTAGTCGACCTGTTAATCACAAACATAAGTTACTTAACTTCCCATTCTTCTAATAGATTCCCCATCTATCCATCTCCCATCCCATATAGCTGCATCTCCAAGTTCCTCCCTGATCCATTAGGCGAAACCTATATTACCCTCAATCTTCCACCCCCATTCATCCTCATTAATCCTCCCATTAACTCAAATCCAGAACTAAACTCAATCACTCTGGACCCTAATATACCTTACCCCTGACGCATCAGTGCAAGGTTACCTCTGACTTCTGACTTCTTATCTCTGACCTCTGACCGTCGGTACCAGCTCCTCTGGGTCCCACGTGGTGACCCAATCCTAACACCCATATACACAGAGCAGTTTCCCACACCAGTGGAACAGAAGTCAAGGGAAAGTGTAAGTCATTATACATAGAAGAACGTGAGTGGCACAGAGATGTACGCATATACAGATGGACTACAAACAAGCAAGTGAACTTGGGAAATGATCACACGAAGAAAACCCAAATATAATTGTGCTCACAGAAAGAAAAGTAATGTGTCGCAAGAAATGCAGCGAAGAGACGGAAGGACAGATAGGACGGAAAAGAAAGGAAAGGAAGATAAGTAGTGCTGCTGATCAGAAAGGACTAGAGTTTTGAAATGGTAAACCTAGGGTGTGAAGGTCTCGTGGATTACTAAACAAGCAGCATGACAATACGAGGACCAGAAATAACTGTAGCAGAGATCTACAACTGTCCACTAAATAACAGTACAGAAGCACGACATAAACATCTCCAATATACAAAAAGATTCCTTTTCCTCTAG
>WNGS01167372.1:9235494-9250454 GCA_020271785.1 Procambarus virginalis | reverse complement strand
TACCCTGATGGCCCTCGGTACAGCTGTGGCAAGAGTTTACCCTGAGGGCTCTGTCGAGTACTTTCGTAGGAGCCAGGCTGAAGTAGACTGTCGTAGTACACCTTACCACTCTGAAGTAACCCAGGGAACTACTATCATATTGGCTGCAGTAACTCAAAGGCCCAAGAATAATATTTTTGTTCAGTCTTGGGCTACCCAAAGGTCCGGAGAGCCCGAAGGCCTTCAGATCCCTAAGGTCCCAGAAGCCTAAGTCCCAGAAAACCCTAATTCCATTAGTACCCAAAGGTCCGAGACCTCCAGTGCCAGGGAATCCCACGTTCCCAAGAACTCAAAAGACCCTAAGAGCTCTGAGGTCCTAGGAGCACTAACGCACTCCTGGCCGGCGCTCCTGGCGGCGCTCCTGGCGGCACTCCTGGCGGCACTCCTGGCCGGCGCTCCTGGCGGCACTCCTGGCCGGCGCTCCTGGCGGCACTCCTGGCGGCACTCCTGGCCGGCGCTCCTGGCGGCACTCCTGGCGGCACTCCTGGCCGGCATTCCTGGGCGGCGACGACACGGGCGTCTGGTCAGCGGCTCCCAGACAGAACAAAACAAGTGGAAGTTTCCTTGACAAGTTCCGTGTCTCACAGACGCACAAGGGCTCGTCTTTTGCGGCCAGGGGGGATCCTGGCTGGGTGTTAGGGGGGGGGGGAAGGGATCATAGGGTGAGAAAAAAGGCGTCGCAAGGGAAGAGAGTGTCAAACAAGAGGAGGAAAAGATGGGATCGGAAACCCCCTGGCAGAGTGAAAGCAGAATTGAAGTTACAAAGAGGCTGTAATTCAAGAGAATGGGAAATGACCTTCGTGAGAGAACAGAAAACGATCTGTTTGGTGAGACCGTTTCACAACAGAGGGGAATGCGGCTTAATCCTGGAACAATAGATGTCTGAGTAGGTGGATGGGTTGGCCAGAGGCATACCTTGGCTCAGAGGGGAATGTCCGCTGGTGTGTGTGTGAGGTGTGTCGGGGCCGAGGACCCTGGGGTGTGTAGAGTGTAGTGTGTGTGTGTGTGTGTGTGTGTGTAGGGAGCTGTTCACTTGAGACAGTTAAGCAAGTCCCAGCGTGTCTGGGTACAAGTGACAGGATGACAGCGGGTTTTTCTCCTATTGGGGAGTGTTGTACATGCTGCTATGGCGGTGGTCCACTCACAGGATGAGTGGCGCTGCCAATACTGTCACTATGCGGTGTGTCCACTCACAGGATGAGTGGCGCTGCCCAATACTGTCACTATGCGGTGTGTCCACTCACAGGATGAGTGGCGCTGCCCAATACTGTCACTATGGCGGTGTGTCCACACACAGGATGAGTGGCGCTGCCCAATACTGTCACTATGGCGGTGTGTCCACCACAAGATGAGTGGCGCTGCCCAATACTGTCACTATGGCGGTGTGTCCACTCACAGGATGAGTGGCGCTGCCCAATACTGTCACTATGGCGGTGTGTCCACTCACAGGATGAGTGGCGCTGCCCATACTGTCACTATGGCGGTGTGTCCACTCACAGGATGAGTGGCGCTGCCCAATACTGTCACTATGGCGGTGTGTCCACTCACAGGATGAGTGGCGCTGCCCAATACTGTCACTATGGCGGTGTGTCCACTCACAGGATGAGTGGCCCTGCCCAATAAACTAGCCCTCGGGCAAAATTAAAAATTTTAAATCTAGGTGCAGGAGGTGGAAAAAATGTGTGAGAATACATATACGAAGAAACAAGAGGCATAGAAGGAGTGTAAACGACTTCGATTCTCGTCCATAATCGATCCCGGGATCGAATCCCGGCCGGAATAGAAACAAATAGCAGCGTTTCACCTCATGCCTATGTTTCACCTAGCAGAACATAGGTTAAGTGAGCACGGTCTCTCTAGTTACGGCTATTCGTGCCCGTGCCACCTTTTGGGTGGCTTGATCATCTTCAATCAGGTCTCAGTTGATTGATGAGGCAGTCAACACCGCCTAATGGACAAGGCGGAGTTGACTCTCCTGTCAGATTCTGCAATTCTGCTGCTCAGCTGTTTTTCCATCATGAATATTAATACGTGGTTTGTATCCAAGACGAAGTGACCAGACCACACACTAGAGTGAGAGACGACGACGTTTCGGTCCGTCCCTGGACCATTCTCAAGTCGATTGAGAATGGTCCAGGACGGGCCGAAACGTCGTCGTCCCTTCACCTTCTATTGTGTGGTCTGGTCAACTTACTTTAGCCACGTTATTGTGACTCATCGCCTGCATCAGAGACGAATTCTTGCTATTGCAGAGTTTCTCCCTTCTCACGGCTCGGTTGCACTATAACTTGCAGAAAAGTCTTTGGGACGAAATATTTAAAAAAAAAATTAATTTTGCCCCGAGGGGCGAGTTTATTGGGCAGCGCCACGCATCCTGTGAGTGGACACACCGCCATAGTGACAGTATTGGGCAGCGCCACGCATCCTGTGAGTGGACACACCACCATAGTGACAGTATTGGACAGCGCCACTCATCCTGTGAGTGGACACACCGCCATAGTGACAGTATTGGGCAGCGCCACTCATCCTGTGAGTGGACACACCGCCATAGTGACAGTATTGGGCAGCGCCACGCATCTTGTGAGTGGACACACTGCCATAGTGACAGTATTGGGCAGCGCCACGCATCCTGTGAGTGGACACACCGCCATAGTGACAGTATTGGGCAGCGACACTCATCCTGTGAGTGGACACACCGCCATAGTGACAGTATTGGGCAGCGCCACTCATCCTGTGAGTGGACACACCGCCATAGTGACAGTATTGGGCAGCGCCACTCATCTGTGAGTGGACACACCGCCATAGTGACAGTATTGGGCAGCGTCACTCATCTTGTGAGTGGACACACCGCCATAGTGACAGTATTGGGCAGCGCCACCCCTCCTGTGAGTGGACACACCGCCATAGCAGCATGTACAACACTCCCCAATAATAAGAAAACCCGCTGGGTTGTTCATCCTCAGCAGACAACACATCTGCTCTTCCACTTCCGCAAACTTCACAACCTCTTCGGCTGGACGGTAGACCAACGGTCTCGCTCTTGCTGGTCGGCGTTCAATCCCCCAATCGACTGGGCACCATTCCTTTCCCCCCGTCCCATCCCAAATCCTTATCCTGACCCCTTCCCAGTGCTATATAGTCGTAATGGCTTGGCGCTTTTTCCTGATAGTTCTCTGCCCTTCCGCAAACTCCAACGGGATAGGAACCCACATACATGATCACTCCTTCGCTGATTAGTTAACATGTTCACAGTTCTCTCAAATTCGGTGATTGAAACAATGTTTTCTGTCTGGGTTTTTTCCCTCTAAGACTTTTTAGTGCGGATGGGATGGGAATTTTCAGGGGGAAAGCACTAAGCCATTACGACTATATAGCACTTGGAAGGGGTCAGGATAAGGATTGAGATGAGATGGAGGGAAAGTAACGGTGCCCACCACTTGGAAAGGTCGGGAATTGAACTCCGACCTGCATGAATGTCGTTCTATCGTTCAGCTTTTGAATCGGTTTTCACCCAAGAAAAATACGAAAAGAGGAGATTGTTGCAGCTAATTCATTAATCAGCTTCAAATGAAACACAACGAAAACCTGGGTAAAGAAAGTCACTATATTACCTGAGCAAAGGATGGAAAGACGGGGATAAAACTTACGGGCTCACCATAGCCCATGCTACTTGGAACCTTTTGTTCCAGGTGGCGAATCTGAAACAACAACAACAATAACGACGACGGGGCTAAGGAGCTATTGTTCGATCTTGTAACCACAACTAAATTAGTTGATACGCAAGCGCGCGCGCGCACACACGCACATGGACTCCAGCTCCAGCCTGGAGTCCATACCTAGTTAAATACAAGAAAAAGTTAGAGAACATTCAGCGGTATGCCACCAGAGTCGTCCCGGAGCTGAGAGGTATGAGCTACGAGGAAAGACTAAGGGAGCTAAACCTCACGTCCCTGGAAAACAGAAGAGTAAGGGGAGACATGATAACCACCTACAAAATTCTCAGGTGAATTGACAGGTTGGACAAAGAAAAACTATTTAGCACGGGTGGGACACGAACAAGGGGACACAGGTGGAAACTTAGTACCCAAATGAGCCACAGAGACGTTAGAAATAATTTGTTTCAGTGACAGAGTAGTTAACAAATGGAATGCATTAGGGCAGTGATGTGGTGGAGGCTGACTCCATACACAGTTTCAAATGTAGATATGATAGAGCCCAGTAGGCTCAATAATTTGTTCACCTGTTGATTGACAGTTGAGAAGCGGGACCAAAGAGCCAAAGCTCAACCCCCGCAAGCACAATTAGGTGAGTACAATTAGGTGAGTACACAATTGCAGGGATGCAGTTGTTGTAATCATTAACTACGTCATAGTACATTCTTCCCACTTAAGTTGTTGCTTTTGGTGAATAGCTAAGTGTACTTCGGCAATGTTCTCTCCCTGCTGCGTATATTGCGTCATGCAAGCAGGTTATCGTGCTTAAAAATGGAGCCCCGCACGCCGCCGGCCGAGTATCGTACGCACGCCGCCGGCCGAGTATCGTACGCACGCCGCCGGCCGAGTATCGTACGCACGCGGCCACCAAGCTGTACCCTGTTGCCCCACGAACCGTGACTGCTTCATTAGTCTTGCATTTGATTTCATAAATAAAAAGGTGTTGCACATGTTTAGTTATTACACGTAACACAGTATATAAAGTTACAACTGTGAGCCATACAACAATAGACAGCTTAAACAGCAACAAGTTATAGAAACATGAATATGTCGTTTCTAAATCAAGCGGAAATCTCCTTTCAACTCCTAATACAACTTTAAGACAATAGCAACCACAACCACTCCAACCACAACCACTCCAACCACAACTTCTTCAACAACCATCCACGTGTCTCGGCGCTGTTTGGGTAGCCAGTGTTGAAACGAGGGTGTGGGGGGACGCCCCCGCAGGGGTGCGGGAAGGGGGGAGAGAGAGGGGGAAAGAGAGGGGAGGGGAGGGAGCTTACCTCAACGCCCCCTGGGGACCTCTTCTCCAGTGGTTTACGCCTGATGGTTTCTGCAGGCCCCCTGACCTTTCCATCCCCCCCCCCTCTCCCTTTCCATTTATCACTTCATCTCCCACCCTCCCTTTTACCTTCCATTTCCCTCTCTCCTTCCCACTATCCGTTATCCTTTCCCTTCCTCCCCTGCACCCCCCCTTTCATTCTTTTCCTTACACAGAAGGTACAGGCGAAGACAACTTCTGACTCCTGTTAACAGGACGAAAGCTTTTCCTTCCCACTGCTCAGTAATGGGAAGGGAAACTAGTAAGGTAAGGTTAACTTTACACAGCCTATGTACGCCCCGTCATAGACTATGCCACACAAGTTTTGTGCACTTATTCCCAAAGAGATTTGAATAAACTTGACAGCATACAGAATGAAGCCATGACAATCATTCTTGGAGTTCCAAGAACTGCCAAAACGTCTAATCTACGAGAGGAGTTGTCCCTTCCCAGTGTTAAAAGCAGAATTAAGGAGCTGAATGCTAAGCTTGCAATTTGGATAGCCACAGATCCCCATTACAATGATATTGCTAAGAAAAAACTGAGCTCTGTGCTACTTTCAAGGGGAAACAGGAGAAGCAAAAAATGGCATCACAGATCAGTCTGCTACCTCGAAGAGCTTCACCTGCTTGAGCAAGCCCGTGAGCTTCTGCCTGTAGAGAGGTTACCTCCCTGGGAGGATGACTCATGCAAGATCATCATCAATGAAATGGCGATGAAAAAATCCAACATGATACCACAAGAAATGGGCACAAGTATCTTGAGGAAATTTATAAAGAAGCCGGAAATGAATAAGATCAAATCTACACTGATGGGTCATCTAACCCTGTCAACGGCAGGGCTGGTGCAGCATACACTGTAATTAGGAATAATGCCTTTCAACGCGGAAATGAAGAAAAAGCGCGTATTGAGAACTATGCCTCTTCAGAGCAAGCAGAGCTAACTGCCATTGTTATGGCGTTAAGAATCTTTGAACGAAACACTAATGGGGCAGTGATCTGCACTGATTTACAAGCAGCGCTACAAAGCCTTACTAAAAATTGGGCAGAAAATCTTGCAATAGTCGCTGAAATCAAGAGAGCTGTGAGGGTCGTCAAGTTTCTGTGGGTCCCCTCCCATGTTGGAATGTGTGGGAATGAACGAGCAGATGTGCTGGCTGCTGAAGGAGACCATATTGAATACTTCATACCCAAGACTCTGCTACAAATTAGAGGTATTGTCAGGCAACATCACCGTGACAAGGTAACTTAGGAAAGGAGGATAGAAGCACAAACCAGTGAATCTGTACGATGGTACAACATGGTTGCAGCTGGCAATCCCAATCATTATGAACGAAGGGGAGAGGACGCGGGAGAGAATCAGTAATATCAAGAATCCGTTTTGGATACAAATATCCATGGAGATTCGGAATGGAAACAACAGTTGAGCAGCGGAGTTGCAGAATCTGTGATGAGAGTGACGGACAGCGCCTTGATCACTACCTCAGAGAATGTGAACACCTGAGAGACATTAGAAATATGTGTGGAAATGAAACCCCACATTGTTTGAGTTAGGAAAACACCATTTGTCATATATAGATACTGTTCTTAAGAGATTCCTCCATTTTGCACCCGCAAGATAACGTAAGATTTTAAGGGTTAACGAATGTTCATCTTCTTGTTTGATAAGCTGTTCACTTGAGACAGTTAAGCAAGTCCCAGCTGTGTCTGGGTACAAGTGACAGGATGAACAACCCAGCGGGTTTTCTTCCAATTGGGGAGTGTTGTACATGCTGCTATGGCGGTGTGTCCACTCACAGGATGAGTGCCGCTGCCCAATACTGTCACTATGGCGGTATGTCCACTCACAGGATGAGTGGCGCTGCCCAATACTGTCACTATGGCGGTGTGTCCACTCACAGGATGAGTGGCGCTGCCCAATACTGTCACTATGGCGGTGTGTCCACTCAAAGGATGAGTGGCGCTGCCCAATACTGTCACTATGGCGGTGTGTCCACTCACAGGATGAGTGGCGCTGCCCAATACTGTCACTATGGCGGTGTGTCCACTCAAAGGATGAGTGGCGCTGCCCAATACTGTCACTATGGCGGTGTGTCCACTCACAGGATGAGTGGCGCTGCCCAATACTGTCACTATAGCGGTGTGTCCACTCACAGGATGAGTGGCGCTGCCCAATACTGTCACTATGGCGGTGTGTCCACTCACAGGATGAGTGGCGCTGCCCAATACTGTCACTATAGCGGTGTGTCCACTCACAGGATGAGTGGCGCTGCCCAATACTGTCACTATAGCGGTGTGTCCACTCACAGGATGAGTGGCGCTGCCCAATACTGTCACTATGGGGGTGTGTCCACTCACAGGATGAGTGGCGCTGCCCAATACTGTCACTATGGCGGTGTGTCCACTCACAAGGATGAGTGACGCTGCCCAATACTGTCACTATGGCGGTGTGTCCACTCACAGGATGAGTGGCGCTGCCCAATACTGTCACTATGGCGGTGTCCACTCACAGGATGAGTGGCGCTGCCCAATACTGTCACTATGGCGGTGTGTCCACTCACAGCATGAGTGGCGCTGCCCAATACTGTCACTATGGCGGTGTGTCCACTCAAAGGATGAGTGGCGCTGCCCAATACTGTCACTATGGCGGTGTGTCCACTCACAGGATGAGTGGCGCTGCCCAATACTGTCACTATAGCGGTGTGTCCAATCACAGGATGAGTGGCGCTGCCCAATACTGTCACTATAGCGGTGTGTCCACTCACAGGATGAGTGGCGCTGCCCAATACTGTCACTATGGGGGTGTGTCCACTCACAGGATGAGTGGCGCTGCCCAATACTGTCACTATGGCGGTGTGTCCACTCACAAGGATGAGTGACGCTGCCCAATACTGTCACTATGGCGGTGTGTCCACTCACAGGATGAGTGGCGCTGCCCAATACTGTCACTATAGCGGTGTGTCCACTCACAGGATGAGTGGTGCTGCCCAATACTGTCACTATGGCGGTGTGTCCACTCACAGGATGAGTGGCGCTGCCCAATACTGTCACTATGGCGGTGTGTCCACTCACAGGATGAGTGACGCTGCCCAATACTGTCACTATGGCGGTGTGTCCACTCACAGGATGAGTAGCGCTGCCCAATACTGTCACTATGGCGGTGTGTCCACTCACAGGATGAGTGGCGCTGCCCAATAGTGTCACTATAGCGGTGTGTCCACTCACAGGATGAGTGACGCTGCCCAATACTGTCACTATGGCGGTGTGTCCACTCACTGGATGAGTGGCGCTGCCCAATACTGTCACTATGGCGGTGTGTCCACTCACAGGATGAGTGGCGCTGCCCAATACTGTCACTATGGCGGTGTGTCCACTCACAGGATGAGTGGCGCTGCCCAATAAACTCGCCCCTCGGGGCTTAAATTAAAAAAAAACTTACATTGTTTCGACTCACTTGTGTTTCCAACTTCCACTTATGTCCTCTAATAATACTTTCTCAAAATTTAACGAAGCTGCCCTTGTCCATCGTGTCTATTCCACTTAGTATTTTGTATGTTGTGATCATGTACTAAGGTAACCGCTGACCTGCGCTAAGATGTTGCCTACAACAGTTGTCCAACTTCTAGGTATGTGTTTGCTGCTTGTTGAACAGAGGCGTGAAGGGGAACGAAATCTTGCAAAGTTGTTTTGATGCCCTCTCTGGTTCCTTCCCTTTCTCTCTCCCTCCCTCTCTCTCCCTCCCTCTCTCTCTCGCTACTGGTGTTACCTACCAATGGTGTTACCTACTACTGGTGTTACTCGCTACCAATGTTCTGGTGATGCTGTGAGTTAAATGACCCCCAGGTCATCTTTGTCGACGAGCCACTGACAGCCAGAGTATGTCAGCAACGAGTATGACTCGAAGACGTGATGCTCAGTGCTTCCAGATCAACGAAGGGTCGACCTTGAGAGAGTTCAGCATTCAAGGAAGTAAATGTTCTCCTTCCTCCTCCTCTTCAGTTAACCGGATTTCCATTTTTTCATTCCGAATGACAGCCATTTATTTCATATTTATAATGTAATCTTGAGGTTATCTTGAGATGATTTCGGGGCTTCAGTGTCCCCGCGGCCCGATCCTCGACCAGGCCTCCACCCCGAGGAAGCAGCCCGTGACAGCTGACTAACACCCAGGTACCTATTTTACTGCTAGGTAACAGGGGCATAGGGTGAAAGAAACTCTGCCCATTGTTTCTCGCCGGCGCCCGGGATCGAACCCGGGACCACAGGATCACAAGTCCAGCGTGCTGTCCTCTCGGCCGACCGACTCCCTTGCTGAAGAATAAAAACAATGAAACGTTCTTCAGTTTTTTTAAAGCTCGAAAAATCTAAACTTACATTTGCCAAATTCGTCACTTCGGGTAAGAATGGTCGTTCGAGTAATTAGGTAAAAAACGCCAGAGGAGGTTTGACAAGAGGGTGGGGNAAGCTCAATAGACGCAATAGAACACGCTGAGACAATAGAACACGCTGAGACAACAGAACACAGTGAGACAACAGAACACAGTGAGACAACAGAACACAGTGAGACAACAGAACACAGTGAGACAACAGACCACAGTGAGACAACAGAACACAGTGAGACAACAGAAAACACTGAGACAACAGAACACACTGAAACAACAGAACACACTGAGACAATAGAACACGCTGAGACAACAGAACACAGTGAGACAACAAAACACACTGAGAAACAGAACACACTGAGACAATAGAACACGCTGAGATAACAGAACACGCTGAGACAACAGAACACACTGAGACAACAGAACCTTTGTAAGTAAACCAAATCTGCAACAGTCATTCTATCTCCCGACCAGAAGACAAGTTTGGGGCTAAGGAGATACAGCCCGACTCCGCCAACACCACTACGGGATCATAAGTAATATGTGAATACAAAACACAATCCTCCCAAAATATTAAATATGTACCCAACTCAATGATTAATCAACCAATTACTCCATGGGATAACTGGAATCTATCAGTTGATTTCTTAACTGCACCCAAGAAAGATAGTGTACACTGTACATTATTACAAGAGTTAAGACTGTGCAGCATCACTGAGAGTACTCAGGGTAACGATGTGTAGCAGTGCTATACCGACGGCTCTGGAAGGAGGTGGACGATGTACCGGATGTGCATGTAATATATTTAAACAATTATCTCTCGTACATACAGCAGTGAAGTGGGTCAGTGACTCGGCCAGTACGACTCAGACCCAACTTGCAGGCATATACTTGCCACTGAATTTGTAAAATGACAAAGGCAGTGGACTTATATACTGTGACTCGCAGAGTGCACTCCTGGCATTGAACGCGCATAGTACTAACACCTAGAACATGTCAAGTGATATTCAAATGAATGTTTTAGCTGCTAAAGAAAACAGATTGACATTAAATTCCTATGGATTACATCACGTGTTGGCATCTCGAGGCATGACACTGTTGATATCCTTGCAAAGACAGCCTGGAGAAAACCAGTGGTAGAAATTGATATGGGTATTTCATTAGCAGTGACAAAGAGAAAACTTAAACAAATATCTAATGAAGATCTCACCGACCTAACAAATTCACAAAGACCTGAAAGTTGTAGCATTAAATATTATGACAGATATCGTGAGGAGACATTCACATATGGGACTAATAGAACAAGAACCCGGCAATGTGATGTTATAGTGGCCAGAATACGCCTGGGATATAGACGTATCTGGCAGCTTTCTCAAAACCCAAATGTCGAGTACACAATGTGTCAACTTTGTGAAAGAGAAAACATGCACTCTCTTGAACATTATATTGTAGAATGTCCCATATTGACTGACTTTCGCCCTCCTGGGCTGAGGTATGCTGAACTCTGTAATTACTATATGAGTACTGGAACACTTGATGATATATTGGACTTGTATCCAAGATTGACCATGTAATGTATCAATTATACAATGAATGTATGTATGTGATGTAACTATATAACCTGAGCTTGTAAAAGCTTCTTAATCACCTTCAGTGATTATGTGCTTAATTGCACACTAGTTTCTCTATCAGCCATCTCACCCTGTCAGTGTAAAAGAGACAAATGTATGTGTATGTATATATGTATGTATATATGTATGTATATATGTATGTATATATGTATGTATATATGTATGTATATATGTGTGTGTGTGTGTATGTGTATAAAGTATATATGGAAGCTGATCAGAATTACATTTCACTTTGTAAATGCACATTAATGACACTATGTAAAAGACACATCGAACACTTTATGTAGGGCATACGTAAATATGTGTATCTATGTATTTAAATATGTAGGTTAGCTTAGCATTTTAAAAGCACTACAATCACCTCCTGTGGTTGATTGTTCAATAAACCCCTGAACTATATATTTAACAAATCCCTAACCCTGTCCATGGAGGACAGAAGAAAATGTATAAATGTTGGTTAGCATTGCAAATGTCTGGCCACGTCTGTGGTAGAAAATAATAATAATAATATTAAAAAAAATCCTCCCAACAAATACGACTAGAACCAGCAGTAACAACAAAAACAATAACAATTACAAAAGCCACACAGTTATCCTTGTTATCCTATGCTTGTTATCCTATCCCCCCCCCCCCACATATTACCCAGCATGCAGCTGACGCTGGAGAATTAGCTATGCTTGATTTTTTTTAATAAAGTCCCTTCACGCCTCCGTAATTAAAATCCGACTTAATGAGACTTTACACGAACGGTTAAGGCACTGAGTTAAGACAAAAATATTCTCTTTCGTTCCTTGGCGGCAAATCTGGGTGTTTTTTTTTTAATTACATGCATGTAAACATGCAATATGTGAATTATTTATTCATTAATATATATATTTATAATATATACGTATATATAATATATATATATAATGTGACAAAATACTAAAATATAGGGGGGTGGTAGTAGACAATATGTGGGTGTACATGTGCCTCAGATGCTACATATCGTCTTCTTCGAGGTCTAGGGTCCCTACAAACGCAATCAGAGGTTTTACCCTCCATTTAAAAAAAATCATGATATATATATATATATATATATATATATATATATATATATATATAGATATATATATATATATATATATATATATATATATATATATCACTAAGAACTCTTTGACCCGGCCAGGATTCGAACCCATGCCGTCCAGGATCACCCTAAACGTACACAGTACCGTGACCACCGCACCAATGATCGTCTATCATTGGTGCGGTGGTCACGGTACTGTGTACGCTTAGGGGTGATCCTGGACGGCATGGGTTCGAATCCTGGCCGGGTCAAAGAGTTCTTAGTGATATATGGCTTGCGCGTTCATTCAGCTTTCTCACACATATATATATATATATATAATATATATATATATATATATATATATATATATATATATATATATACTTATATATATTATATATCAGCCCATTCTCCGGCTTAGATAGTACGTTTTGTAACTATTGTATGTGGACCATCGTTCATATACATTGAGGTAATGGCTAATTAAATAGTAGAATTTGGTACTATTCACTTTGTAGAATCCGGATCAAATAAAGATACAAACCAAACATAAATATTTATAGGCCTAGAACAGCACATATATGTTCAATATTAGGCCTCATATTGCGTGGCTTAGGATGGTTAGTTTAGGGTTTTTACTAAGATAAATACTAAGCTTTTTCCAGTTCGTCTAAATCCAATAGTACCAAATTCTACTTTCTAGTTGTCAATTACGTCAAAATATGTCATTTCTCCTGCTAATTATTTTACTTTCTGCTTCCTCTTTTGTTTTCTAATTCTTTGGTGTAGCTTTTTATTATAAGATTCCATTTTCTATTTGAATTAACTACATTTATCTTTATATTTCTTCATTTGCACTTCTGTTTTGAGTCGTTTATCATTTACAGTTCTTGTTTTTCCCCCTTTCTCTAACCTCTATTTTGTCCAATCACTTTGACTGGACGGGTAGAGCGACGGTCTCGCTTCATGCAGGTCGGCGTTCAATCCCCGACCGTCCAAGTGGTTGGGCACCATTCCATCCCCCCCGTCCCATCTCAAATCCTTATCCTGACCCCATCCAAGTGCTATAAAGTCGTAATGGCTTGGCGCTTTCCCTGATAATAATAATAATAAATATCTCTTTTTTAATGATTCCATTTACATCTTCTCCTTCATCTCCTCTCTTTGTTGCTCTCATCTGTCTGCTGCCTTTCCATGTCTGCTGGCCTCCCATCCAGACTCTGCTCTCAGACGGGGATACAAATATTTATACGTGTGCTGGCGAGGCGTCTCCGGTGGCCACGTCCCTTCTCTACTAACCCCTAACCCCTAACCACTTACTGTTTTAACCTCTAACCTCTAACCACTTACCGTTTTAGCCTCTCACCACTTCCTCTCCGTTGACCTCTCTCCAACCTTCCCTCTAAGACATTCCTCAGTTTACTTAATCCTGTTTAAAAACAGTAAAAAAAAAAACATGAAAAGAAAATTCATCTTGTATCCATCTATCCAAAGTTGATTGGAATTTATGCTTGTTAGCTAGCTAATCCGAAGACGACGTTTCGGTCCGTCCTGGACCATTTTCAAGTCGATTGTGAGAATGGTCACAATCGACTTGAGAATGGTCCAGGACGGACCGAAACGTCGTCGTCCCTTCACTTTCTAGTGTGTGGTTTGGTCAACATATTTCAGCCACGTTATTGTGACTCCTCGCCTGCAGCTAATGCGAAGTTAATTGTAAGGGAGCTCCTTGTCATCCTTGACTGTGTGATATCCACAAGGCATAACTGTGACGTGCTTGTGGAAAATTAAAAAAAAAATTAAAATAAATTTGGGAATTTTTTTTCAACAACAGTACGTTAAGGGTCCTCTGGTAGGTTAGGTGGGCAGGAAATTCTCATAAGGTTTCAATTTTGTATGAAAAATGTTAATTGAATGTTTCCTCTCCTAACTTTTCTGAGTAGGCCGGACGACTCAAACAGAAAACGGGACAGTACGTCACTTTTGTGAGTCGATTTCATTTCAAATTACTTCCATTTTTGGCCATAGCGCGCATACGAGCGGAGAGCGACATTATTTTTAAGAGGACGGGTTGAGCTAGTCGCAGATATGATGAAATAACCACTGACTAGAGTCAGGGTGGAGCCGGTCGGCCGAGCGGACAGCACGCTGGACTTGTGATCCTGTGGTCTTGGGTTCAATCCCGGGCGCCGGCGAGAAACAAAGGGCAGAGTTTCTTTCACCCTATGCCCCTGTTACCTAGCAGTAAAATAGGTACCTGGGTGTTAGTCAGCTGTCACGGGCTGCTTCCTGGGGGTGGAGGCCTGGTCGAGGACCGGGCCGCGGGGACACTAAAAGCCCCGAAATCATCTCAAGATAACCTCAAGAAGGGTTTGTCTCCTAGGGATTGCTACCCATCTTGGTCTCCGAATGTATGGTAAAAGTGATAATTCAGCAATTTCCTCGTAAAGAGGGAATTGTTTACCACCTTGGATTAATTGCTTTAAGGCAGAACATTCCGGAAACTGCAACAAAATCTCGTAGAGTTGAGGCAAAGTGAAATTCTAACCAGTTCCTCCATCTATCATCATTCTATTATGCAGGAAGGTTATATCTTAACCTTCCGACTCACAAAAGTGACGTACTGTCCCGTTTTCTGTTTGAGTCGTCCGGCCTACTCAGAAAGGCTAGGAGAGGAAACATTCAATTAACATTTTTCATACAAATTTGAAACTTATGAGATAAGGCCCGTCTTATGAGTCATCCAATATGGTTAACAAACTTGTAGATGTCACCACTGCTAAGCTTAGGCTCGGCTACAAGTACCTCTGGGAGTTTA
>WNGS01167372.1:9233327-9234494 GCA_020271785.1 Procambarus virginalis | reverse complement strand
GCCGCGTGCGTACGATACTCGGCCGGCGGCGTGCGTACGAGACTCGGCCGGCGGCGTGCGTACGATACTCGGCCGGCGGCGTGCGTACGATACTCGGCCGGCGGCGTGCGTACGATACTCGGCCGCGGCGTGCGGGGCTCCATTTTAAGCACGATAACCTGCTTGCATGACGCAATATACGCAGCAGGGAGAGAACATTGCCGAAGTACACTTAGATATTCACCAAAAGCAACAACTTAAGTGGGAAGAATGTACTATGACGTAGTTAATGATTACAACAACTGCATCCCTGCAATTGTGTACTCACCTAATTGTACTCACCTAATTGTGCTTGCGGGGGTTGAGCTTTGGCTCTTTGGTCCCGCTTCTCAACTGTCAATCAACAGGTGAACAAATTATTGAGCCTACTGGGCTCTATCATATCTACATTTGAAACTGTGTATGGAGTCAGCCTCCACCACATCACTGCCCTAATGCATTCCATTTGTTAACTACTCTGTCACTGAAACAAATTATTTCTAACGTCTCTGTGGCTCATTTGGGTACTAAGTTTCCACCTGTGTCCCCTTGTTCGTGTCCCACCCATGCTGAAGAGTTTTTCTTTGTCCAACCTGTCAATTCACCTGAGATTTTGTAGGTGGTTATCATGTCTCCCCTTACTCTTCTGTCTTCTAGGACGTGAGGTTTAGCTCCCTTAGTCTTTCCTCGTAGCTCATACCTCTCAGCTCCGGGACGACTCTGGTGGCATACCGCTGAATGTTCTCTAACTTTTTCTTGTATTTAACTAGGTATGGACTCCAGGCTGGAGCTGGAGTCCATGTGCGTGTGTGCGCGCGCGCGCTTGCGTATCAACTAATTTAGTTGTGGTTACAAGATCGAACAATAGCTCCTTAGCCCCGTCGTCGTTATTGTTGTTGTTGTTTAAGATTCGCCACCTGGAACAAAGGTTCCAAGTAGCATGGGCTATGGTGAGCCCGTAAGTTTTAACCCCGTCTTTCCATCCTTTGCTCAGGTAATATAGTGACTTTCTTTACCCAGGTTTTTCGTTGTGTTTCATTTTGAAGCTGATTAATGAATTAGCTGCAACAATCTCCTCTTTTCGTATTTTTCTTGGGTGAAAACCGATTCAAAAGCTGAACGATAGAACGACATTCATGCAGGTCGGAG
>WNGS01167372.1:9210827-9228327 GCA_020271785.1 Procambarus virginalis | reverse complement strand
GAGAGGTCAACGGAGAGGAAGTGGTGAGAGGCTAAAACGGTAAGTGGTTAGAGGTTAGAGGTTAAACAGTAAGTGGTTAGGGGTTAGGGGTTAGTAGAGAAGGGACGTGGCCACCGGAGACGCCTCGCCAGCACACGTATAAATATTTGTATCCCCGTCTGAGAGCAGAGTCTGGATGGGAGGCCAGCAGACATGGAAAGGCAGCAGACAGATGAGAGCAACAAAGAGAGGAGATGAAGGAGAAGATGTAAATGGAATCATTAAAAAAGAGATATTTATTATTATTATTATCAGGGAAAGCGCCAAGCCATTACGACTTTATAGCACTTGGATGGGGTCAGGATAAGGATTTGAGATGGGACGGGGGGGATGGAATGGTGCCCAACCACTTGGACGGTCGGGATTGAACGCCGACCTGCATGAAGCGAGACCGTCGCTCTACCGTCCAGTCAAAGTGATTGGACAAAATAGAGGTTAGAGAAAGGGGGAAAACAAGAACTGTAAATGATAAACGACTCAAAACAGAAGTGCAAATGAAGAAATAAAAAGATAAATGTGGTTAATTCAAATAGAAAATGGAATCTTATAATAAAAAGCTACACCAAAGAATTAGAAAACAAAAGAGGAAGCAGAAAGTAAAATAATTAGCAGGAGAAATGACATATTTTGACGTAATTGACAACTAGAAAGTAGAATTTGGTACTATTGGATTTAGACGAACTGGAAAAAGCTTAGCATTTATCTTAGTAAAAACCTAAACTAACCATCCTAAGCCACGCTATATGAGGCCTAATATTGAACATATATGTGCTGTTCTAGGCCTATAAATATTTATGTTTGGTTTGTATCTTTATTTGATCCGGATTCTACAAAGTGAATAGTACCAAATTCTACTATTTAATTAGCCATTACCTCAATGTATATGAACGATGGTCCACATACAATAGTTACAAAACGTACTATCTAAACCGGAGAATGGGCTGATATATAATATATAAGTAATATATATATATATATATATATATATATATATATATATATATATATATGCAAACAAGCCTGAATGGTCCCCAGGACTAGATACAACTGAAAACTCACACAACTAAACTTTTATCATAATGATAAAATGCTATGCCCAAGATAACCATCCAGGTGCCGGCGGGGAAGTGGTTCATATAGCTCAGGCTATCACTTCCTTATGTCCGGTCGTGATGGTCAAGCGGATTAAGGCGCCCTGTAGTTACCAGTTGCTTTGCTCCTGGGAGTATGGGTTCGAGTCACTTCTGGGGTGTGAGTTTTCAGTTGTATCTAGTCCTGGGGACCATTCAGGCTTGTTTGCATTTGTGTTCCTCACGTGTTGCCCCAAAAATGAGGTGATTTGATAAAATGCTATGCCCAAGATAACCATCCAGGTGCCGGCGGGGAAGTGGTTCATATAGCTCAGGCTATCACTTCCTTATGTCCGGTCGTGATGGTCAAGCGGATTAAGGCGCCCTGTAGTTACCAGTTGCTTTGCTCCTGGGAGTATGGGTTCGAGTCACTTCTGGGGTGTGAGTTTTCAGTTGTATCTAGTCCTGGGGACCATTCAGGCTTGTTTGCATTTGTGTTCCTCACGTGTTGCCCCAAAAAATGAGGTGATTTGATAAAATGCTATGCCCAAGATAACCATCCAGGTGCCGGCGGGGAAGTGGTTCATATAGCTCAGGCTATCACTTCCTTATGTCCGGTCGTGATGGTCAAGCGGATTAAGGCGCCCTGTAGTTACCAGTTGCTTTGCTCCTGGGAGTATGGGTTCGAGTCACTTCTGGGGTGTGAGTTTTCAGTTGTATCTAGTCCTGGGGACCATTCAGGCTTGTTTGCATTTGTGTTCCTCACGTGTTGCCCCAAAAAATGAGGTGATTTGATAAAATGCTATGCCCAAGATAACCATCCAGGTGCCGGCGGGGAAGTGGTTCATATAGCTCAGGCTATCACTTCCTTATGTCCGGTCGTGATGGTCAAGCGGATTAAGGCGCCCTGTAGTTACCAGTTGCTTTGCTCCTGGGAGTATGGGTTCGAGTCACTTCTGGGGTGTGAGTTTTCAGTTGTATCTAGTCCTGGGGACCATTCAGGCTTGTTTGCATTTGTGTTCCTCACGTGTTGCCCCAAAAAATGAGGTGATTTGATAAAATGCTATGCCCAAGATAACCATCCAGGTGCCGGCGGGGAAGTGGTTCATATAGCTCAGGCTATCACTTCCTTATGTCCGGTCGTGATGGTCAAGCGGATTAAGGCGCCCTGTAGTTACCAGTTGCTTTGCTCCTGGGAGTATGGGTTCGAGTCACTTCTGGGGTGTGAGTTTTCAGTGATATATATATATATATATATATATATATATATATATATATATATATATATATATATATATATATGTGAGAAAGCTGCATGAACGCGCAAGCCATATATCACTAAGAACTCTTTGACCCGGCCAGGATTCGAACCCATGCCGTCCAGGATCACCCCTAAGCGTACACAGTACCGTGACCACCGCACCAATGATAGACGATCATTGGTGCGGTGGTCACGGTACTGTGTACGTTTAGGGGTGATCCTGGACGGCATGGGTTCGAATCCTGGCCGGGTCAAAGAGTTCTTAGTGATATATATATATATATATATATATATATATATATATATATATATATATATATATATATATCATTATTTTTTTTAAATGGAGGGTACCACCTCTGATTGCGTTTGTAGGGACCCTAGACCTCGAAGAAGACGATATGTAGCATCTGAGGCACATGTACACCCACATATTGTCTACTACCACCCCCTATATTTTAGTATTTTGTCACATTATATATATATTATATATACGTATATATTATAAATATATATATTAATGAATAAATAATTCACATATTGCATGTTTACATGCATGTAATTAAAAAAAAACACCCAGATTTGCCGCCAAGGAACGAAAGAGAATATTTTTGTCTTAACTCAGTGCCTTAACCGTTCGTGTAAAGTCTCATTAAGTCGGATTTTAATTACGGAGGCGTGAAGGGACTTTATTAAAAAAATCAAGCATAGCTAATTCTCCAGCGTCAGCTGCATGCTGGGTAATATGTGGGGGGGGGGGGGGGAAGGATAGGATAACAAGCATAGGATAACAAGGATAACTGTGTGGCTTTTGTAATTGTTATTGTTTTTGTTGTTACTGCTTGTTCTACTCGTATTTGTTGGGAGGATTTTTTTTTAATATTATTATTATTATTTTCTACCACAGACGTGGCCAGACATTTGCAATGCTAACCAACATTTATACATTTTCTTCTGTCCTCCATGGACAGGGTTAGGGATTTGTTAAATATATAGTTCAGGGGTTTATTGAACAATCAACCACAGAAGGTGATTGTAGTGCTTTTAAAATGCTAAGCTAACCTACATATTTAAATACATAGATACACATATTTACGTATGCCCTACATAAAGTGTTCGATGTGTCTTTTACATAGTGTCATTAATGTGCATTTACAAAGGTGAAATGTAATTCTGATCAGCTTCCATATATACTTTATACACATACACACACACACATATATACATACATATATACATACATATATACATACATATATACATACACATACATTTGTCTCTTTTACTCTGACAGGGTGAGATGGCTGATAGAGAAACTAGTGTGCAATTAAGCACATAATCACTGAAGGTGATTAAGAAGCTTTTACAAAGCTCAGGTTATATAGTTACATCACATACATACATTCATTGTATATTGATACATTACATGGTCAATCTTGGATACAAGTCCAATATATCATCAAGTGTTCCAGTACTCATATAGTAAGTACACAGTTCAGCATACCTAGCCCAGGAGGGCGAAAGTCAGTCAATATGGACATTCTACAATATAATGTTCAAGAGAGTGCATGTTTTCTCTTTCACAAAGTTGAACATTGTGTACTCGACATTTGGGTTTGAGAAAGCTGCCAGATACGTCTATATCCCAGGCGTATCTGGCCACTATAACATCACATTGCCGGGGTTGTGTTCTATTAGTCCCATATGTGAATGTTTCTCGATATCTGTCATAATATTTAATGCTACAACTTTCAATCTTTGTGAATTTGTTAGGTCGGTGAGATCTTCATTAGATATTTGTTTAAGTATTCTCTTTGTCACTGCTATGAAATACCCATATCAATTTCTACCACTGGTTTTCTCCAGGCTGTCTTTGCAAGCTATCAACAGTGTCATGCCTTGAGATGCCACATGTATGTTGCCTAGGAATTTAATGTCAAATCTGTTTCTTTAGCAGCTAAAACATTCATTTTAATATCACTTGACAATGTTCTGGGTGTTAGTACTATGCGCGTTCAATGCCAGGAGTGCACTCTGCGAGTCACAGTATATAAGTCCACTGCCTTTGTCTTTTTTACAAATTCAGTGGCAAGGTATATGCCTGCAAGTTGGGTCTGAGTCGTACTGGCCCAGTCACTGACCCACTTCACTGCTGTATGTACGAGAGATGATTGTTTAAATATATTACATGCACAACCGGTACATCGTCCACCTCCTTCTACAGAGCCGTCGGTATAGCACTGCTACACATCGTTACCCTGAGTACTCTCAGTGATGCTGCACAGTCTTAACTCTTGTAATAATGTACAGTGTACACTATCTTTCTTGGGTGCAGTTAAGAAATCAACTGATAGATCCCAGTTATCCCATGGAGTAATTGGTTGATTAATCATTGAGTTGGTACATATTTAATATTTTGGGAGGATTGTGTTTGTATTCACATATTTACTTAGTGATCCCGTAGTGGTGTTGGCGGAGTCGGGCTGTATCTCCTTAGCCCCAAACTGTCTTCTGGTCGGGAGATAGAATGACTGTTGCAGATTTGGTTTACTTACAAAGGTTCTGTTGTATCTTCGTGTTCTGTTGTCTCAGTGTGTTCTGTTGTCTCAGCGTGTTCTGTTGTCTCAGCGCGTTCTATTGTCTCAGTGTGTTCTGTTGTCTCAGTGTGTTTTGTTGTCTCAGCGTGTTCTGTTGTCTCACTGTGTTCTGTTGTCTCACTGTGTTCTGTTGTCTCAGCGTGTTCTATTGTCTCACTGTGTTCTGTTGTCTCAGCGTGTTCTGTTGTCTCACTGTGTTCTGTTGTCTCAGCGTGTTCTGTTGTCTCAGCGTGTTCTGTTTTCTCACTGTGTTCTGTTGTCTCACTGTGTTCTTTGTCTCACTGTTTCTGTTGTCTCACTGTGTTCTGTATCTCATTGTGTTCTGTTGTCTCACTGTGTTCTGTTGTCTCACTGTGTTCTGTTGTCTCACTGTGTTCTGTTGTCTCACTGTGTTCTGTTGTCTCAGTGTGTTCTGTTGTCTCACTGTGTTCTGTTGTCTCACTGTGTTCTGTTGTCTCACTGTGTTATGTTGTCTCACTGTGTTCTGTTGTCTCAGCGTGTTCTGTTGTCTCACTGTGTTCTGTTGTCTCACTGTGTTCTGTTGTCTCACTGTGTTCTGTTGTCTCACTGTGTTATGTTGTCTCACTGTGTTCTGTTGTCTCAGCGTGTTCTGTTGTCTCAGCGTGTTCTGTTGTCTCACTGTGTTCTGTTGTCTCAGCGTGTTCTATTGCGTCTATTGAGCTTTCATACATGTCCTCGTGTCTTGGTTTTCCTCATTTTGAACATTGTTTCTCTACCCATCCCTCTCATTTCCCTTTGGTATCTTGCACGTTGTTATCATATCCCCTCACAGAGTCGAACTTTTGACGGCGTGGAGACTTTGAGGTCACTCAGACCTTCCACCGTAGCCTGTTCTCACCATAAGACACTCCGTCCGAAATACGACTGTTTGGACTAACCAGAAACGTTTGAACATAAGCAACCGACGTTAGCACATAAATCGTCATAATTACGATGCTTTACTTGTTACTAATACGTCACTATTTTGACGGATCGATTAATTGAATTGACAATGCGACGTGTTAGGTGAGAAGACTAGTACAAGAATTGTGTCGCAGATCTCTGTAGTCTTTATTTTTATTATATACTTTTTAGCTGCAAAATCTATGCTGGCGCTGCATACTCAAGGGTGTGTCTTACGGTAGTTTTTTAGAATTGCAATTTTCTGCAGGCATCTTTATATATATTGGTTCCTGAAGGATAACATATGTTTTTTTTTTTCTAGTTTAGCATACACTGCAAAAAAGTCATTTATTAATACGTCTGGCTTATTTGTGCAATAAGGATTTGTGAAATAAGCATCTGTACTCACCTATTAATTCTCACCTATTTGTGCTTGCGGTGATTGAGCTCTGGCTCTTTGGTCCCGCCTCTCAACCGTCAATCAACTGGTTCAATCACCTGTGTAATAAGGATAAGGATTTGTATACTATCCACCTGATGATTTATTTATGAGATTGTCTCCTTTCCAGCCCATTTCTGGGGGCTTCTCCCCCCCCCTCATATGTCCATATTACGTTGCATTTGCCCGGTTTGAATGTAAGCAGCCATCTATCTGTCCACCACCTCTGGAGTGGCGCTGTTGTCCGCTGGTGACAACTTCCATTCTAAATGTGCACTTTGGCAAACATAATTGTTTCCTGTCATGTCTTTGAGGTATGTGAGGAATATAATGGATCTCAGTTTTGAAGGGTGGGTTTGAGGCTCCCAACCATGTTCAAGCTGCAGCTGAATCCACTGACCAATTCGTCCTCTTTTTGACGTATTAAGTGGTTTAGTGATTATATTTTTCGAATATAACATATATTCATTCACTGTATTTGTGTGTTTTAAGTGCTGTCTATTGGGACGGGATGTTCTGTCTATGGACACGGGTTGTTCTGTCTATGGACACGGGTTGTTCTGTCTTTAGGGACGGGTTGTTCTGTCTATGGACACGGTTGTTCTGTCTTTAGGGACGGGTTGTTCTGTCTTTAGGGACGGGATGTTCTGTCTATGGGGACGTAATCTCGAATTACGGACCACATAAACAGCAGCCCCAAGTCCTACCAACTGAGCCACGCGTAACCCACAAAAAGGAAGAATTCCAAAGACACACAACTGTTTCCAACCGGGATTTTAATCCTTCCTTGAGGCTGCCACTTGAGCATGGACGTGCCAGATGATCTACAACCAGGTCATATAAACTGGCAGCCACAATATGGTGGATCATTCACTATAATGTGGTTGGGCAGTGCAAGAATAGAGCAGTATGTCTGGTTGATACCTGGTTGATGGGGTTCTGGGAGTTCTTCTACTCCCCAAGCCCGGCCCGAGGCCAGGCTTGACTTGTGAGAGTTTGGTCCACTAGGCTGTTGCTTGGAGCGGCCCGCAGCCCACATACCCACCACAGCCCGGTTGGTCCGGCACTCCTTGGAGGAATAAATCCAGTTTCCTCTTGAAGATGTCTATATGGTATATGTCTTCCTCTTGAAGATGTCTATATGGTATATGAAAATAGAATAGTATAGAGAGAAATGTAATATATATATCTGTGTGGTATATTGCTGTGATCAGTCCCAGGGAGTTATATGGGGGGTGTGGAGCATAGAGAGTGTTCTGTGGGGGTGTAGCAAAGAGCTGTTAGGTGGGGTGTAACAGAGTGTAGCACAGAAAAGCAGTTCACAGGGGCGCTGGAGATCAAGATGTCAGCACTCACCAACCAAACAGTTTTCAAGTGTAAATACCCACATCAACACATCTACTAGACCCTGTCATTGCACACACTCCTTCACCTGGTCAACCACGACGTGCCTTGAGCCCTGGCGATGACCCTAGGAAGCAGTTGAGAGTAGATAGCGGTAGTTAGGAAGCTTGTAACGACCATAATTGAACTACATCATAATCGCAATCGTCGGTAATGAAGATATTATCATCATCGATGATGAGTCACTTGAGTGGAAGGAAGTTTGCTTTGCCTCTAATCTCAAGGGAAACATTCTTATATTTACAAGCCATTTTAAGTTTGTAAACTTTAGAAGAGAAGAGTTAAGTTCATTTAGTGCTAACACTCACCGCGCCGTTAAGGGTCGATATTTGACGTTTATGCATCGGAATGTGAGTCTTGCGAAGCGTATCGATTAGGGCGATGTCGCTTTATCGCCGCGCTCTTAATACACCGCCGGGAAGAAGGGGTTAATGCGACGGGTCTCGAACGGGCGAAAGTCTGGGGACATCAGCGTGTCGGACTCACCCTTCACGGGTGTCGGCGCTTCCACCTGTCTTTGAAACCAACGTGTAATAAGTCACAGGTGCTGGGGAAATTGTGCTACAGAGCCTCTCCGCATGTTATGACTGCGCGCACGCACACACGCACGCACGCAACACACACAAACACACAAACACGCATGTTTCAGGCCTCGTTACGTGTAAGTTGACACTGCTGTTTATCACACAACTTCAACTTTCTATTTATTTACCATGAGAACCCCCCCATTCACACACACGGGGGGGGGGGGGGTAAGGCAGATGTGGAACGGGTGTGTGGGGGGGTCTGGTGCAGGTGTGTGGAGTACGTGTGGAGCAGCTGTGGACTCGAGTGCAGATTTGGTGGGCTAAATCAACCCCTGGAACATATACACACTAGAGCAACCCTGGGACATATACACACTAGAGCAACCCTGGAACATATATACACTAGAGCAACCCTGGAACATATACACACTAGAGCAACCCTGGGACATATACACACTAGAGCAACCCTGGAACATATACACACTAGAGCAACCCTGGGACATATACACACTAGAGCAACCCTGGCACATATACACGCTAGAGCAACCCTGGAACATATACACACTAGAGCAACCCTGGGACATATACACACTAGAGCAACCCTGGAACATATGCACACTAGAGCAACCCTGGAACATATACACACTAGAGCAACCCTGGAACATATGCACACTAGAGCAACCCTGGAACATATACACACTAGAGCAACCCTGGAACATATACACACTAGAGCAACCCTGGGACATATACACACTAGAGCAACCCTGGAACATATACACACTAGAGCAACCCTGGAACATATACACACTAGAGCAACCCTGGGACATATACACACTAGAGCAACCCTGGGACATATACACACTAGAGCAACCCTGGAACATATACACACTAGAGCAACCCTGGAACATATACACACTAGAGCAACCCTGGGACATATACACACTAGAGCAACCCTGGGACATATACACGCTACAGCAACCCTGGAACATATGCACACTAGAGCAACCTTAGAACATATACACACTAGAGCAACCCTGGGACATATACACACTAGAGCAACCCTGGAACATATACACACTAGAGCAACCCTGGAACATATACACACTAGAGCAACCCTGGAACATATACACACTAGAGCAACCCTGGCACATATACACGCTAGAGCAACCCTGGAACATATACACACTAGAGCAACCCTGGAACATATGCACACTAGAGCAACCCTGGAACATATACACACTAGAGCAACCCTGGAACATATACACACTAGAGCAACCCTGGGACATATACACGCTAGAGCAACCCTGGAACATATACACACTAGAGCAACCCTGGAACATATACACACTAGAGCAACCCTGGAACATATACACACTAGAGCAACCCTGGAACATATGCACACTAGAGCAACCTTAGCACATATACACGCTAGAGAAATATAAATTGTAATCTTATTATTATGATCAGAATATTGGTCACTAACACGTAATTCATTTTGCAAAGTTACAGCACTAATTACCCAGTGGGGAGAATGGCCAAGAGTGACGCCTATTCAACGTTCAATTAACGTCGCTGCAACGTTAAATTGACGTTAGTTTTAAGTATTGTGGCCACTGGGATTGAGCCAGCCAATCACTCGAGATTATTATTCTATTATATATAATTTCACTGTAAAAAGATTTCAAAGGTAGCCTATCTTATAACATATAAGTTATTGACTTTTATTTACGTTTATTGACGTATCTAGACGTTCTAAAAAAATTCTAAGGCATGTTTACTGCCCCCAGTATGGATACAGATGTATAGTATACATATACATATACAGTGTTAAAGCTGTATATAAATACGAAGGTTTTTAATATCAACTATGTAGAGGAAACCATCAGCCTAACACACTGATGAAAATAATTTAATTTTTTTAAATTTTGCCCCGAGGGCGAGTTTATTAGGCAGCGCCGCTCATCCTGTGAGTGGACACACCGCCATAGTGACAGTATTGGGCAGCGCCACTCATCCTGTGAGTGGACACACCGCCATAGTGACAGTATTGGGCAGCGCCACTCATCCTGTGAGTGGACACACCGCCATAGTGACAGTATTGGGCAGCGCCACTCATCCTGTGAGTGGACACACCGCCATAGTGACAGTATTGGGCAGCGCCACTCATCCTGTGAGTGGACACACCGCCATAGTGACAGTATTGGGCAGCGCCACTCATCCTGTGAGTGGACACACCGCCATAGTGACAGTATTGGGCAGCGCCACTCATCCTGTGAGTGGACACACCGCCATAGTGACAGTATTGGGCAGCGTCACTCATCCTGTGAGTGGACACACCGCCATAGTGACAGTATTGGGCAGCGCCACTCATCCTGTGAGTGGACACACCGCCATAGTGACAGTATTGGGCAGCGCCACTCATCCTGTGAGTGGACACACCGCCATAGTGACAGTATTGGGCAGCGCCACTCATCCTGTGAGTGGACACACCGCCATAGTGACAGTATTGGGCAGCGCCACTCATCCTGTGAGTGGACACACCGCCATAGTGACAGTATTGGGCAGCGCCACTCATCCTGTGAGTGGACACACCGCCATAGTGACAGTATTGGGCAGCGCCACTCATCCTGTGAGTGGACACACCGCCATAGTGACAGTATTGGGCAGCGCCACTCATCCTGTGAGTGGACACACCGCCATAGTGACAGTATTGGGCAGCGTCACTCATCCTGTGAGTGGACACACCGCCATAGTGACAGTATTGGGCAGCGCCACTCATCCTGTGAGTGGACACACCGCCATAGTGACAGTATTGGGCAGCGCCACTCATCCTGTGAGTGGACACACCGCCATAGTGACAGTATTGGGCAGCGCCACTCATCCTGTGAGTGGACACACCGCCATAGTGACAGTATTGGGCAGCGCCACTCATCCTGTGAGTGGACACACCGCCATAGTGACAGTATTGGGCAGCGCCACTCATCCTGTGAGTGGACACACCGCCATAGTGACAGTATTGGGCAGCGCCACTCATCCTGTGAGTGGACACACCGCCATAGTGACAGTATTGGGCAGCGCCACTCATCCTGTGAGTGGACACACCGCCATAGTGACAGTATTGGGCAGCGCCACTCATCCTGTGAGTGGACACACCGCCATAGTGACAGTATTGGGCAGCGCCACTCATCCTGTGAGTGGACACACCGCCATAGTGACAGTATTGGGCAGCGCCACTCATCCTGTGAGTGGACACACCGCCATAGTGACAGTATTGGGCAGCGCCACTCATCCTGTGAGTGGACACACCGCCATAGTGACAGTATTGGGCAGCGCCACTCATCCTGTGAGTGGACACACCGCCATAGTGACAGTATTGGGCAGCGCCACTCATCCTGTGAGTGGACACACCGCCATAGTGACAGTATTGGGCAGCGCCACTCATCCTGTGAGTGGACACACCGCCATAGTGACAGTATTGGGCAGCGCCACTCATCCTGTGAGTGGACACACCGCCATAGTGACAGTATTGGGCAGCGCCACTCATCCTGTGAGTGGACACACCGCCATAGTGACAGTATTGGGCAGCGCCACTCATCCTGTGAGTGGACACACCGCCATAGTGACAGTATTGGGCAGCGCCACTCATCCTGTGAGTGGACACACCGCCATAGTGACAGTATTGGGCAGCGCCACTCATCCTGTGAGTGGACACACCGCCATAGTGACAGTATTGGGCAGCGCCACTCATCCTGTGAGTGGACACACCGCCATAGTGACAGTATTGGGCAGCGCCACTCATCCTGTGAGTGGACACACCGCCATAGTGACAGTATTGGGCAGCGCCACTCATCCTGTGAGTGGACACACCGCCATAGTGACAGTATTGGGCAGCGCCACTCATCCTGTGAGTGGACACACCGCCATAGTGACAGTATTGGGCAGCGCCACTCATCCTGTGAGTGGACACACCGCCATAGTGACAGTATTGGGCAGCGCCACTCATCCTGTGAGTGGACACACCGCCATAGTGACAGTATTGGGCAGCGCCACTCATCTTGTGAGTGGACACACCGCCATAGTGACAGTATTGGGCAGCGCCACTCATCCTGTGAGTGGACACACCGCCATAGTGACAGTATTGGGCAGCGCCACTCATCTTGTGAGTGGACACACCGCTATAGTGACAGTATTGGGCAGCGCCACTCATCCTGTGAGTGGACACACCGCCATAGTGACAGTATTGGGCAGCGCCACTCATCCTGTGAGTGGACACACCGCCATAGTGACAGTATTGGGCAGCGCCACTCATCCTGTGAGTGGACACACCGCCATAGTGACAGTATTGGGCAGCGCCACTCATCCTGTGAGTGGACACACCGCCATAGTGACAGTATTGGGCAGCGCCACTCATCCTGTGAGTGGACACACCGCCATAGCAGCATGTACAACACTCCCCAATAGGAAGAAAACCCGAAAATGTTAACCTAATTTGTGCATCATCAACAAACATTGACATAGATATATATGTGTATGTGTGTGCGTGTGTATATTCACCTAGTTGTGCTTACCGGGGTTGAGCTTTGCTCTTTCGGCCCGCCTCTCAACTGTCAATCAACTATTACTAACTACTATTTTTTTCCACACACACACACCCAGGAAGCAGCCCGTGATAGTTGACTAATCACGGGCTCTAATCACAATCAAGTCGATGACTAATCACAATCGACTTGAAAATGGTCCAGGACGGACCGAAACATCGTCGTCCCTTCACCTTCTAGTGTGTGGTCTGGTCAACATAGTTGACTAACTCCCAGGTACCTATTTACTGCTAGGTAACAAGAGCAATCAGGGTGAAAGAAACTCTGACCATCGTTTCTCGCCGGCGCCGGGGATCGAACCGGGACCACAAGATCACGTGTGCAGCGTCCTGTCCGCTCGGCCGGCCGGCTCCCTCGGTGTGTGTGTGTGNGCGAGAGAGAGAGGGAGGGAGAGAGAAAGGGAAGGAACCAGAGGGCATCAAAAAAACTTTGCAGATTTCGTTCCCCTTCACGCCTCTGTTCAACAAGCAGCAACACACTCCTAGAAGTTGGACAACTGTTGTAGGCAACATCTTAGCGCAGGTCAGCGGTTTGCTTAGTACATGATCACAACATACAAAATACTGAGTGGAATAGACAAGATGGACAAGGACAGCTTCGTTAAATTTAGAGAAAGTATTATTAGAGGACATAAGTGGAAGTTGGAAACACAAGTGAGTCGAAACAATGTAAGTTTTTTCTGTAATTTTGTCCCGAGGGGCGAGTTTATTGGGCAGCGCCACTCATCTTGTAAGTGGACACACCGCCATAGTGACAGTATTGGGCAGCGCCACTCATCCTGTGAGTGGACACACCGCCATAGTGACAGTATTGGGCAGCGCCACTCATCCTGTCAGTGGACACACCACCATAGTGACAGTATGGGCAGCGCCACTCATCCTGTGAGTGGACACACCGCCATAGTGACAGTATTGGGCAGCGCCACTCATCCTGTGAGTAGACACACCGCCATAGTGACAGTATTGGGCAGCGCCACTCATCCTGTGAGTGGACACACCGCCATAGTGACAGTATTGGGCAGCGCCACTCATCTTGTGAGTGGTCACACCGCCATAGTGACAGTATTGGGCAGCGCCACTCATCCTGTGAGTGGACACACCGCCATAGTGACAGTATTGGGCAGCGCCACTCATCTGTGAGTGGTCACACCGCCATAGTGACAGTATTGGGCAGCGCCACTCATCCTGTGAGTGGACACACCGCCATAGTGACAGTATTGGGCAGCGTCACTCATCCTGTGAGTGGACACACCGCCATAGTGACAGTATTGGGCAGCGTCACTCATCCTGTGAGTGGACACACCGCCATAGTGACAGTATTGGGCAGCGGCACTCATCCTGTGAGTGGACACACCGCCATAGTGACAGTATTGGGCAGCGCCACTCATCCTTTGAGTGGACACACCGCCATAGTGACAGTATTGGGCAGCGCCACTCATCCTGTGAGTGGACACACCGTCATAGTGACAGTATTGGGCAGCGCCACTCATCCTGTGAGTGGACACCGCTATAGTGACAGTATTGGGCAGCGCCACTCATCCTGTGAGTGGACACACCGCCATAGAGCATGTACAACTCTCCCTAATGGAAGAAAACCCGCTGGGTTGTTCATCCTGTCACTGTACCCAGACACAGCTGGGACTTGCTTAACTGTCTCAAGTGAACAGCTTATCAAACAAGAAGATGAACATTCGTTAACCCTTAAAATCTTACGTTATCTTGCGGGTGCAAAATGGAGGAATCTCTTAAGAACAGTATCTATATATGACAAATGGTGTTTTCCTAACTCAAACAATGTGGGGTTTTCATTTCCACACATATTTCTAATGTCTCTCAGGTGTTCACATTCTCTGAGGTAGTGATCAAGGCGCTGTCCGTCACTCTCATCACAGATTCTGCAACTCCGCTGCTCAACTGTTGTTTCCATTCCGAATCTCCATGGATATTTGTATCCAAAACGGATTCTTGATATTACTGATTCTCTCCCGCATCCTCTCCCCTTCGTTCATAATGATTGGGATTGCCAGCTGCAACCATGTTGTACCATCGTACAGATTCACTGGTTTGTGCTTCTATCCTGCTTTCCTAAGTTACCTTGTCACGGTGATGTTGCCTGACAATACCTCTAATTTGTAGCAGAGTCTTGGGTATGAAGTATTCAATATGGTCTCCTTCAGCAGCCAGCACATCTGCTCGTTCATTCCCACACATTCCAACATGGGAGGGGACCCACAGAAACTTGACGACCCTCACAGCTCTCTTGATTTCAGCGACTATTGCAAGATTTTCTGCCCAATTTTTAGTAAGGCTTTGTAGCGCTGCTTGTAAATCAGTGCAGATCACTGCCCCATTAGTGTTTCGTTCAAAGATTCTTAACGCCATAACAATGGCAGTTAGCTCTGCTTGCTCTGAAGAGGCATAGTTCTCAATACGCGCTTTTTCTTCATTTCCGCGTTGAAAGGCATTATCCCTAATTACAGTGTATGCTGCACCAGCCCTGCCGTTGACAGGGTTAGATGACCCATCAGTGTAGATTTGATCTTATTCATTTCCGGCTTCTTTATAAATTTCCTCAAGATACTTGTGCCTCATTTCTTGTGGTAACATGTTGGATTTTTTCATTGCCATTTCATTGATGATGATCTTGCATGAGTCATCCTCCCAGGGAGGTAACCTCTCTACAGGCAGAAGCTCACGGGCTTGCTCAAGCAGGTGAAGCTCTTCGAGGTAGCAGACTGATCTGTGATGCCATTTTTTGCTTCTCCTGTTTCCCCTTGAAAGTAGCACAGAGCTCAGTTTTTTCTTAGCAATATCATTGTAATGGGGATCTGTGGCTATCCAAATTGCAAGCTTAGCATTCAGCTCCTTAATTCTGCTTTTAACACTGGGAAGGGACAACTCCTCTCGTAGATTAGACGTTTTGGCAGTTCTTGGAACTCCAAGAATGATTGTCATGGCTTCATTCTGTATGCTGTCAAGTTTATTCATATCTCTTTGGGAATAAGTGCACAAAACTTGTGTGGCATAGTCTATGACGGGGCGTACATAGGCTGTGTCAAGTTAACCTTACCTTACTAGTTTCCCTTCCCATTACTGAGCAGTGGGAAGGAAAAGCTTTCGTCCTGTTAACTGGAGTCAGAAGTTGTCTTGGCCTGTACCTTCTGTGTAAGGAAAAGAATAAAAGGGAGGTGCAGGGGAGGAAGGGAAAGGAAAATGGATACTGGGAAGGAGAGAGAGAAATGGAAGGTAAAAGGGAGGGTAAAAGGGAGGGTGGGAGATGAAGTGATAAATGGAAAGGGGGAGAGGGGGGGGGATGGAAAGGTCAGGGGGCCTGCAGAAACCATCAGGCGTAAACCACTGGAGAAGAGGTCCCCAGGGGGCGTTGAGGTAAGCTCCCTCCCCTCCCCTCTCTTTCCCCCTCTCTCTCCCCCCTTCCCGCACCCCTGCGGGGGCGTCCCCCCACACCCTCGTTTCAACACTGGCTTCCAAAACAGCGCCGAGACACGTGGATGGTTGTTGAAGAAGTTGTGGTTGGAGTGGTTGTGGTTGGAGTGATTGTGGTTGCTATTGTCTTAAAGTTGTATTAGGAATTGAAAGGAGATTTCCGCTTGATTTAGAAACGACATATTCATGTTTATAACTTGTTGCTGTTTAAGCTGTCTATTGTTGTATGGCTCACAGTTGTTACTTTATATACTGTGTTACGTGTAATAACTAAACATGTGCAACACCTTTTTATTTATGAAATCAATGCAAGACTAATGAAGCAGTCACGGTTCGTGGGGCAACAGGGTACAGTTTGGTGGCCGCGTGCGTACGATACTCGGCCGGCGGCGTGCGTACGATACTCGGCCGGCGGCGTGCGTACGATACTCGGCCGGCGGCGTGCGTACGATACTCGGCCGGCGGCGTGCGTACGATACTCGGCCGGCGGCGTGCGGGCTCCATTTTTAAGCACGATAACCTGCTTGCATGACGCAATATACGCAGCAGGGAGAGAACATTGCCGAAGTACACTTAGATATTCACCAAAAGCAACAACTTAAGTGGGAAGAATGTACTATGACGTAGTTAATGATTACAACAACTGCATCCCTGCAATTGTGTACTCACCTAATTGTACTCACCTAATTGTGCTTGCGGGGGTTGAGCTTTGGCTCTTTGGTCCCGCTTCTCAACTGTCAATCAACAGGTGAACAAATTATTGAGCCTACTGGGCTCTATCATATCTACATTTGAAACTGTGTATGGAGTCAGCCTCCACCACATCACTGCCCTAATGCATTCCATTTGTTAACTACTCTGTCACTGAAACAAATTATTTCTAAGTCTCTGTGGCTCATTTGGGTACTAAGTTTCCACCTGTGTCCCCTTGTTCGTGTCCCACCCATGCTGAAGAGTTTTTCTTTGTCCAACCTGTCAATTCACCTGAGAATTTTGTAGGTGGTTATCATGTCTCCCTTACTCTTCTGTCTTCTAGGGACGTGAGGTTTAGCTCCCTTAGTCTTTCCTCGTAGCTCATACCTCTCAGCTCCGGGACGACTCTGGTGGCATACCGCTGAATGTTCTCTAACTTTTTCTTGTATTTAACTAGGTATGGACTCCAGGCTGGAGCTGGAGTCCATGTGCGTGTGTGCGCGCGCGCGCTTGCGTATCAACTATT
>WNGS01167372.1:9147068-9157084 GCA_020271785.1 Procambarus virginalis | reverse complement strand
ACATACTTAATATATAGTTTCCTTGAAAAGCTTCATAGAAAACCCGACCTTACCTAACCTACTTAGTATGTTAAGATAAGCATCTTATTGCTTCGTAATTACAATTATTACCTAACCTATACCTATGAATAGGTTAAGTAACAATTGTAATCACGAAGCTACAAGATGCTTATTTTAACATACTAAGTAGGTTAGGTAAGGTCGGTGTTTTCTATGAAGCTTTTCAAGGGAAACTATTATGTTAAGTATGTCACCTATGCACATGTTTAATAAGTCAATATTGACTATACGAATTTGCGAGGACGGGTTGCAGGGTTAGCGTTCAATCCCCGATGGGGGTCGAAGTGGCAAAGTCCACTACGGGCACGCCATAGCCCGTGCTACTTGGAACTTTCTGTTCCGAGTAGCTAAATCTTAAACAACAACGAAGTGATTGGTTGATCAGAGTGATTCCTTCACTCAGTCCTCGTATCAGAGCAGAAAACAACAGAGATACAACAGAGGTCAGAGGGCAAGGGAAGGGAACTATCAGGGGGGGAAAGCGCCAAGCCATTAAGACTATATAGCACTGGGAAGGGGTCAGGATAAGGATTTGGGATGGGACGGGGGAAAGGAATAGTACCCAACCACTTGGACGGTCGGGGATTGAACGCCGACCTGCATGAAGCGAGACCGTCGCTCTACCGTCCAGCCCAAAAGGTTGGGCCCACTCTGAGAGGGAGGAACCGTTCGTAAATGGAACAGCATGATGAATCCCGGCTTGACTATGTTGACGTGATAAGGTATATCCTGGTCCTGAGGTCCCCACAACCCGTCCTCTTACAATGAACGTCGCTTTTCGATCGTATGCGTTACATACTGACAAAAAAATTGTCGTGCTAGAAAATGGAAGTACATGGCGAAAGTGACGTACTGTTCCGTTTTCTGTTTGTGTCCACTGGTAGGTTAGGAGAGACCACTTTAAACTGACCGTTTGCTTGACATTGCGAAACCTTAGGAGAACTGACTGCCCCACAGCACAGTCAAGCTGCGGCCAGACTGTCGCAGTCTGGCCAAGTGTGGAGGCTGGCTTAGAGGGTTCTCTAAGGCCATCACGATAATGCAAATATACCTAAATGTATTAATAACAAATAAAATAAAAAAAAGCTATGCATGCTAAAATGCTAGGGGAGCCGGTCGGCCGAGCGGACAGTACGCTGGACTTGTGATCCTGTGGTCCTGGGTTCGATCCCAGGCGCCGGCGAGAAACAATGGGCAGAGTTTCTTTCACCCTATGCCCTTGTTACCTAGCAGTAAAATAAGTACCTGGGTGTTAGTCAGCTGTCACGGGCTGCTTCCTGGGGGTGGAGGGCTGGTCGAGGACCGGGCCGCGGGGACACTAAAAAGCCCCGAAATCATCTCAAGATAACCTCAAGATGCTATGGGCCAATGTCTGATTGGCTACAATGATGAGAAACGACGTCGTGAGAATGATATCCTTCGATATCCCCGCGCCACAGAGATGTGATAACAGAACCTGATATCCTGCGTGTTACTGAGCCTTTTACTTAAATGAATTCTTTAATTGGAATAAAATTGCTCAGGTTCAGTCACTGAAGATCAACATCCTGCACA
This sequence comes from Procambarus virginalis, assembly GCA_020271785.1. NCBI lineage: Eukaryota > Metazoa > Arthropoda > Malacostraca > Decapoda > Cambaridae > Procambarus > Procambarus virginalis. Next base: position 9,155,470 of record WNGS01167372.1, on the reverse strand, counting down.
ATGTCTAAAACTGCAACTCATAACGTCTCAGATTCACAGCCTGCACCGAGGAGGCGAGAAGAGCACTTTCATGCAACTTGAGAGCTTTCCATTTACCCACATTAATGATCAGTCCGATCTCTGTGACGAGTGAAAGTACTCCACTCGAAGCCGGAGTGGCTCTACCTACAGAGCACTTCCTCTCCCGGGTCATGTTGATGGATAGTAGTTGTTGTTGTTAAAAATTTGCTACTTGGAACAAAGTTCCAAGTAGCACGGGCTATGGTGAGCCCGTAGTGCCTCTATGGTTGGTTGAGTCAAGCACCCCAGTGCTGGAAACTGCAATAGTAGTGACAATATAAATTGATCAATGTTTCGAGTGGTTATTATAGATTCAGCTACTCGGAACAAGTTCCAAGTAGCATGGGCTATGGTGAGCCCGTAGTGGACTTACCTGGCACAGGAGCGGGGCAAGTAGCACGGGCTATGGTGAGCCCGTAGTGGACTTACCTGGCACAAGGATGTTTTGAGTGCGGAGTCCGTATAGACATAAACAAGCGGGTCTCTTACCTAGATACGGGCTATTCATGCCCGTGCCACCTCTTGGGTGGCTTAATCTTTATCAATCAATCTTACCTAGAGACCAAAAATCTTTGATATGTACTTCGCACTCAAATTCGTATACGCATCTCCAACCAAGTTACAACCCCGCTCCTGTGTCAGGTGATTAACTACGGGCTCACCATAGCCCGTGCTACTTGGAACTTCAGCATTCCCGGCTTGGTGCCTTCTTTTGATAATTACTTACATGGAACTTTTTGTTCCGTGCAGCTGAATTTAAAACAACGACAACAACAGCACTTCCAACATATACCGTTTCTATCTCTATCTCTCTCTCTCTCTCTCTCTCTCTCTCTCTCTCTCTCGGTGATTCATAATCATCCTCATATTAACTCAACTCCACAAGCACTAATATAAAGTTCTTGTACGAGTAACTAGACATTGACGTAACACAATTATTTACAATCTTCTTCGATTTTCTAGAGAGGAAGATTGTAAATCATTTTTTCTTTCCTAGAGAAAGCAAATTAAGTTTTCTTGAATCTATTCTCAAGAGGGAGGTTTCTAAGACCCCGGGATTAACGTCATCTTCCGTCTCTCTACGTTTATTGCAGAATTATTGTCCATTTTAGAATATGGTGCCCAAACCTTAATAATACAAATGGGGTCTAACGGGGCAAAATAAAGTTGAAGAATAACGTTACATGTCTTAACAAAAAGAAATCACACTGGAGTAATATATTAATGAGAAAATCATTTGGAGTAATGAGGTGACTTGAGCCATCTTTCTAAAGGTGACATTTTCTAGAAATGAGAGTTAGGGGAGACATTTTCTAAACCGATGGAGAGTTAGAGGAGACATTTTCTAAACCGATGGAGAGTTAGGGGAGACATTTTCTAAACCAATGAAGAGTTAAGAGAGACATTTTCTAAACCAATGAAGAATTAAGAGAGACATTTTCTAAACCAATGAAGAGTTAAGAGACATTTTCTAAACCAATGAAGAGTTAAGAGAGACATTTTCTAAACCAATGAAGCGTTAGGGAGACACAACTGATCATAACAATGGATGAAAATGAATAACAAGAGGATATTACAGCGATCAATACATCAAAACATAATAGAACACTTACTATTTTATACAAATTTACTAAATATACATTCGATAAAATCTTTACCAATTACATGTCTGGGAATAAGGCTGTAGATTTATGGAAGAAAATTACTGGTTAATAGAAATGTTGATGGATCGCTGAATTGTTTCAAGCGAAGGTTAGCAATGTTTGAGTTTGGTTAGTTATAAATGGAAGCTGCTTGCAGACGATGAGTCACAATAACGAGGCTGGTGATCTGAGAACTCAACCCGACACCAGAAGATGACGAGACGACGACGTTTCGGTCCTTCTTGGACCATTGACTTGATTATGGTCCAGGACGGACCGAAATGGCGTCGTCATATCTTGTGTGGTATAGTTCTCATAAAAGCGGCTTGATAAGCTTGTTGATAAGCTCAGTTGATAAGCTTTCTTCATCTTTATTATGTTCTTAAATAGTTGCCATGATCAGGTTCGGCTTTAGTTACCTGTAGCAGGTGTTGCCTGAACCTGTAGCAGGTGTTGCCTGAACCTGTAGCAGGTGTTACCTGAACCTGTAGCAGGTGTTGCCTGAACCTGTAGCAGGTGTTGCCTGAACCTGTAGCAGGTGTTGCCTGAACCTGTCGCAGGTGTTACCTGAACCTGTAGCAGGTGTTACCTGAACCTGTCGCAGGTGTTACCTGAACCTGCAGCAGGTGTTGCCTGAACCTGTAGCAGGTGTTGCCTGAACCTGTCGCAGGTGTTGCCTGAACCTGTAGCAGGTGTTACCTGAACCTGTAGCAGGTGTTGCCCGAACCTGTCGCAGGTGGCTGCAAGTGAAGAATCTGCCAATCCTGAGCGCGCCATGAGTGAACTCTGAACAGGAAATGGGACATGATCTCTCACACTCTACATTACTGAATAGTCTTGTTATCATGCCCTTCAGACCTGCCGGTGAGGTACCTGGAGCTTTGCAATTACCTTACACACGCCAGTGTTTCTTCAAGATATCCTTATGATTCATCTAATGTTTACTGATGTCTAACTAATGTCTAACTGGTTACATTTTATAAACCGATGAAGAGTTATGGGAAGGAAGGAAGGAATTATCAAGGGAAAGCGCCAAGCCATTATGGCTATATAGCACTTGGAAGGGGTCAGGATAAGGATCTGGGATGGGACGAGGGGAAGGAATGGTGTCCAACCACTTAGACGGTCGGGAATTGAACGCCGATCTGCATGAAGTACGACCGTCGCTCTACCGTCCAGCACAAGTGGTTGAAGAGTAAGGGGAGACATTTTCTAAAACGATGAGTTAGTATATCCTAGTATAATGTATCGTCTGCGAGATGGAGGTCTTAGCCTCACATAGCTAGCCCCTCAGTCTGTCCTCCTAAGAGTTCCCAACGTCAACAAACTGTCTTACTAATGTGCCCCTTATCCTAACCTACCAGAGGACCCAAAACAGAAAACGGGACAGTACGTCACTTTCGCCAGTCGCTGTCATTTTCGATTTTTTGGCTTAAGTAGAGTATACGTCAAGATATGACGTTCTATAAGGACAGGTTGAGCGCCTATCAAGCTCTCTAATCCTTCAAACACTTATGACATTGGGCATATGTAATTACGTTAGTATGAATATATGTATAAATACGAATTTAATTATTTACATTTGTATAAATGTATGCGGAAATATGTATACATAGGTAGCTTCGTAGTACAATAGGCTTCGGTCTGGACTCTCACTCGGGGATCCTGGGGTTCAGTTCCCGGGCGGGATAGAAATAGTTGAGCAAGTTTCTTTTCACCTAATGCATCTGTTTACCTAACACTAAACAAGTTCCCGGGGAATTAGACAGCTGAATCTGGGGAGGGTCAGTATTTCAACCTCGATACAAACCGAAATATTATATATTTCGGATAAATATACCCGAATGAATATATATATTTGTACCCGACCGGGAGCCGGTCGGCCGAGCGGACAGCACGCGGTACTTGTGATCCTATGGTCCTGGGTTCGATCCCAGGCGCCGGCGAGAAACATTGGGCAGAGTTTCTTTCACCCTATGCCCCTGTTACCTAGCAGTAAAATAGGTACCTGAGTATTAGTCAGCTGTCACGGGCTGCTTCCTGGAGGGTGGAGGCCTGGTCGAGGACCGAGCCGCGGGGACACTAAAGCCCCGAAATCACCTCAAGATAACCAAAAAGCGTATGTTTTTACGCTTGCGTCACTTCAGAGGACCACCCTATTGTATTCCTCTTTCATCTATCTCTTTCCCACTCTCTCTCTCTCTCTCTCTCTCTCTCTCTCTCTCTCTCTCTCTCTCTCTCTCTCTCTCTCTGAGAATCTACCAGTTTTAGCCCCCCCAAAAAGTAAACAAAATATCAGTGATACCAATAACGGTGATTATTTTGTCTACGACAGCATTATAAACTCAGGGCGATAAACTGCGTGAAATGTGGCATCACTGTTACAAAGGGGAGACTGAGAGGAATGCATTAAAAAGAAGAGGGGAGAGGATTCAGGGGAGAAGGGTGAGGGGAGAGGGAGAAGGTGAGGGGAAAATGGGAGATAATTCTGAACTAGATAGATGACCTTGTGAGAAGACTTTATCTCTAGTATTGACCCAATCTGGTTGAACTAGATGTTCACCAAGACCTTCAGCACATGAGAGATGTTCACCAGGACCTTCAGCACATGAGAGATGTTCACCAGGACCTTCAGCACATGAGAGATGTTCACCAAGACCTTCAGCACATGAGAGATGTTCACCAAGACCTTCAGCACATGAGAGATGTTCACCAAGACCTTCAGCACATGAGAGAGGTTCACCAAGACCTTCAACACATGAGAGATGTTCACCAAGACCTTCAACACATGAGAGATGTTCACCAAGACCTTCAACACATGAGAGATGTTCACCAAGATCATCAACACATGGAGAGATGTTACCAAGATCTTCAACACATGAGAGATGTTCACCAAGACCTTCAACACATGAGAGATGTTCACCAAGACCTTCAACACATGAGAGATGTTCACCAAGACCTTCAACACATGAGAGATGTTCACCAAGACCTTCAGCACATGAGAGATGTTCACCAACACCTTCAACACATGAGAGATGTTCACCAACACCTTCAACACATGAGAGATGTTCACCAACACCTTCAACACATGAGAGATGTTCACCAAGATCTTCAACACATGAGAGATGTTCACCAAGACCTTCAGCACATGAGAGATGTTCACCGAGACCTTCAACACGTGAGAGATGTTCAGCGAGACCTTCAGTACATGAGAGATGTTCACCAAGATCTTCAGCACATGAGAGACGTTCACCAAGACCTTCAACACATGAGAGATGTTCACCAAGACCTTCAACACATGAGAGATGTTCACCAAGATCTTCAACACATGAGAGATGTTCACCAAGACCTTCAGCACATGAGAGATGTTCACCAACACCTTCAACACATGAGAGATGTTCACCGAGACCTTCAACACATGAGAGATGTTCACCAAGACCTTCAGCACATGAGAGATGTTCACCAAGACCTTCAACACATGAGAGATGTTCACCAAGACCTTCAGCACATGAGAGATGTTCACCAAGACCTTCAACACATGAGAGATGTTCACCGAGATCTTCAACACATGAGAGATGTTCGCTGTTAAGCACAAGGACAATCAATCTTCGGCTATCCATCGATAAAAACATCGATAAAAACATCGATAAAAACATCGATAGCATCGATAAAAACTGATGCTGCTCTGTATTACCCGGCTGTATGGTACAGAGCAATATTATTATATATTATAATATTTATATTATTATAATATTATAATAATATCATTATTATATTAATTATAATATTATAGTCAATATTGACTGTATTACCCGGCTCTGTGGTACAGCAGTCAGCATAGTCGCCTCTGAAGTGGCAGAATTAGGTTCAACTCCTTGAGTAGCCTTTTTAAGAAATATAAGAAAATTCACTTTTTAAAGAGTGGTAGACGGTTGGAACAAGTTAAGTGAGAAGGTGGTGGAGGCCAAGACCGTCAGTAGTTTCAAAGCATTATACGACAATGAGTGCTGGGAAGACGGGACACCATGAGCATAGCTCTCATCCTGTAACTACACTCTGGTAATCACACACACACACTCACACACACACACACACACACACACACACACACACACACACACACACACACACACACACACACACACACACACACACACGCGAAAATTGGAAAATGAGTGAAAATGAATGACAATCATTTAATTTAATTAAAATATTACATTCCATCAATTATAACATGTGGCTGACGTCAGGACACAGTTACCCCTTCTCCCCCATTATCCCAGACATTACAAGTCGGTCGGTTATCATGTGATTTATATATATACATATGTATGTAACGTTATCGTGGGAGGGAAGAGGGGGGAGGCTATCCTGGTGTAGGCACAGATGTTACCGCTGGTTGTGTGTCTGTGTGTATATCTGTGTCAATGTGTTTGTAGTGTAAGAGTAGAGGCAGAAGCAAGACCAACATCAATAGTGGCAGTTCGTGTGACACCTCAAGATAACAGGTCGTTGCAGTAATGCAATAGTTAAGGCAGTAATAGTATTCGTAATATAGGGAGAAGCATCACAAGTAATAACAGTGAAGGTGGGAACAGTGACGAGGATTCGAACCAATGTTCTGGGCACTATTCACTTCAAATAGGGAAAGTAGCAGCAGCAGGCACTTTGTTTTCTACCACAGACGTGGCCGGGCATTTACAATGCTAACCAGCATATATGCATTTTCTTCTGTCCTCCATGGACAGGGTGAGAGATCTGTTAAACATTTAGTTCATGGATTTATTGAACAATCAACCACAGAAGGTGATTGTAGTTTAAGTAGTGGTGGTAATATTATTTGTGTAAGCAACAGGCATCAGTAGCTTAAATATTAGCAGCATCAGTAATAACAGCACCGCAATAAAAGGAATCTTACTTTGGGCTCACCATAGCCCGTGCTGCTTGGAACTCTTTGCTCCGAGTGGCGTTTTTTCAACAACAACAAAAGGAATCAGTAGTGATATTAATAAAAGCAAACAGTAGCAGAAACAGAAACAACAGTTGTACTTTTAGCTGTGGTAGCAACAGTGATAATTGCAGTGGTGGCTGAAAAAGCAACAGAAACCACGATAGTAACAGAATCAGCAATAATAATTTTATAAAAAAAGTATTGTTTTGGGCTTCAGACCTGTCAACCCCTGCAAGCTTATTATGACGGCGACACTGACCACTATAAGCATTATACGCAAGTATACGACAGTGTGCGACACTATAAGCAAGTATACTTCAGCTCAGAATACTGTCCAAGACAGAAGAAAACTCAACGTATGTACATCCAGAAGCCAGTTACACGCCTCGGAATGTGTCGTATTATTACTAACCAACAAAACAAGTATACTTTTGTCCTGAACATAGCCCAGGACTAAAATATACTGTAAATATACTGAAAAATGACTGTTACTATCTATATTGTTTTTGTTGTTAAAAGATTCGCTACCTGGAACAAGAAGTTCCAAGTAGCACAGGCTATGGTGACCCGTTTTACTATCTGGAATACTATCTGTGAATATTAGCGTCACAGCTGCTGTAGTAGAAGCAGATTGACTTGAGTACAAGAAGGACACATAACATTAATACTTGTAATACATAATAAAACTGTTGAGTTAAATATAATATATCTTACCCGAGGACAGCAAAATCATCACTCCTCTCTACTCTTCGTCCGTCGCTTGTTCTCTTCCATTTACGTCTTTTCTCCTCTATTTCCATTGTCCTCCTTTCAATCTCCCTACCCCCCTATTCTCTACCTCTTTCTCTCTATCCTTGATTTTTGTCTTTATTTTTGCATCTCATCTCCGTGCCTCTTTTCTACTTTCTCACTCATTTTTTTTTTTTAGTTTATCTCCTCTCCGTTATTTGTTATTCTCTCAAATCTCTATCCCTCCTCCCTTACTGGTTCTACTCACTGTGCTTCTTCTTCTCCTACTATCTTCCTCCTTATTCCTCTGTTTCTTTCTGAGCACTTTCTCGAGTTTGCTATTTTTCATTATTTTCTTATGTCATTATTCGCCCGTTGAATATTATCTTAGTTCAGAGGGGCCTAGAGCTGAGTGGCATCGCTTCAGATTCGTAGTCCCGAGGTTTCCGGGTTCGATACCCGGTGAGGCGGAAACAAATGGAAGTAAATGACAGAATTAATATAAAAACGGGGTGAAATAACCAGTCTTGAAAGGGTGGTTTGAGCAGGATGCCAATAGAAAAGGACCTAAGGTTTGGTTAAAATATAAAAAAAAATGTAAAAAAGTGGGCAGTTAATGTAAGACAAGACGGTGGTGAGAGGGCTGAAGGGGGTGTGTTCAAATACATAGAGAAGGCAGAAAGGGTCGGCCCCAAGTGGTGAGAGAGCTAGAAAGATTGATTCAAGCAGTAATTAAGAGGGTGAAGCAGGAATAAGAGGGCAGCAGGGTTGAATTCCAATGGACAAAAGGGTTGAAAGAATTGGCCACAAGTGGTGAAAAGGCACAAAGTCGATTCAATCTTCTATCTTGAGGTCATCTTGAGATGATTTCGGGGCTTAGCGTCCCCGCGGCCCGGTCCTCGATCGACTTTTTTTTTTGTTACACATCCCCAGGAAGCAGCCCGTAGCAGCTGTCTGTCTAACTCCCAGGTACCTATTTACTGCTAGGTGAACAGGCATCTGGGTGAAAAAAACTCTGC
>WNGS01167372.1:9110514-9121153 GCA_020271785.1 Procambarus virginalis | reverse complement strand
TGCAGCGGCACTCATCCTGTGAGTGGACACACCACCATATGACAGTATTGGGCAGCGCCACTCATCCTGTGAGCGGACACACCGCCATAGTGACAGTATTGGGCTGCGCCACTCATCCTGTGAGTGGACACACCGCCATAGTGACAGTTTGGGCAGCGCCACTCATCCTGTGAGTGGACACAAGAAGCCGCCATAGTGACCGTATTGGGCAGCGCCACTCATCCTGTGAGTGGACACACGCCATAGCGCATGTACAACACTCCCCAATAGGAAGAAAACCCGCTGGGTGTTTTATCCTGCCACTTGTACCCAGACACAGCTTCAGGAATCAGGAGTATCTTCAGGAATCTGTACACCAGTTGATTGACGGTTTAGAGGAGGGACCAAAGAGCCAAAGCTCAAAACCCGAAAGCACAATTAGGTGTTACAATTAGGTGAGTACAGCTGGACTTGCTCAAGTGAACAGCTCCTCAAATAAGAAGATTAACATTTGTCACCCCTTAAGAACTTACGTTATCTTGCGGGTGCAAGAATGGGTCAATCTTTTAAGAACAGCATCTATATTTGACAATGGCGTTTTCCTAACTCAAACAAGGAGCCGTCGGCCGAGCGGACAGCACGCTGGACTTGTGATCCAGTGGTCCTGGGTTCGATCCCAGGCGCCGGCGAGAAACAATGAACAGAGTTTCTTTCACCCTATGCCCCTGTTACCTAGCAGTAAAATAGTACCTGGTGTTAGCCAGCTGTCACGGGCTGCTTCCTGGGGGTGGAGGCCTGGTCGAGGACCGGGCCGCGGGGACACTAAAAAGCCCCGAAATCATCAAATCATCTCAAGATGTGGGGTTTATTATTCTACTCGTATTTCTAATGTCTCTCAGGTGTTCACATTCTCTCAGGTAGTGATCAAGGCGGTGTCCATCACTCATCACAGATTCTGCAACTTCCCTGATCAACTGTTGTTTCCATTCCGTGTCTCTAGGATATATATATATATATATATATATATATATCCAAGACGAATTCTCACTATTCCTGAGTATCTCCCTCGGCCACCACCTCTTCGGCCATATTGATTGGGATTGCCAGCAGCAACCATGTTGTACCATCGTACAGATTCACTGGTTTGTGCTTCTATCCTTTCCTCAGTTACCTTGTCACGGTGATGTTGCCTGATAATATCTCTAATTTGTAGAAGAGTCTTGGGTATGAAGTATTCAATATGGTCTCCTTCAGCGCCTCCAGCAGCCAGCACATCTGCTCGTTCATTCCCACAGATTTGGGGCGCAACAGAGCCCCCAAACAAGGCGCAACAGAGCCCCCAAACAAGGCGCAACAGAGCCCCCAAACAAGGCGCAACAGAGCCCCCAAACAAGGCGCAACAGAGCCCCCAAACAAGGCGCAACAGAGCCCCCAAACAAGGCGCAACAGAGCCCCCAAACAAGGCGCAACAGAGCCCCCAAACAAGGCGCAACAGAGCCCCCAAACAAGGCGCAACAGAGCCCAACCACAGTCACCCCTGACACCTCCCAAGCCAGACCATAACAGCCAGCCCGCCAGATCCGCCGACTTGTTGGACAAACTCAGGCATGAAATTAACAAATACCCCTAAAATCCTCATAAATCCCCATGAATCCCCGTTTACCATTCCGGAATTGCAAGGACATTTAATTGGGTGTGTGTGACGGGGGGGGCGGGGGGGGGGAGGAGGGAGGGGGGGATTAACAAGCTACATACGCACTGATTCATCAACAGACAGCGTAAAATCCTGTTTATCGTGCGTCGGAGAGATAATTGAGCTGTGCTTTTGGCGTCATCCATCAGGCAAGAGGACGGATGACCGTCACCCACCTCCAAGCGGATGACCGTTACTCAAGTCGGTCGATACTGTCAACTTAATTTTTGGATCCAGGAGGTATTCAAGGAACGACACCAGCGGAAGCGTTTTGGCCAGCTGTATTCTGATAGTTAACCTGGAATACAGGCGGCTTCCTGTATTAGCCCTGAATACTAGTGGGGCAGGAGCGTGACGTCACGAGTTTCTTTCACCCTGAGGGCCCTATTCACCTAGCAGTAAAATAGGTACTTGGGAATTAGACAGCTGCCACGGGCTGCTTCCTGGGGGTGTGTAACAAAAAAGGAGGCCTGGTCGAGGACCGGGCCTCGGGGACGCTAAATCATCAAGATAACCTCAAGTTAAGATAACCACGATACCCTCATAATCCCTATACAGGGAGGGGGGGGGGTAGCTTATATCCTGGGGGTAGACTTGTGGTGTAGTTATTCCCTTGAAGATTATATATACTCATTAGGCAAACTAGAGACTCAAGTCTCCTGTTCCAGCGCCTCAGTGTCGCGATCCAGAGAGGAAATGCGTGCTGTATCTTGGGCACGCACCCCACCTCCAAGGAGCTGGACGAAGTCTTCGAACAGTGATTGTTATGTGTGTGTGGAGCATGATCCATGCTCCACCATGCTCCACCACTCTGTAAACAGAGAATACCACACACAACGTAATAACATTAATAAAAAAATAGGGATGGTTGGAGAAAAAGAGAAAGAATCGGGTAGAATCCACAAGGTCTTTTCTGAATACTCTTTATTTTCTTCTTCGAGGCTATGGGTCCCTACAATTGCACCAGAAGTGGTACCCCTAAGCAGCTCAATACACATGACAGCTCAATGCACATGACAGCTCAGTACAGTACATGTCAATCCATCATCATTACTGAGTGACCACAACTTAACTAATCAGCCGTCAGCCATACTCACTTTCAGCAGGAATGTGAGCAAACATGACCACGTGAGCATGACCTGAGTGTAGCCAACCTCGGCCACCACCGACAGTGAAAGTAAGGCACAGAATGCGAACACAAATGAGCCACATTCCTCTCCAGTGGGAGTTGGTAACAATGTCAACCTGTGAAGGGTATTGGAGTGGACACCGGTCGATGTTTCAATAACGGTAGGTAAATGCACGCGCACACACACACACACACACACACACACACACACACACACACACACACACACACACTAGCTATCGGTAAACAACCAATAGCTGGAAAGGCGGGATCCAAGAGTCAATGCTCGATCCTGCAAGCACAAATAGGTGAGTACAAATAGGTGAGTACACACACACACACACACACACACACACACACACACACACCACACACACACACACACACACACACACACACACACACACACACCACCCCACCCACCCACCCACCCACCAACACCAGCCAGACATGACAAATCTCCACAACCTCAGTCACCAAAAAGGGTCAACATTCAATAATCATATTTCAAGCAATACGTGAATTGATGACCCGCCTCTTGACCCGGGACAGGTGTCGATACCTGGGGTCATTATCGACGTTTGACCTGTCCCCACCCTCATTAATACACCCCCCCCTTCCACACCTGTCGAACACACACGCCGGGCTGTGTCAGGCTACATGTGTGTCAATATGGTGGTGAGGCAGATTTTGACCAGCTCAGCTCTGTAAGAGAGGTGAGGACACTTCATGCTCCACCACAGAGTGCTTGGACACTTTATGCTCCACCACACAGTGCCTGGACACTTCACTGTAGTGGCACTACACTGTAGTACCCACCACTACAGAACCTGTCCACCTTCACAATTCTATTACATAAGCTACATTTTAACAGTTCGTAAGCCGGAGAAAAAGAGTTCCAAATACCTGAAGGACCTATTGGGATCGACTCAAAGCTCTCCAAATGTGCCCACTAGAAAGGAGACGAGAGAGATACCAAATAATATGCACATGGAAAATACTGGAGGGACAGGTCCCAAATCTGCACAGTAAAATAACAACGTACTGGAGTGAACGATATGGAAGAAAATGCAGAATAGAACCAGTGAAGAGCAGAGGTGCCATGGGCACAATCAGAGAACACTGTATGAACATCAGAGGTCCACGGTTGTTCAACACCCTCCCAGCAAGCATCAGAAATATTACAGGAACAACCGTGGACATCTTCAAGAGGAAACTAGATTGTTTCCTTCAAGGAGTGCCGGACCAACCGGGCTGTGGTGGGTATGTGGGCCTGCGGGCCACTCCAAGCAACAGCCTGGTGGACCAAACTCTCACAAGTCAAGTCTGGCCTCGGGCCGGGCTTGGGGAGTAGAAGAACTCCCAGAACCCCCATCAACCAGGTATCAACCAGGTACCTCATCGAGAGTGTCGTGGCTCCTGCCAAGCCCTCAACAGAATATAAAGCTCAATAATTTCCTTCAGGAGTAAACGGACCACCAACTTGTTCCTGAAGAACGCTCCTAACACCAAATGGTCTTGAAAGATGTCAATGTTGTCTATGCCTCTATATGCCCACTTGGGACCTGTCAGCCACAGCGCTCTTTGTTCAATCGGCTGCGAGACATCTCTTTCAATGCTTCTGACAATGCACTTTGTGATAAGGGAAAACCTGCACTCCCTTGAACATTATATTGTAGAATGTCCCATTGAATGACTTTCGCCCTCTCTTCTCCCCTGGGATGAGAAATGACGAACTCTGTAAATATTACCTGAATACAGGAACACTTGATGATGATCCTGTATTTTCAGGTCCAGTATTTATACTGAACCTGTACCCAAGATTGGCTATGTAATGCATCAGTTATATAATATATGGGATGTAACTACAACTTGAAACTTCTTAAAGCACCTTAATCACCTTCAGTGGTTCAGTGGTTCATTAGTTTCTATATCAGCTATCTTACCTTTTAAAGTAGGAGAGACGTAAATATGTATGTTATTGTGTATATGTATGTGTGTAAACTGGTTAGAATTGCATTTCACTTTTGTAAACGTAAATTAATCACACACACTGTGGTTGAGTAGTATATAACGAACTGTGTTATATGTAAAAGTTCATTCGTCTAAGACTCATTGTGTTTACTAAATACTTCTCGAGTAAAGAACATAAATATAGAAAATATTTGTTAGCTGATTGTTGATAGTTGACTATTAACAGCCAGTTAACACAGGTATATTTTACCATCTCCAAGATCAACACTGCCACATGCAGCATACTGCCCCCAGCCAACACTGCCACAAGCAGCATACTGCCCCCAGCCAACACTGTCACAAGCAGCATACTGCCCCCAGCCAACACTGCCACAAGCAGCATACTGCCCCCAGCCAACACTGCCACAAGCAGCATACTGCCCCCAGCCAACACTGTCACAAGCAGCATACTGCCCCCAGCCAACACTGCCACAAGCAGCATACTGCCCCCAGCCAACACTGCCACAAGCAGCATACTGCCCCCAGCCAACACTGCCACAAGCAGCATACTGCCCCCAGCCAACACTGCCACAAGCAGCATACTGCCCCAGCCAACACTGCCACAAGCAGCATACTGCCCCCAGCCAACACTGCCACAAGCAGCATACTGCCCCCAGCCAACACTGCCACAAGCAGCATACTGCCCCCAGCCAACACTGCCACAAGCAGCATACTGCCCCCAGCCAACACTGCCACATGCAGCATACTGCCCCCAGCCAACACTGCCACACGCAGCATACTGCCCCCAGCCAACACTGAAGATAGGTAAGATGCAGTAATCCTGGTGGACCTTGCAACACTTCACCACACACTCAGTTATATATACATTTCTACTCTGCCCTTGACAATGTTGACAGGAAGCAACGGAACACCATCTCTTAGCGTCAGGGCCACAATACAACTGTAAATTGAACTTTTGGTGAGTTTGGGACCCTATTTTTCCTCTTTTTCCATACCTTGCCCTTTCACTCTTCCTACCCTCCGCCCTCTTCCCTCTAATCTCGGACAGACAGACATTTCCATTTATACATACAGATAAGATTACCAAGCTGCACATGGGGTTCTTTCCCACTCTATTGTTTTTAACCTTTTCCTCTCTTTCCTCTCTTCCCTTCATTCTACACTCTTCACTGCATCTCTCCATTAGGAAATGTATATGTTTATCTCTCAGAATGTTTGGTAATATGATTATTGTTTGTGATGTGTGTCTATGTATATATTAACACGATGTACTGAACGGGGTGAGAATAGCTTGAGCTACCTCATCCCTTTGTGTGTATTTTACATCAATAAACTTATTTCAATTTCAATTTCAATTTCTCTCCATTGGATCCATCTTGTCTCCCCTTTCCCATCATTCCCTTAGTACCTTATTCCCCCTTCCCCTTTGCCCTAGAAAATGTATTAAGGAACACCCAAACAACTGTATTGGTCTCTCAAAAAAACATATTAATGTCGCTAAAATCTGAAGAAAAAACTACGGGATCACCATAGCCCGTGCTACTTGGAATTTTTTGTTCCAGGTAACGAATCTTAAACAACATCTAAGGGGAAATCACACCAAAAATTTCACACTTGATTCCATAAAAATCGCATGGTTGGGGGCTCTACAAATGTTAATATTTCTTAAAGCATTTAACTTCAACCAACTTCGACCAGCTTATGTCCTTCCCAAACCTGTTGGAGACTAACCCTAAGCATCTGAGCCTCCAACTGTATCTAAGATAATGTCCAAAGTTGGTACGAGCAAAAATTACTCAATTCAAGGGAGCGTAAGTATCACAATATATTTACTCATTAGCGTCATCTCTCACATTATCCAGAGCGTGAGTGTAACCTCGATAATGAGGGACTCAACGCTACAAGCTCCTCAACACACTCATATCACGCACCTCCAGAGGCAAAACAGTGCGATTCCCTACCAGCCAATACAGTCGAAATCCCTGACGTTAAGCTCGACAAACTGAGGCTCTATAGCACCTCCCCCGGCAAGTAATCCAGGTGTCACCTCAAGGATGGAGATTTATGATTATCCCGGTAATCCGGTGATTTGTGGACGGGTGCGGGAGATTTACGTGATCCCAATATGGACAGGATAATGAGTGTGTACTTTGTCCCCATCCACTTGCCTTCAGCGGCAGAGTTATAGAGCCATTGTTATGACACAGACGAACACCTAAACTGCGGCTCCACTTTGTTGTACTCCAAAGTGTATTTGGCGACCTCGGGTATCCAGCGTCGGGATGAAGGCTCTCAACTCGCCGCCACACTTTGTAAAGTAGTTCACGAACTCTTGTCCACGGAAAAGGCAATGTATCACTTTCTGTCTTAATGTGGAACTGGTCTATCACTTCTCCATGCACAAACATATTATTTATTATATATATATATATATATATATATATATATATATATATATATATATATATGATTTACACTCACACACTGTGTGTGTGTGTGAATCACGAAAATTAACACGTGATGAAAAATGTGTCAGACCACGAAGGAAGAATTGAAACAGGAATTTCCTTTTATACTTTCGTATTTAAACCCTTCTGAAGATGTATTATTAAATACGAAAGTACTTAAGGAAATTCCTGTTTCAATTCTTCCTTCGTAGTCTGACAGTCATATTATATATATATATATATATATATATATATATATATATATATATATATATATATATATATATATATAACTGAATAACTACGTGTGTGAAATATTTTTAATTGGAGTTCTATTCTCCCGCATCTTGTCGAGCCCGCATGCACGCGCACAAGCACGCACGCACACACAAGGAAAGGGAGATATCAGTTAGAAATATGCAATCTACCAGAGCCTGAAAAGGAGGGAAAGGGGCATGGAAGATAAAGAGAGGGGTAAGTCGGAATGAAATATCAGAAATTCTAAACTAAATTCAGGCCAGAGAAGCAACAAAGGAAATGAAACATTTCTGCAGGCTAGGTATAAGTTTCAGGGAAGGAAATCGACCAGTGAAGGCCGTTTTTATGAACAGCAATGCAAAAGATCAACTCCTGATCTTGGTGAATATCAACTCCTTCCACGGCTACTCCCAAGATGATAGACGAATGTTGCACTATACAACCTATAGCCCAGGCCCCAATAACACGAACTATAGCCTGTAGAGAACTGAATTCTAATGATAACTTGTATGATCTCTCCAGACAGGCCACTGACTACGAGTCCACACTGCAAGACCACTGAACTGTCCGTACAATGGGCAATCCGAAGATCCACAACAAAACAGACCGAAGTCACACACACACATATCACAATTGCGTGATGCATCAAATGAACAAATCCACATGGGCCGTGACGAGGGATCCTCTCGGACGCAGGTTCGAACCCTTGTCACGGCCCTTGTGGATTTGTTCAGACCTAAGACCTGAGCTGAAGAATCGTTCACTGGTGCACATGCACCCCTGGAGATTCCAGGCTGGCACGACCTCAAGGCGTGCACTCAACATTGCACCCCCAACACACACACACACACACACACACACACACACACACACACACACACACACACACACACACACACGTACGTGAAATTCCATTCTCTCGCGGCCAATAACGAATAAATTAACATATTCTGCCCAAACCACACACCGGAAGATGGGGAAACGACAACGTTTCGGTCCGTCTTGAACCATCGACTTTATTATGGTCCAGGACGGACCGAAACGTCGTCGTTTCATCATCTTGTGATGAGTAGTTTGGTCATCATATCTTCAGCCTAGTTATTGTGACTCGTCGTCTGGAAATTAACATTTTAACAATATGTAAAGTTAACTGCCTAGTAACAATTAACTGCGAACAACAATCATTGCGTGTCTTAAGGCACTGGTTCTTGAGACCATCTGTGTGGTATTCGACTAATTCTCTGTGCACGGGTTGAGCTTCGGCTCTCTGGTCCCGCCTCTCAACTGGCGAACAAGTTTCTAAAGCGACCTATGAGTTATAGTCCTGCAACCACTGAAATTTGCTCGACACATAAGGGCGGTTGCCTTGCTATGATTTCTGGGCTCAACGTCACCACGACCAGGTCCTCGACCAGGCCTCCTATTTTCTGGACTGGTCAACCGGGCTGATGGACGCATGAAGCACAGCCTGGTTGATCGGGTATCTGATCAGGGGCTGAGATACAAAAACATAATCCGACCAAACCTTTGAAATAATCAAATTAAGTGGTTATTACAGTATTTAAATCTCAGGTTCACTGTATCCGAGCGTCAAGATCTCTTCTTCAAAACGATATAACTGCTTAGTGAAAACTTCAACACAGCTGCAAAATGATCCCAGTCGGAAGAAAAGGCTGAAACCAGCAACGGGCGCTGGCCACAACAAACCAGACACGATTGGGCTGATCTCTTCGAGGTCAAAAGAGTATATAGAGGTTCAGGAATATATAAATATATATATATATATAAATATATTCCAAGTTTGCTCTAGTGGTCTTGTGTTCCTAGGTTACACAGGACTTTGTTCTAAGGGCATCTTTTATAGTGTGTATATACTCCAAGTTTGCTTTAGTTAGTGCGTGTACCAAGATCATACTAATGAGGGCATTCTATATACTCAATGAGGTCAGATTCGTGAGTAGGCTGAGGACAGATTCAAGAAAATGAGGAGAGATCCGATAAAAGTTTCGAACGAAGTCATTAGATATTTCTTAATTACAACTTAGGACTTAAAACCCTGGATTAAGCTCCTGAACATTTAACTTAGGTTTGGGTAAGTCAGATCAGCGAACAGTCACACACTAAATGAAGAAGGTATATACGCCTACTTGATTAAGAATGCGTGTCTCGTATTTTAAGACATGATGCTTTGCAATTGCAACTCAACTCGAGTAAATTTATTGCGGTAATGAAATACGTCTCCAAAGGATAGAGTAGTTAAAGCTATTTCTCCCTCCTCGAATTACAGCTCTTTGTGGCAAGACAGAAAAGAAATATATCACATAAAGAGATAATTAAACCTGACACCAACACACACCTGGGTGGAACACACACACACACCTGGGTGGAACACACACACACACACCTGGGTGGAACACACACACACACACACCTGGGTGGAACACACACACACACACACCTGGGTGGAACACACACACACACACACCTGGGTGGAACACACACACACACACACACACCTGGGTGGAACACACACACACACACACACACACACTGGGTGGAACACACACACACACACACACACACACACACACACACACACACACACACCTGGGTGGAACACACACACACCTGGGTGGAACACACACACACACACCTGGGTGGAACACACACACACCTGGGTGGAACACACACACACACACCTGGGTGGAACACCAACACAAAAATGGTGTCGACGGACGCCTATAATCATAAAAAAAAATCCGAGGAAGCATCATAATTAGGGGATAAACACAGGGTAATCGTCTCCAGCAATAAAACATCGCAAGGAGTTAATGAGGAGATATAGAGGAAGTCTCATAATGCAAGAGGAGGAGCAGTTACTGGGAGGTCAAACGACTTGAGAACAGTATTGCATCCGGTAAACGTTCAT
The DNA here is from genome assembly GCA_020271785.1 of Procambarus virginalis. Classification (NCBI taxonomy): domain Eukaryota; kingdom Metazoa; phylum Arthropoda; class Malacostraca; order Decapoda; family Cambaridae; genus Procambarus; species Procambarus virginalis. Next base: position 9,110,744 of record WNGS01167372.1, on the reverse strand, counting down.
GTTGGCACTGTATTCCTCTTCCCCGCACCCCAGAATGATTACTGTAATCCAAGACAACTTTAAATCATCCGGAACTGAAGACCGACCCGCGGGGATAGTATATAGAGTCAAGGAACGCCTCTTCTTCTTCTAAACTGGCTCTTGTGGTCACTTCCCTCATCTGTGGGAAGGACTCTTTAGACAATTACAGCGACTTGAGAATGGTCCAGGACGGACCGAAACGTCGTCGT
>WNGS01167372.1:9098471-9110489 GCA_020271785.1 Procambarus virginalis | reverse complement strand
CGTCCCTTCTTCCGAAAATTACCTGAAATACTTGCACTGTATCCACATTTCGCTTCCAGTAGATGAACGACATACGAGATTCAGAGAACAAGTAGTGTATTTTTGAAGACTAACAAGAACAGAAGCTCCCCTATGACTCTGTAATGTCCCCCATTGGTCAAACTATTATGTATTGCGATAAGATCCTACCATTAATGTATGATGACTTACTGTAAATATATAGCTCTTGAAATAGCACTTTCTCTGTAACTAGCTGACATTGTACTATAAGGTGTGAAGGATAATGAAATTGTTTATGTAAATATCTAAGATGAGGTCTGATAAAGTCCTTCAGCCACAGTGGTCAACCATCCCACAGTCATAGGGGTCAACCTCCACCAGCCACAGTAGTCAACTACCCACCAGCCACATTGGTCAACCCACCCTTCTGCCAAGGTGATCAAGCTCCCACCAGCCACAAAGGTCAACCACCCACCAGGCACAGGGATAACCACCCGACCACCACCAGGCACAGTGTTCAACCACCCACCTGCCTACAGCCACGGTGGTCAACCTCCCCCCAACCACACAGTGAACAACCACCATCCAGCCACAGTGGTCAACCCTCCCATCCAGCCACAGTGTCAACCACCAATCAGTCACCGTTGACAACCACCCACCAGCCTCAGTTGTCAACCACCCACAGTTCATTGGTCAACCCACCTAACAGCCACGGAGGTCACCTTCCCACCAGCCACAGTGGTCATACCTCCTCAAGCCACATTGGTCAACCCCACCCACCAGCCACGGTGGTCAATCTCCCACCAGCCACAGTGGTCAACCACCCACCAGCCATCGTGGTCATCTCCCATTAGCCACAGTGGTCGTCCTCCCACCAGCCACAGTGGACAACCACCCACCAGCCACAGTGGTCAACCTCCCACCAGCCACAGTGGACACCTCACCCACCAGCCAAAGTGGTCAACCACCCACCAAGCCACAGTGGTCAACCTCCCACCAGCCACGGTTGTCAACCTCCCTCCAGTAACAGTGGTCAACCACCCACCAGCCACAGTTATCAACCACCCACCAGCCACGGTTGTCAACCCACACCTGCAACAGTGGACAACCACCCACCAGCCACAGTGGGTACAACCAACCCACCAGCCACAGTGGTAAACCACACACCAGCCACAGTTGTCAACCTCCCACCAGTAACAGTGGTCAACCACCCACCAGCCACAGTGGTCAACCACCCACCATCCACAGTGGTCAACATCCCACCATCCACAGTGGTCAAGCTCCCACCAGCACCACCAGTGGCAGACCACCCTCCATGCAGTCACATGTGGTCATCCTCCCACCAGCTACAGCCACAGGGTCAACCTACCACCAGCCACAGTGGACAAACAACCACCAGTCACAGTTGAAACCACCCACCAGCCACAGTGGTCAACCACCCACCAGCCACAGTGGTCAACCACCCATCAGGCACAATGGTCAACCACCCACCAGCCACAATTGGTCAACCTCCACCAGCCACAGTGGTCAACTCTCCCACCAGCCACAGTGGAAAACCTCCCACCAGCCACGAGGACCACCCACCCACCAGCCACGGTGGGTCAAACTCCCTCCAGCCAAAGTTGTCAACCACCCACCATGTCAAGGTGATCAACCTCCAACCAGCCACAGCCACAGTGGACAACAACCCACAAGCCACAGTGGTCATCTTCCCACCAGCCACAGTGAACAATCACCCACCAGCCACAATGGTCAACCTCCCAACAGCCACAGTGGACAACGACCCACCAGTCACATTGATCAACCCACCCACCCGCCACAGTAGTCACACCTCCCACCACCACAGTGGTCAACCACCCTACAGTCACCGTGGTCAATCACCCACCAGTCACAGTGGACAACCACCACCAGCCACAGTGGTCACACCACCCACCAGGCACATCCACAGTGGTCAACCTCCCACCAGGCACAGTTGTTAACCTCCCACCAGCCACAGCCACAGTGGTCAACCACCCACCAGCCACAGTTATCAACCACCACCATCAACAGTGGTCAACCACCCACCAGCCACATTGGTCAACAACCTACCAGCCACAGTGGTAAACCACCCACTAGCCACAGTGGTCAACCACCCACCAGCCACAGTGGTCAACCACCCACCAGCCACAGTGGACAACCATGCACCAGCCACAGTGGACAACCTCCCTCCAGCCACAGTTGTCAACCAACTCACCAGTCACAGTGGTCAATCCACCCACCAGCCACAGTTGTTGGAAATTTCCAACAATTATCAACTACTATTGTATTATCATACATTATTACCATTACACTAACTACAGTAGTTATTAATACCACTAACAGTAGTGTAAGGAATCAGAGTATCCTTCAGGAATCTGTACACCAGTTGATTGACGGTTTAGAGGAGGGACCAAAGAGCCAAAGCTCAAAACCCGAAAGCACAATTAGGTCAGTACAATTAGGTGAGTACAGCTGGGACTTGCTCAAGTGAACAGCTCCTCAAATAAGAAGATTAACATTTGTCACCCCTTAAGAACTTACGTTATCTTGCGGGTGCAAGAATGGGTCAATCTTTTAAGAACAGTATCTATATTTGACAAATGGCGTTTTCCTAACTCAAACAAGGGAGCCGGTCGGCTGAGCGGACAGCACGCTGGACTTGTGATCCAGTGGTCCTGGGTTCGATCCCAGGCGCCGGCGAGAAACAATGGGCAGTTTCTTTCACCCTATGCCCCTGTTACCTAGCAGTAAAATAGGTACCTGGGTGTTAGTCAGCTGTCACGGGCTGCTTCCTGGGGGTGGAGGCCTGGTCGAGGACCGGGCCGCGGGGACACTAAAAAGCCCCGAAATCATCTCAAGATATCCTCAAGATGTGGGGGTTATTATTCTACTCGTATTTCTAATGTCTCTCAGGTGTTCACATTCTCTCGGGTAGTGATCAAGGCGGTGTCCATCACACTCATCACAGATTCTGCAACTTCCCTGATCAACTGTTGTTTCCATTCCGTATCTCTATGGATATATATATATCCAAGACGAATTCTCACTATTCCTGAGTATCTCCCTCGGCCACCACCTCTTCGGCCATATTGATTGGGATTGCCAGCAGCAACCATGTTGTACCATCGTACAGATTCACTGGTTTGTGCTTCTATCCTTTCCTCAGTTACCTTGTCACGGTGATGTTGCCTGATAATATCTCTAATTTGTAGAAGAGTCTTGGGTATGAAGTATTCAATATGGTCTCCTCAGCGCCTCCAGCAGCCAGCACATCTGCTCGTTCATTCCCACAGATTGGGGCGCAACAGAGCCCCCCAACAAGGCGCAACAGAGCCCAAACAAGGCGCAACAGAGCCCCCAAACAGGCGCAACAGAGCCCCCAAACAAGGCGCAACAGAGCCCCCCAAACAAGGCGCAACAGAGCCCCCAAACAAGGCGCAACATAGCCCCAAACAAGGCGCAACAGAGCTCCCAAACAAGGCGCAACAGAGCCCCCAAACAAGGCGCAACAGAGCCCCCAAACAAGGCGCAACAGAGCCCCCAAACAAGGCGCAACAGAGCCCCCAAACAAGGCGCAACAGAGCCCCCAAACAAGGCGCAACAGAGCCCCCAAACAAGACGCAACAGAGCCCCAAACAAGGCTCAACAGAGCCCCAAACAAGGCTCAACAGAGCCCCCAAACAAAGTGCAACAGAGCCCAACCACAGTCACCCCTGACACCTCCCAAGCCAGACCATAACAGCCAGCCCGCCAGATCCGCCGACTTGTTGGACAAACTCAGGCATGAAATTAACAAATACCCCTAAAATCCTCATAAATCCCCATGAATCCCCGTTTACCATTCCGGAATTGCAAGGACATTTAATTGGGTGTGTGGTGTGTGACGGGCGGGGGGAGGGAGGGGGGATTAACAAGCTACATACGCACTGATTCATCAACAGACAGCGTAAAATCCTGTTTATCGTGCGTCGGAGAGATAACTGAGCTGTGCTTTTGGCGTCATCCATCAGGCAAGAGGACGGATGACCGTCACCCACCTCCAAGTGGATGACCGTTACTCAAGTCGGTCGATACTGTCAACTTAATTTTTGGATCCAGGAGGTATTCAAGGAACGACACCAGCGGAAGCGTTTTGGCCAGCTGTATTCTGATAGTTAACCAGGAATACAGGCGGCTTCCTGTATTAACCCTGAATACTAGTGGGGCAGGAGCGTGACGTCACGAGTTTCTTTCACCCTGAGGGCCCTATTTACCTAGCAGTAAAATAGGTACTGGGAATTAGACAGCTGCCACGGGCTGCTTCCTGGGGGTGTGTAAAAAAAAAAGGAGGCCTAGTCGAGGACCGGGCCTCGGGGACGCTAAATCATCAAGATAACCTCAAGTTAAGATAACCACGATGCCCTCATAACCTATACAGGGAGGGGGGGGGGGTAGCTTATATCCTGGGGGTAGACTTGTGGTGTAGTTATTCCCTTGAAGATTATATATACTCATTAGGCAAACTAGAGACTCAAGTCTCCTGTTCCAGCGCCTCAGTGTCGCGATCCAGAGAGGAAATGCGTGCTGTATCTTGGGCACGCACCCCACCTCCAAGGAGCTGGACGAAGTCTTCGAACAGTGATTGTTAAGTGTGTGTGGAGCATGCTCCATGCTCCACCACTCTGTAAACAGAGAATACCACACACAACGTAATAACATTAATAAAAAAATAGGGATGGTTGGAGAAAAAGAGAAAGAATCGGGTAGAATCCACAAGGTCTTTTCTGAATACTCTTTATTTTCTTCTTCGAGGCTATGGGTCCCTACAATTGCACCAGAAGTGGTACCCCTAAGCAGCTCAATACACATGACAGCCCAATGCACATGACAGCTCAGTACAGTACATGTCAATCCATCATCATTACTGAGTGACCACAACTTAACTAATCAGTACAATACGTCAGCCATACTCACTTTCAGCAGGAATGTGAGCAAACATGACCACGTGAGCATGACCTGAGTGTAGCCAACCTCGGCCACCACCGACAGTGAAAGTAAGGCACAGAATGCGAACACAAATGAGCCACATTCCTCTCCAGTGGGAGTTGGTAACAATGTCAACCTGTGAAGGGTATTGGAGTGGACACCGGTCGATGTTTCAATAACGGTAGGTAAATGCACGCACGCGCGCGCGCGCGCGCACACACACACACACACACACACACACACACACACACACACACACACACACACACACACACACACACACACGGTAACCTGGTTGGTTGGTTGGTAACCAGGTAAAAACCTGGTAACACATCTGGAGAGAAGAGACTTCGTGACAAATCGCCAACATGGCTTCAGGGAGGGCAAATCTTGCCTTACAGGCTTGATAGAATTCTACGATCAGGTGACAAAGATTAAGCAAGAAAGAGAGGGCTGGGCGGACTGCATTTTCTTGGATTGTCGGAAAGCCTCTGACACAGTACCGCATAAGAGGCTGGTACATAAACTGGAGAGTCAGGCAGGTGTAGCTGGTAAGGTGCTCCAGTGGATAAGGGAGTACCTAAGCAATAGGAAGCAGAGAGTTACGGTAAGGGGTGAGACCTCCGATTGGCGTGAAGTCACCAGTGGAGTCCCACAGGGCTCTGTACTCGGTCCTATCTTGTTTCTGATATATGTAAATGATCTCCCGGAGGGTATAGATTCATTTCTCTCAATGTTTGCGGACGATGCCAAAATTATGAGAAGGATTAAAACAGAAGAGGACTGTTTGAGGCTTCAAGAAGACCTAGACAAGCTGAAGGAATGGTCGAACAAATGGTTGTTAGAGTTTAACCCAACCAAATGTAATGTAATGAAGATAGGTGTAGGGAGCAGGAGGCCAGACACAAGGTATCATCTGGGAGAGGAAATTCTTCAGGAATCAGAGAAAGAAAAAGACTTGGGGGTTGATATCACGCCAGACCTGTCTCCTGCAGCACATATCAAGAGGATAACATCAGCGGCATATGCCAGGTTGGCCAACATACGAACGGCATTCAGAAACTTGTGTAAAGAATCATTCAGAACTTTGTATACCACATATGTCAGGCCAATCCTGGAGTATGCAGCCCCAGCATGGAGTCCATATCTAGTCAAGGATAAGACTAAACTGGAAAAGGTTCAAAGGTTTGCCACCAGACTAGTGCCCGAGCTGAGAGGTATGAGCTACGAGGAGAGACTACGGGAATTAAACCTCACTTCGCTGGAAGACAGAAGAGTTAGGGGGACATGATCACCACATTTAAGATTCTGAAGGGAATTGATAGGGTAGATAAAGACAGGCTATTTAACACAAGGGGCACACGCACAAGGGACACAGGTGGAAACTGAGTGCCCAAATGAGCCACAGAGATATTAGAAAGAACTTTTTTAGTGTCAGAGTGGTTGCCAAATGGAATGCATTAGGAAGTGATGTGGTGGAGGCTGACTCCATACACAGCTTCAAGTGTAGATATGATAGAGCCCAATAGGCTCAGGAATCTGTACACCAGTTGATTGACAGTTGAGAGGCGGGACCAAAGAGCCAAAGCTCAACCCCCGCAAGCACAATTAGGTGAGTACAATTAGGTGAGTACACACACACACACACACACACACACACACACACTAGCTATCGGTAAACAACCAATAGCTGGAAAGGCGGGATCCAAGAGTCAATGCTCGATCCTGCAAGCACAAATAGGTGAGTACAAATAGGTGAGTACACACACACACACACACACACACACACACACACACACACACACACACACACACACACACACACACACCCACACACCCACACCCACACCCACACACACCCACCCACCCACCCACCAGCCAGACATGACAAATCTCCACAACCTCAGTCACCAAAAGGGTCAACATTCAATAATCATATTTCAAGCAATACGTGAATTGATGACCCCCCTCTTGACCCGGGACAGGTGTCGATACCTGGGGTCATTATCGACGTTTGACCTGTCCCCACCCTCATTAATACACCCCCCCCCTTCACACCTGTCAAAGACACACGCCAGGCAGTGTCAGGCTACATGTGTGTCAATATGGTGGTGAGGCAGATTTTGACCAGCTCAGCTCTGTAGGAGAGGTGAGGACACTTCATGCTCCACCACACAGTGCTTGGACACTTTATGCTCCACCACAGAGTGCTTGGACACTTCATGCTCCACCACAGAGTGCTTGGACACTTCATGCTCCACCACAGAGTGCCTGGACACTTCATGCTCCACCACAGAGTGCTTGGACACTTCATGCTCCACCACAGAATGCTTGGACACTTCATGCTCCACCACAGAATGCTTGGACACTTCATGCTCCACCACACAGTGCCTGGACACTTCATGCTCCACCACACAGTGCCTGGACACTTCATGCTCCACCACACAGTGCCTGGACACTTCATGCTCCACCACACAGTGCCTGGACACTTCATGCTCCACCACACAGTGCCTGGACACTTTATGCTCCACCACACAGTGCCTGGACACTTCACTGTAGTGGCACTACACTGTAGTACCCACCACTACAAAACCTGCCCACCTTCACAATTCTATTACATAAGCTACTTTTTAACAGTTCGTAAGCCGGAGAAAAAGAGTTCCTATAATTGAAGGACCTATTGGGATCGACTCAAAGCTCTCTAAATGTACTCACTAGAAAGGAGACGAGAGAGATACCAAATAATATACACGTGTAAAATACTGGAAGGCCAGGTACCAAATCTGCACAGTAAAATAACAACGTACTGGAGTGAACGATATGGAAGAAAATGCAGAATAGAACCAGTGAAGAGCAGAGGTGCCATGGACACAATCAGAGAACACTGTATGAACATCAGAGGTCCACGGTTGTTCAACGTCCTACCAGCGAGCATCAGAAATATTACAGGAACAACCGTGGACATCTTCAAGAGGAAACTAGATTGTTTCCTTCAAGGAGTGCCGGACCAACCGGGCTGTGGTGGGTATGTGGGCCTACGGGCCGCTCCAAGCAACAACCTGGTGGATCAAACTCTCACAAGTCAAGTCTGGCCTCGGGCCGGGCTTGGGGAGTAGAAGAACTCCCAGAACCCCATCAACCAGGTATCAACCAGGTACCTCATCGAGTGTGTCGTGGCTCCTGCCAAGCCCTCAACAGAATATAAAGCTCAATAATTTCCTTCAGGAGTAAATGGACCACCAACTTGCTCATGAAGAACGCTCCTAACACCAAATGGTCTTGAAAGATGTCAATGTTGTCTATGCCTATATATGCCCACTTGGGACCTGTCAGCCACAGCGCTCTTTGTTCAATCGGCTGCGAGACATCTCTTTCAATGCTTCTGACAATGCACTTTGTGATAAGGGAAAACCTGCACTCCCTTGAACATTATATTGTAGAATGTCCCACTGAATGACTTTCGCCCTCTCTTCTCCCCTGGGATGAGAAATGACGAACTCTGTAAATATTACCTGAATACAGGAACACTTGATGATGTTACTGTATTTTCAGGTCCAGTATTTATACTGAACCTGTACCCAAGATTGGCTATGTAATGCATCAGTTATATAATATATGGGATGTAACTACAACTTGAAACTTCTTAAAGCACCTTAATCACCTTCAGTGGTTCAGTGGTTCATTAGTTTCTATATCAGCTATCTTACCTTTTAAAGTAGGAGAGACGTAAATATGTATGTTATTGTGTATATGTATGTGTGTAAACTGGTTAGAATTGCATTTCACTTTTGTAAACGTAAATTAATCACACACACTGTGGTTGAGTAGTCTATAACGAACTGTGTTATATGTAAAAGTTCATTCGTCTAAGACTCATTATGTTTACTAAATACTTCTCGAGTAAAGAACATAAATATAGAAAATATTTGTTAGCTGATTGTTGATAGTTGACTATTAACAGCCAGTTAACACAGGTATATTTTACCATCTCCAAGATCAACACTGCCACATGCAGCATACTGCCCCCAGCCAACACTGCCACATGCAGCATACTGCCCCCAGCCAACACTGCCACAAGCAGCATACTGCCCCCAGCCAACACTGTCACACGCAGCATACTGCCCCCAGCCAACACTGCCACAAGCAGCATACTGCCCCCAGCCAACACTGCCACACGCAGCATACTGCCCCCAGCCAACACTGCCACATGCAGCATACTGCCCCCAGCCAACACTGCCACAAGCAGCATACTGCCCCCAGCCAACACTGCAGATGGGTAAGATGCAGTAATCCTGGTGGACCTTGCAACACTTCACCACACACTCAGTTATATATACATTTCTACTCTGCCCTTGACAATGTTGACAGGAAGCAACGAAACACCATCTCTTAGCGTCAGGGCCACAATACAACTGTAAACTGAACTTTTGGTGAGTTTGGGACCCTATTTTTCCTCTTTTTCCATACCTTGCCCTTTCACTCTTCCTACCCTCCGCCTTCTTCCCTCTAATCTCAAACAGACAGACATTTCCATTTATACATACAGATAAGATTACCAAGCTGCACATGGGGTTCTTTCCCACTCTATTGTTTTTAACCTTTTCCTCTCTTTCCTCTCTTTCCTTCATTCTACACTCTTCACTGCATCTCTCCATTAGGAAATGTATATGTTTATCTCTCAGAATGTTTGGTAATATGATTATTGTTTGTGATGTATGTCTATGTATGTATTAACACGATGTACTGAACGGGGTGAGAATAGCTTGAGCTACCTCATCCCTTTGTGTGTATTTTACATCAATAAACTTATTTCAATTTCAATTTCAATTTCTCTCCATTGGTTCTATCTTGTCTCCCCTTTCCCATCATTCCCTTAGTACCTTGTTCCCCCTTCCCCTTTGCCCTATAAAATGTATTAAGGAACACCCAAACAACTGTATTGGTCTCTCAAAAAAAAACATATTAATGTCGCTAAAATCTGAAGAAAAGCTACGGGATCACCATAGCCCGTGCTACTTGGAATTTTTTGTTCCAGGTAACGAATCTTAAACAACATCTAAGGGGAAATCACACCAAAAATTTCACACTTGACTCCATAAAAATCGCATGGTTGGGGGCTCTATAAATGTTAATATTTCTTAAAGCATTTAACTTCGACCAGCTTATGTCCTTCCCAAACCTGTTGGAGACTAGCCCTAAGCATCTGACCCTCCAACTGTATCTAAGATAATGTCCAAAGTTGGTACGAGCAAAAATTACTCAATTCAAGGGAGCGTAAGTATCACAATATATTTACTCATTAGCGTCATCTCTCACATTATCCAGAGCGTGAGTGTAACCTCGATAATGAGGGACTCAACGCTACAAGCTCCTCAACACACTCATATCACGCACCTCCAGAGGCAAAACAGTGCGATTCCCTACCAGCCAATACAGTCGAAATCCCTGACGTTAAGCTCGACAAACTGAGGCTCTATAGCACCTCCCCCGGCAAGTAATCCAGGTGTCACCTCAAGGATGGAGATTTATGATTATCCCGGTAATCCGGTGATTTGTGGACGGGTGCGGGAGATTTACGTGATCCCAATATGGACAAGTTAATGAGTGTGTACTTTGTCCCCATCCACTTGCCTTCAGCGGCAGAGTTATAGAGCCATTGTTATGACACAGACGAACACCTAAACTGCGGCTCCACTTTGTTGTACTCCAAAGTGTATTTGGCGACCTCGGGTATCCAGCGTCGGGATGAAAGGCTCTCAACTCGCCGCCACACTTTGTAAAGTAGTTCACGAACTCTTGTCCACGGAAAAGGTAATGTATCACTTCTCTGTTTTAATGTGGAACTGGTCTATCACTTCTCCATGCACAAACATATTATTTATTATATATATATATATATATATATATATATATATATATATATATATATATATATATCTTATATATGATTTACACTCACACACTGTGTGTGTGTGTGAATCACGAAAATTAACACGTGATGAAAATGTGTGTCAGACCACGAAGGAAGAATTGAAACAGGAATTTCCTTTTATACTTTCGTATTTAAACCCTTCTGAAGATGTATTATTAAATACGAAAGTACTTAAGGAAATTCCTGTTTCAATTCTTCCTTCGTAGTCTGTCATATATATATATATATATAATATATTATATAGATATATATATATAATATATATATATATAATATATATATATATATATATAACTGAATAGCTACGTGTGTGAAATATTTTTAATTGGAGTTCTATTCTCCCGCATCTTGTCGAGCCCGCATGCACGCGCACAAGCACGCACGCACACACAAGGAAAGGGAGATATCAGTTAGGAATATGCAATCTACCAGAGCCTGAAAAGGAGGGAAAGGGGGCATGGAAGATAAAGAGGGGTAAGTCGGAATGAAATATCAGAAATTCTAAACTAAATTCAGGCCAGAGAAGCAACAAAGGAAATGAAACATTTCTGCAGGCTAGTATAAGTTTCAGGGAAGGAAATCGACCAGTGAAGGCCGTTTTATGAACAGCAATGCAAAAGATCAACTCCTGATCTTGGTGAATATCAACTCCTTCCACGGCTACTCCCAAGATGATAGCGAATGTTGCACTATACAACCTATAGCCCAGGCCCCAATAACCGAACTATAGCCTGTAGAGAACTAAATTCTAATGATAAACTGTATGATCTCTCCAGACAGGCCACTGACTACGAGTCACACTGCAAGACCACTGAACTGCGTACAATGGGCAATCCGAGATCCACAACAAACAGACCGAAGTCACACACACATATCACAATTGCGTGTGAGATCAAATGACACAAATCCACAAGGGCCGTGACGAGGGTCCTCTCGGACGCAGGTTCGAACCTTGTCACGGCCCTGTGGATTTGTTCAGACCTAAGACCTGAGCTGAAGAATCGTTCACTGGTGCACATGCACCCCTGGAGATTCCAGGCTGGCACCGACCTCAAGGCGTGCACTCAACATTGGTCTTTGTGAATCTGTTAAGCTTGTAGGGT
>WNGS01167372.1:9080579-9097457 GCA_020271785.1 Procambarus virginalis | reverse complement strand
TTCTTTCATTCATCTCTCATTTCTTTCATCTGAAACGGACATTCGTTTCAGTGTTCTCTGCCAATGAGCTACCTGGATTAATCCAGTGTTTTTAATACTGGTCTACTACAGTCTGCCTTGCAACAATGTCAACTGTATTATAATCCAAGGCTCCAACATGTGATAAATCCAAAGGAATTTAATCTCTATTCAACTTTACAGCTAAGACATTGTTTGAATTTCACAACTGGCTTTTAAAAATTCAGTGGCAATCCGAATCTTTAAGTTGGACTTGAGCCGTAGTAGGCATCCATCAGTCTCAGGAGACTATGGAGTTGTGCTCTGGTTGTCGGTCTGGAGTGGCCTCTCCAGGGCGCAAAGCCAGGGTAGGTTGACATGGGGGGGAGAAGCTGTTACCCATGCAGCGGGTCCCCTTTCTCCATGGCGCCGAAAGTCTCCAATGGAAAGGCAAAACGCTAGTACGTCTTGAGCCGTACTGGCGCTGTTATTGACCCTCTCCATTGCTGAATGAACGAGATTGATTAAACATGTGATAAATACCTCCGGTACATCTTCCAGCTTGAACAATTCCACAAGGGCCGTGGCGAGGGTTCGAACCTACGTCCGAGAGGATCCCGGACGCTGCCTTAATCGACTGAGCTATGACATGGTCAAAGAATTGCAACCGCGAAATCATCCTGATTTACCAACGGTTCCTGCAGTCTCTCCGAGATACTAACCAGCTTCCAGCTTCTTCTGCAGAGGTGTTGGGTATACCAATGATGCCCACAACGGCATGGGCATCATTGTGCCCCATACCCATAACCTTAACACTTTCAGTGATGCTTTTCCTTAACTGTTATGATAGCAACATTTACTCCATCTTTTCATGGCTACGATATCCACCGATATCCACCGATTGATGCCACGAGGGAGGGTTTGTAGATTTTTTTAATTGTTGCCGCGGGAGGAGGCTAGTTTATTGTGCACCCCATACCCATCCTGTGAGCGGTAGCGCAAAAAGTATTACAGAGGGCACAAAAGGCCTTTATCAGACCTCATCTTAGATTATTACATGTAGAGTTTGTAGGGTATAGGGTTATCCTGCCCCTATAGGATCTATAACCCACTCCATCTTCACTGCCCCTAATCACTTCACTACCTCTCTATGTAGTGGCGGATCTTGTATTCATGTATCATCAACGGATATTACAGGCTCCCCGTCTCCTCTTCAGGACGCAGTGCAGGTGTGGATAACTGATACTCGACTGGTATAAGATGGGTTGCAACACTACACACAACCCTGGTTTGTGTCTCGGAGAGGCTGCAGGATCCAAATAAGTCCAGTAGAACTTCGGTTTCAACTCCTTTTGACCATGTCGTAGCTCAGTCGATTAAGACAGCGTCTGGGATGATCTCGGACGTAGGTTCGAATCCTCGTCACGGCCCTTGTGGATTTGTTCATTTGTGGGTTGCAACGTGGTGACGGTGAATACATATTCGCAATAATAGGCAGAGGGTGGGTAGTTGTTAGGGTGGGGAGTATGTTGTCATGTGTAATGGGGCCATTACAAGCAAAATAAAATAAATTTTTATTTAATTTTGCAGACATCAGTGGTTAATGTTTTACATTCAGTAAAAAAAAAAAATTGTCCGAGTGCAGTTAATATGATATTCCAAGAAACGAAATATTTCACGTGGCGCACTTTTTTTCTTTGCTGCTAATACTGACTCACTGATGTTGAGCGTGTACCCAAGAGCAATTACTGGGAAAAATTGGGTGGAACTAGCCCCAAGCGTCTGGCCTCCAACTTCCAACAGATATACACACACATTTCCATAGATGATCATTCCATTTCCTTTTCCTTCCTCTCCATCAGTGCCTCTTCTTATCCCCCTCTACTTTTCCTCCCTCTCCCTCTATTTCTCTCTCTCCCTCTCTTTCTCCCTGTTCTCCCTAATTGATCTTTCATAAAAGAGAAACATATTAACTCTTGTTACATATTTGATTAAATCTTACAACCTGACGCTAAACTACTCTTAACTAGGCTGTTTACTAGTGGCGAAATCCGGCTCGTTACGGGCTATTCATGCCCGTGCCACATCTTGGGTGGCTTAATCTTCATCAATCAATCAATCCGGCTCGGCGTCCATGGGGCGTCAGTACACGCTATAGTGTTGCAGATTTTCGACCCTCCAGCCCGTAGGGTCCAAAATCTGGAATCCCAGGTTCGAATCCTTTGGCGGGATTGAAATAGATGGACACGTTTCATTTTACCTTATGCCTCTGTTCACCTAGCAGTAAATAAGTACTCGGGAGTTAGTTAAGTGAGGTGAAGTTGTATAATTAGTTGTTTGACTTCCGGAGGAAGGGGGCGGGGGGCATTTCGATGTCAGCCTAAGCCTAACGTATACGTATACATAAGCTTTCTGTCCCTCGACAAAATGAATTATGAATGAAAACTTTTTTCTTGAAAAAAAAGTTGAAAACACACACAAAACAATCACACTGCTCGTAGACCTCCTCCAGCTCTTCGGAGATAGGGTACGTGTCCAACATATAACACGCATTTCCTCTCTGGACCGCGACACTGAGGCGCTGGAACAGGAAACTGGCTGTTCTTGAATCTCCAGTTTACCTAACGAGTTCCTCACCCACTTCCTTTAGCACCTCAAGTCCACCAAGAGAGCTTGGGCACCCCAGGCGCCCAGGGTCTCAGAGCCTATCGGCACGAACCTGTAACAACGTTCTAGGTCCCTGTACTAATTAGCTTTCCGTGTCTCCCTGAAGGTGGCCGCCCCGCCTCCCTCAGCTGTACTGTGAGGCAGATAGGTATTATTCTCAGCATATATCGTACACAGGTAAGACTAGTTCCGGGTAGGTTAAGTTAGGTTCTGTTATATAGTTACGCTCTTCACTTTTACAGTACGTGTGAAGCGTTTTAAATGGTGCTCTTCGAGTACAGCTCTCGAAATAATCTTCGAACAAAGCCAGTTGTACATCATGTTTAAGCTCATTGCATTCATGAGCCTTGGAGAGAGCAGTTGGAAGGGCGCTTTTGGCATGCGGGCTCCACAAACTCATTCTGCGAAAGACTGTCGACGCTTGCAATCCCTTTCAAGTCATCTGCAGACTTGCAATAGCATCCTCAGCAAGATTACCCCCCCCCCCTTCAACCGAGTACCAAAGTAGCCTTTAAAACGGATTAGCTTCCGTTTACTTCACGAGACAACGGAGCTATGTTATTCCGTTGGATTAACAGGGTCGAGGCACTTGTGTGAGTTTAACGTACTCATCTATTGCACTTAATCTGACACTTTTATTAGGTCGCCTGTTAGCCCAATGGGGACCTTGATAACCCCACGTTAACCGTTGCTGCGTAATTTAATCTAGTGTAATGTTGCATTGCTGGTGGTGGTCATTACGGCTCTCTGACAGTTTTTGTCGCGGCTGTTAATCACGCCGAGCATGGGTGGTGGGGGGGGGGGAGTGAGTGAGTGAGTGAGTGAGAGTGTGTACTCACCTATTTGTACCCACCTATTTGTGCTTGCGGGGGTTGAGCTTTGGCTCTTTGGTCCCGCCTCTCAACTGTCAATCAACTGGTGTACAGATTCCCGAGCCTACTGGGCTCTATCATATCTACCCTTGAAACTGTGTATGGAGTCAGCCTCCACCACATCACTGCCTAATGCATTCCATCCGTTAACTACTCTGACACTGAAAAAGTTCCTTCTAACGTCTCTGTGGCTCATGTGGGTACTCAGCTTCCACCTGTGTCCCGTGTGTGTGTGTGTGTGTGTGTGTGGTGTGTGTGTGTGTGTGTGTGTGTGTGTGTGTGTGTGTGTGGTGGTGTGTGTGTGTGTGTGTGTGTTGTGTGTGTGTGTGTTTNAGTGTGAAAATTGATATGATTCTATGTACTTGTGTTGGATATGTTTATATATTTAGGTGCACGTGGCTATGTAGATTTTGGCCACGTAGAGGTGGTCGTTCAGGGGGCGACGAGAGGTGGCTGTACGCCGCACCCAGGAATGTAATCACAAGCAGGATGTATTTACATATCGGAAAGCCATTTAACCTGTTTGTGAGCACAGCTAGTGTTATGAGGCGTCATGTGTCATGTTTTCAGCAACTATACAACTATGAACACACACACACACACACACACACACACACACACACACAACACACCACACACACACACACACACAACCACACACACACACACACACACGCTCGTTCGCTGTCTCTCTCTCATACACACAATACATAATAGAAGAAATGCGAAGGATACTGTGGAGGAGAACAGTAAAAAATGCGAATGGTCACACACAAACTCAAGAAACAGAGACTTGGTGAAAACAGACGCACAGGGCACAAAGATATTGCTGAAACGAAAGGCAGAACTAATGAGAAGTAGAAAGAAAACATGAATTCAAGGATTCATGTTCAATACCTTCAATACCTGCTCGGAAAAGCCAATTAGCAGGCTAAGTGAGAAATGTGGAAGAGACCTTTAAGATAGAAAGAACAAATAAGGAAAACCCAAGACATAGATACAGGACAATATAAGAAAAGGTTGAATACAGAAAATGGGAATACATAAGCCCAAATTTGCTTATACTCAGTTGTCAACCACTAAACACCCAGAGCATGAATACAAGGGGAGATGATTTAAAACAGAGAAAACACACATTCTATGACCTAACAGAGACCACAAACGAAACCAAGGTTGAACCTTGCCCTGAAATGGCTACTGGAGTTTAATAGGAGCAAGTGTAAAGTGATGGAAAAGGGAATTGGAGACAGGAGACAAGAGAGACAGTACACAATGAAGGGAACTACTTCCCTCTAGGAGAACTACCACCCTGTAACAACCCTACAAAAAGACCTGGGAGTGAACAGAACACCAAACCTCTCTCTCTGGCGGCTCATATAAACAGGATAACATCAGCAGCATACTGTATGATAGAAATGTTAGAACACCATTCAGGAACCTTAATAAAGAGGCTTTAGGTCACTGTACATCACTTACACGAGATCAGTTTTTTTTTATTATTATTATTATTATTTTCTACCTGACGTGGCCAGTCTTAGAGCATGTCGCCCGTCGTGAAACTACCAACTAAACACACAAGGACCTAGTAAAAGCTCGTCCCAGAACTACAAGGCATAGGGTATGAAGAGAGACCGAATGAACTAAACCTGATAACGCCAGAAAAAAAGGAAGATAAATAGGGGAGGCATGATAAGAGACATACAAAATACTCAGCAAGATTGACTGAGTGAATAAAGGAAATTTTCACAATAAATTCCCATAGAACACAGGGGGCATGTGTGGAAGCTAGACTCAGGTGAGGCATAGAAGTGTTATAAAGGTTGCAGGTTGCAGAAGCAATCCACATTCATAATTGTAAAAGCAGATAAGATAGGGAATAAGCCAGGGTTCATTGCTTAAGACAACCAGTGGCTAGGAAGGTGGGGCCCAAGAGTTAATGTTCGATTTGCAGGCCAAAATAGGCGAGTAGGAATAGGCGAGTACACAGACACATGCAGTCCTGAACTCAGAAAGAAATACGGTATGGTTGTATACGGTGGCAGGGGAGGTGTAGGGGGCGTCGAGGTAGGGGAGGGGGGGAGATAAGGGAGGGGGAGAGATAAGGGGAGGGGGAAGGGAAGACTCAGCCAAAGAGGGCTGGTGGTCATCAGTGTGTGTTTGCCGAGACGCGATAAAAACACAGCTAATTACTTCTCAAACTGTTGACTCAAGGAAAAGAAACATTGGGCTGTTCTAAAAACCTTTGATTGTATAATTTGCTGATCTTTGCGATGCGGCTGAGGTGAGTCAAGAGGGAAAAATGACCACGAAAGCGAGTTGCTTTTACGGCCTGGCAGCGATGGGTGTGTGTAGATGAACCGGCCCCCGTCGGCCAGTGGAAGCGCTCACAGCATCTTCCTCTGGCGCCTCTCACTCCCACCCCAACGCGGTCCTGATTGGTCGAAACCTCAGGGGAATAGGGTGGTGGTGGTGGTGGTGGTAGTGGTGATAGTGGTGGTGATGGTGGTGATGGGGGGGGGGGTGGTAGTGTTACCTGTGTCTACGAGGGAGTGAGGTCTAGCTCCTTATGCCCTTGTTGTATCTGTTGAATTACACCAAAATAGTTTAATGCAGCTATTTTGTCGGCCAAAATTCTTTGTCGTACCTGGCCTTAAAGTTCTGATAGGAGGTGGCTTCCACAACTTCGTTTAGTGTATTCCACCACCTGTATAGGGCAAAAGTATTCACTTACATTCCTTTAGCTCATTTGCGAATGAAAGCATTCCCCTTACATTCCTTCAACTTTACAGGCATTATGCCTGTAAAGTTGAAGTTGGTTAACTTATAAAGTTGTAAGTTATAACTTCAAGTTATACACTTGAAGTTGGAGATACAACATCCTCCAACATTCCCGAGGCGATGTGCTATCAGTAAATGATAGACGAGGTCATTGGCACCACACAACCGTGACCCAACCCTTAGGTCAGGTCAACAGAAACGTCGGAACAACTCTCAAGCGGGGACAACAGTGGCAGGGGGCCCTCTCTGGCCCCCTCAGGACTAAAGGTCAATTCCTTAGAGAATAATAATCCTTCTGCTTCCTATTCTTTGTCTACGAGTGTGGCTCGTGAAGCCACACTTCGCCGTTCTCTGGATCAACAGAGCTGTTACCT
Organism: Procambarus virginalis; assembly: GCA_020271785.1. Taxonomy (NCBI): domain Eukaryota; kingdom Metazoa; phylum Arthropoda; class Malacostraca; order Decapoda; family Cambaridae; genus Procambarus; species Procambarus virginalis. Next base: position 9,090,769 of record WNGS01167372.1, on the reverse strand, counting down.
CTCCCCACGAGGAGGTGATGTCGCAAGATGGAATATGGATGTAGCAGGACATGTGGATCATATCTTCAGGTTATATTCAGATGATTTCGGGACTTAGCGTCTCCGCGGCCCGGTCCCCGACCAGGCCTCATTTTTGTTACACACACCCAGGAAGCAGCCCGTAGCAGCTGACCAACTCCCAGGTACCTATTTACTGCTAGGGTGAAAGAAACTGCCAATTTGTTTCCGCCTCCACCGGGGATCGAACCCGGAACCTCAGGACTACGAATCCGAAGCGCTGTCCACTCAGCTGTCAGGGCTCCTATATGGATACTTCCATATGGATTGAAGTATCTTATAGACTAAATATAGTTGAATTGGGAGACATGTGGGATATAAGATATTTCCTTCTCATGTCTGCTTACAGTGGGTCACAGGGCGTCCTAACTACATCTAGAACAACATCGATTTAAGCCAAGCAACAAGGAACCTTAGTCCATTTTCACACAATTATCAAACATAATTATAAGGACCCTCTGCCAATCAGAACCCTGGAAACACAAACCGAAACTGTCTCTATTTTCCGCTTGTTACAACTTGTAATAAAGTTGTTACATCTTGGCTTAACGTGTTTATGACGTATTAGAATGTTGTTACAACTTGCTATATTGGTTGTTATAACTGGTTAGGAGGTGTTAAAACTTGTTCGAACGTTGTACCAACGTCGTACTTTCGGTGTGTGTTTGGCGGGAAGAGAGTAGTCCATCAAAGATGTGCTAAGATGGACTCCGACACTGAGTTCTTTATACTAGCTTTGGTACTTGTGGGTCCAAGACCTCAGAAGTCTTGGTGTCATCTGAGGTCTTCGATCAGTAAAAGGTCTGAGGTCTTCGATCAGTAAAAGGTCTGAGGTCTTCGATCAGTAAAAGGTCTGAGGTCTTCGATCAGTAAAAGGTCTGAGGTCTTCGATCAGTAAAAGGTCTGAGGTCTTCGATCAGTAAAAGCAGTCACAAGTTTAGCTGGAGAACTGCTGTCGTCCCCAAAACTGCAAGCTGTTGTAGAAAGGCTGTGGCGCTCGTAACTGTGAAAATATCTATCCGGACAGTAGTGGGATTGCTTGCACGTATACACTCGCGTCAAGAGAGTCTACAATCACCGGGGTAAAAGCATCACCTGCGTGTTTCATCTCCAGGTGAGAGTAGAGGAACGGAGAACTGTATTCTTTTCCCTGTAATGAAGAAAAATGAAAAGTGACCATCAGTCCAAGTACAAGAAGATCTTCACACCGGCCCAAGATCGCTCCAAACGACGTTCCTGGTAAACATTGAAATTGTCTTGGGCTGCAGGGCGCATCTGTCATCCCACAAGAACATAATGACTGTTAATCTTCAGCTTGAAGGAAACGCTTGTAAAACCTCTAATGTCCACCCGACCTCCGTCTTGCTTACTCTCACATTTTTTTTTTTGTTAAATCAAGTCATTGCACAAAAATGATATTTTCTTATTTTGAGAGCCAGCCATAATAGTTTAATGTCACTGGAGACTTGTTCCTGCTTGCTATACCCTTCATTCTTACAGTCGGGTTCGTTCTCGACTCGCAATTAAGAATTCCGAGTTCGAATCCCGGGCGGGACAGAAATGGTTGGGCGCGTTTCGTATCACCCAATGCCCCGTGTTCACCTAGCAGTAAATAGGTAACCAGGAGTTAGTCAGCTTGTTTTGATTGTTCCCGCCGGAGGCAGCTAGTTTATTGTGCACCCCATACTCATCCTGTGAGCGGTAGCGCAATAAAGATTACAGATACCACAAAAGGTCTTTATTGGACCTCAACGGTGATTATTACATTGGGAATTTCATCTATCCTTCATTGAATCCAACCGGCACCAGGGAGCCGGTCGGCCGAGCGGCAGCACGCTGGACTTGTGATCCTGTGGTCCTGGGTTCGATCCCAGGCGCCGGCGAGAAACAATGGGCAGAGTTTCTTTCACCCTATGCCCCTGTTACCTAGCAGTAAAATAGGTACCTGGGTGTTAGTCAGCTGTCACGGGCTGCTTCCTGGGGGTGGAGGCCTGGTCGAGGACCGGGCCGCGGGGACACTAAAAGCCCCGAAATCATCAAGATAACCTCAAGATAACCTTATAATTACAATGTCAGCTAGTTACAGAAAATGTTCTATTTCAAAAGCTGATAATATATATTTACTGATAAAACTATATTTACAGTTTATCATTATACATTAATGGTAGGTCTTATCGCTAATACAGAATTGTTTGAGCAATGTAGATAATGCAGTCATAGGGGAGCTTCTGTCTGTTATTAGTCTTCGCAATACACTACTTGTTTCTTAAGCTCATATGTCGTTTATCTACTGGAAGCGAAATATGAATACAGTGCAAGGATTTCAGGTATTTTATCCTTAGTAATAAGATGGTTTGCCATTTCATACAACGTGAGTTTAGATTTGTCTCTAAATTGCTCAATTTTATTACAGTCCAAGATATCAAGTGTGTGTGTGTCTGTTTTTGTCCACACACTTCACACTTTACTTCACCTAAATCCTTATACAAGCCGAACTGCCAGAGATACTTGTAGCCAAGTCTTATACGAGCTGTGACAACATCTGTTAGTCTACTGACTTGTTACTTGCCCCATACACATGTTTTACTTCACACATTTCATTGTGATAAACAATGGACCTGCTAGTTCCAGTTTGCACTGTTCTACTTTCTTCAAATTCATCCATGAGTTCTCGTCTAATAACACTTTTAAGGGACCTATTTGATAACTCAAGATTCCGTTCAATACTGTCTTTATTTACTGCAGCCTTAACAAGGGCGTCAACTTTGTCATGTTCCTGCAGGCCAATGTGAGAAGGAATCCACAACATTTTGATATTTACCCTCTTGCTAAGTATTCCTATATATCTATGTCTAGCTCCCAAGACAAGCACGTTATTACTTGATTGTAAACTGTTGTTTAAATTGTTGCAATAAATTATTATTGCTCGTAGTGAGGAAAGGGAGTCGGAAATTAATTCAGTTGTCACTTACGGTGTTGTCAATAATTTCGAGTGCTACTAGTATTGCTACCAACTCAGCTTGCAAGGTGGATGCCCAGTTACAACCCGTCCTCTTAAAAATAACGTCACTTTTCGCTCGTATGCGCGCTATGGCCAAAAATGGACGTAATTTGAAATGAAATCAGCTCACGAAAGTGACGTACTGTCCCATTTTCTGTTTGAGTCTTCCGGCTTACTCGGTTAGGTTAGGAGAGGAAACTTTCAGTTAACGGTTTTCATGACGTTTTGAAAGTTTAGAAGAATTTCCTGCCCTCCTAACCTACCAGAGGACCCTTAACTAGCTACTTTGGAAAAAAAATCTAAAATTTATTTTCATTTTTCCATTTTCAAATTACGTCCATTTTCGGCTATACGGGTAAACGGCCAAATTCAGACGTAATTTGTAAGAGAACAGGGGGTTGTTTGTGATTAGTTTCTTGGTGGGGTATGCAGGGGTCAGGTTATCAAAAGGTACTATCTGCCAGGGTGGAATTAAGTGCTGTACTCGTTCATCTGTAAATACATCGTGCAGTCTCATCATTTTAATATGAGTTGCTGTTCTTTGAACCTATTTAAACTCGTTGGTTCCATTACGTATGTGTTCTAACAGTTAAACTGACAAAATGTTGCTTTTGTTATCACGCAGAAGCTTAGTCCCATCATAACATTGATTTCAAATATTCTATCTTAATTATAGTACAACCAAATATAATTCTGAGGAGAGTTGCATCCTGGTTGAGGGGAGAGGGGGGGGGGTCAGTAATTCTACCTTAAGGGGGAGGGGGCTGGATATAAGCCTAACATGTACTATATGTATATACTTGCTGCCAGTTCCCTGACACAATTAACTATTAAATTATTATTCATTTATATGTAAATGTTGTAATTGATGTAAATAATTGTTGATGCTGTAAATATAATTTCTCCGTGTTTACATATAGACCCCAAAAATAGCCTGACGGGTATAATTTCGCAAAGCCTAATTCTCTTCCTGCTTATTGTTGATACGAGTTTTTTTACATTTTTTGTATTTTTACATAAAATATAAAATTAGTGTGGCGAGTCAATATTTACTAGCGTAGTGATATGCAACACGGCACTCGGCTTTATCAACGAATACTACAACACAAGAGGCAATTCTCCAGTCACCAGAGTTTACAAAGTTTACGTGCTAAAGGGTATACAAAAGATTCTGTGGCACACTGACAACAGGAAATATTGTGTCGAGATTCCGTACGCGTCGATTCATGCAAATTCGAGTGAATGTGATATTTCAGGCAGGAGTAGCTATGTAGGCCTGTAAGAGACGCAGGTACCATTAGAGGAGTGAAATTCCCCCACTCCCCCTCCCACAAGAGGAGCTGCAGAGAGATATAAGCAGAAGGAAACTCAAGAGAAAATATCGAGACATTAATGGGATCAAACACTCATTCCTGGACACCCATTATATTGTATCTTTGAGGAAAAAAAACAAGGCTTAAAGTTACTGTGATTTCGTTGTAGAATAGAGACGGTTCCCCAGCGGTAGCTCTTTCCTTTCCCTCACTCTCTACATGCTGACCTCTCTTCCCTTCTCCTTTCCCTTCCTCTTCCTTTCCCACATGAGTAGTAGTAGTAGGCGTGGGCAGCCATCAGTCTCAGGAGACTATGGAGTTGCGCATTGGTTGTTAATCTGGAATGGCCTCTCCAGGGCGCAAAGCCAGGGTAGGATGATACGTCAGCATAACACAAAGCCAGGGTAGGATGATACATCAGCATAACACAAAGCCAGGGTAGGATGATACGTCAGCATAACACAAAGCCAGGGTATTATGATACGTCAGCATAACACAAAGCCAGGGTAGGATGATACGTCAGCATAACACAAAGCCAGGGTAGGATGATACGTCAGCATAACACAAAGAACAAGAATGAAGATGGTATCACAAATAAATTACGGGAACTATTGGGGAGGGTGCACGAACAGAAGCCACAGACACGAGACACGAACACAATTCGCTGATATCAGAGGGTGGTGGTAGTGGAGGGGGGGTTGGGGGTTACTATTGCAAGTACTTGCAAGTGGTTAGTATCAGACAGAAGCAACAGGATGAAGGTAGAGCTACTGCTACTGTCTCTTCAGTAGCACTGATGAGACAGATGCAATTAAATGTTTATACAATAACTGAGGCACAGTCAATTCACAGGAACCTCAGCATAGCGGTGGTTTTACACACACAGCAGACAGAACTTGCCACAAACACAGCAAGAGTCCAAGGGCAGAGTACGACGAGAGCAGCGTATACTGACTGAGTATCACACAGAGAGCAGCATCAGTTTAAAGTTACTATTCCTCGGCGACTTAATTAATGAACAGGACAATGAAGGATCCCACTGGATCAGTAGATGCACGTGGAGAGCAAAACTAGTGGATACTAAGGTAAGGATTTTCTAAACCAGCACGTGATGCAGTCAGCAGGCTTGGATGAAAACAAGCCAGGAATGCAAGATCTAAAGACACCATGGGCTTAGAACAACTTTGAGGTTTGTCAGGCTTGCCCGATAGACCTCAATAATTGAATGGCTTAGATAAACGCAAGCGTCAAAATTTATTATTTTTTTTTTGTTCGTCCAGGCCGACCCAAAGACACATTCATCAGTTTTAAAGTACTGTGAATCAACATCGATGTTTTCCTATATATAAATTATTATTATATATTAGAATTTTGTTTATAGGTAGGCCTAAATTAGCCAAGGGTAGGAGTTAAGGTTCTATTAGCGATAGTTTGTACTTGTAGTACGTGGGTGAAGCATTTACAGCGTTGTGGTTCGAACAGCGGTCAGTGAAGCACTGTTCGAGAAACATCAAACACCATCATTTGAGAGTCGACTGTATAGCGTTTTGCCATCATAAACTTGCAACCCGTCCTCGCAAATTCGTATAGTCATATTGACTTATAATTTAAATACGTGCATAGGTGACATACTAAACATAATAGTTTACCTTAAAAAAGCTTCATAGAAAACACCGACCTTACCTAACCTTGTTAGTATGTTAAGATAAGCATCTTATTGCTTCGTAATTACAATTGTTACTTAACCTATACCTATAATAGTATGGTTAGTACAATTGTAACCTATACCTATAATAGGTAAGATAAGTAACAATTGTAACCTATACCTATAATAGGTTAAGTAATAATTGTAATTACGAAGCTATAAGATGCTTATCTAACATACTAACAAGGTTAGGTAAGGTCGGGTTTTTCTATGAAGCTTTTTAAGGTAAACTATTATATTTAGTATGTCACCTATGCACGTATTTAATAAGTCAATATTGACTATACGAATTTTGCGACGACGGGTTGAAACTTGGGGTTAGTCTTCTGGATAACGATCACCTGGCCTTTGTTAACGAGTCTAACTGCTGCACTCTGCCCTCATCAGCAAAGGCCAAATGCTCGTTAATCTACCCACCAAAGGGGGATTTAGTGGGTGTCAGAGGTTGTTTGGGTTCAGAGCGTGAAGAGGGAGCAAGACGGACCATAGGACCGTCGGGAGACGACACAGCACTACCTTGAGGTTACCTTACCTTACCCACGGGCTCACCATAGCCCGTGCTACTTGGAACTTTCTTCCGGGTAGCGAATCTTTAACAGCAACAACTGGCCTTATCTTGAGGTGCTTCCGGGGCTTAGCGCCCCTGCGGCCCGGTCGTCGACCAGGCCTCCTGGTTGCTGGACTGGTCAACCAGGCTGTAGAGGCGGCTGCTCTCAGCCTGACGTACGAAACAGAGCCTGGTTGATCAGGTATTCTTTCGGAGGTGCTATACCTGACATCTGATAGGGAAGAACAAGAAGGTACACACACATGAGAATTCACTTCATATATTCTTTGTTCTTCTCTTCTCTTTCCTTCTCTCCCTCAACCCTCCCCTCTCATCGTTCTTCTCCCTCTCTCCTCACTGGAAAGGCACAACTGAGGAGAACATAAAAAAAAATCTTTTCATTTAAAGTGACACGACCAAATTGACTTCAAAGACGTGCACGATTTTTGGAAGGTAGAAGAGAAGAAGCGAGAGGCAGGAAAAAAGAAGGAAGAGGTGGACGTAGGAACGTAGGAGGACGTAGGAACGTAGGAGGACGTAGGAACGTAGGAGGCGTAGGAACGTAGGAGGACGTAGGACGTAGGAGGACGTAGGAACGTAGGAGGACGTAGGAACGTAGGAGGACGTAGNCTATTATATATATATATATATATATATCTATATATATATATATTATATTATATATATATATATATTATATATATACGTGTGTGTGTGTGTGTGTGTACTCACCTAGTTGTACTCACCTAGTTGTGCTTGCGGGGGTTGAGCTCTGGCTCTTTGGTCCCGCCTCTCAACCGTCAATCAACAGGTGTACAGTTTCCTGAGCCTAATGGGCTCTATCATATCTACATTTGAAACTGTGTATGGAGTCAGCCTCCACCACATCGCTTCCTAATGCATTCCATTTGTCAACCACTCTGACACTAAAAAAGTTCTTTCTAATATCTCTGTGGCTCATTTGGGCACTCAGCTTCCACCTGTGTCCCCTAGTGCGTGTGCCCCTTGTGTTAAACAGCCTGTCTTTATCAACCCTGTCGATTCCCCTGAGAATCTTGAATGTGGTGATCATGTCCCCCCTAACTCTTCTGTCTTCCAACGAAGTGAGGTTTAATTCCTGCAGTCGCTCCTCGTAGCTCATACCTCTCAGCTCGGGTACTAGTCTGGTGGCAAACCTTTGAACCTTTTCCAGTTTAGTCTTATGCTTGACTAGATAGGGACTCCATGCTGGAGCCGCATACTCCAGGATTGGTCTGACATATGTGGTATATAATGTTCTGAAAGATTCCTTACACAAGTTTCTAAAGGCCGTTCTTATGTTAGCCAACCTGGCATATGCTGCTGATGTTATCCTCTTGATATGAGCTTCAGGGGACAGGTCTGGCGTGATATCAACCCCCAGGTCTTTCTCTCTCTCTGACTCTTGAAGTATTTCATCTCCCAAATGATACCTTGTATCTGGTCTCCTGCTTCCTACCCCTATCTTCATTACATTACATTTGCTTGGGTTAAACTCTAACAGCCATTTGTTCGACCATTCCTGCAGCTTGTCCAGGTCTTCTTGAAGTCTCAAGCTGTCCTCCTCTGTCTAATCCTTCTCATAATTTTGGCGTCGTCAGCAAACATTGAGAGGAATGAGTCTATACCCTCTGGGAGATCATTTACGTATACATTTACGTAAATAGCCTGTCTTTATCACCCTGTCGATTCCCCTGAGAATCTTGAATGTGGTGATCATGTCCCCCCTAACTCTTCTGTCTTCCAACGAAGTGAGGTTTAATTCTGCAGTCGCTCCTCGTAGCTCATACCTCTCAGCTCGGGTACTAGTCTGGTGGCAAACCTTTGAACCTTTTCCAGTTTAGTCACACACACACGATCGTAGATCGTGTGTGTGTGTGTGTGTGTGTGTGTGTGTGTGTGTGTTGTGTGTGTTGGTGTGTGTGTGTTGTGTGTGTGTGTGTGTGTGTATCACGAAAATAAACGCGATTAAAAATGTGACAGTGTCAGACCACGGAGGAAAATTGAAACAGGAATTTCCTTAAGTACTTTCGTATATTAATACATCTTCAGAAGGAGTGTATTCACTCCTTCTGAAGATGTATTAATATACGAAAGTACTTAAGGAAATTCGTTTCAATTTTCTTCCATGGTCTGACACTGTCATATTATATATACATATATATATATATTATATATATATATTATATATATATATATATTATATATATAAATTGGCATCGATACAGTAATACTCCAGAGGCTTAATATATCTGTCATCAAATCTTGAGTTCTTAGACTTGTTTTGTTGAGAATTGGCCTTTATCTATTCCGAGCCTCTTGGGCATTGGTTATTTAATTAACCCATTTGTATATAAACAAACTCTACCATCTGAGTTTACGTGTAAACATCTCGTAATGTTAGTTCATCAGGGTACTTGCCATCCAGTAACTACGAGGAGAGTGGTAGGTCAGGTTAGGTTAGGTCTGGTTCTTCGACTGTTTGTGCTTCCAGCTTCCACTAGTCATCTCGTCCTTCTTGCTCTGGCTTTAATGACGCTAACTTATCTTGAGATGATTTCGGGGCTTAGTGTCCCCGCGGCTCGGTCCTCGACCAGGCCACCTTTTCGTTACACACAGCCCCCCCCCCCCAGGAAACAACCTCAGGAACAACTTGTACTCTGTGCAACACACACGTCGACTCTGCCGTTCTTCTCATTTCCGTTTCCACTATTTATCAATGATTTCGTATTATCATCATCACGTCCGCCTCTCCCCCCTACTCTATAGCAGATTATTTTATACAACTCGACACACTATTTTTCGCCATGAATGAGCTTGACAGTGTTTTAATTGCTGGTGATTTGTCACTTGTTAATAGGCTGTACGTAAAGTGCGGTGCTGTGCATTCCTTCGTGCAACTGTACTTGTTGGTCACCAGTACAGGGTACGAATATTTTCTTGTATTCCTTCGTCTCACTTGTGTCTCCAGCTGCCACTTGCATCCACATGTTGTGATTTTATTTAAATTTAAAGAGGTTGTCCTTGTTCACTTTATTCCCCCTCAGTATTTTGGATGTTGTGATCATATCTTTTCTGTTTCTTCTAAGCTCTAGGGTTAGCGGGGGGGGGGGTCTATGTTCCGTGTGTATGTTCTCGTAGGTTAATCCCCGTAGCTCTGAGAAAAATCTTGTTGTGAATTTCGGTACATTTCAGGTTTTGGCTTTATTCGTCTCATGGTGCGGGTTCCATGCCGGTGCTGCGTATTCCAGTATTGGTCTAACAAAATGCTCTGTAGATTGACCTGAACGAATCGAGATTTAGGTTTGTAAACATTGGTCTAATGTTTCCCAGCATCCCGTATGCTGCTGATGGTACTGTATGTACGTTTGTCCCTGGTGCCAGCATTGGAAATATATACTTCCATATCTGTTTCTTTCCTGTACTTGCTTTCCCTTATGATGTAAATACCTCCTGGTATCCATACTGCCTTTCTTATCTTCATTACTTTACACTTGTTGCAATTGAATTCCATTGATGACTTATTTGCCCACTCCTCGAGTTTGCCAA
>WNGS01167372.1:9051595-9075563 GCA_020271785.1 Procambarus virginalis | reverse complement strand
CTCACTACACCGAGTCATTAAGTTCTTATGGCTCTCTCTCTCTCTCTCTCTCTCTCTCTCTCTCTCGCTCGCTCTCTCTCCTCTCTCTCTCTCTCTCCCCCACCCGAACCTAGTAATCACTATTTTCATATTGTTTTAAGGAAAATACTGAGCCACCAGCTATCTTGCCTAGGTACTGTATTGGGCCAGGTGTTGTAATTAAGCCATGTTGGGCCTGTGCTACATTGAACATGCAATGTTGAGGCATGTGCTGTGTCCGCGATATTTTCCATAGAATGGAACGCCAAGCCATCGTGGATGTTGCTCCACCGACCAAACCAGAAAATGCCATCTTGTCTAAGGCAATTCCTGAAGATATACTCTCATCTTAGGAGGAAGATATACACGCGTTAATGTGCCAATTCAAATGACACAAAGAATGAAATTTCAAGTGTACGAGTATATAAAGTGGTATACGAGTATATCAAGTGGTGTACATGGTATCAGCCGAAATGTACACTAATTTCATCTAAATTTTCCGAACAAAAATCTGCAACACGGAGGTTAATTACAATTTGATATATTATTTCAATTTAGATTATGTAATTTTAACATAAAGGCAGAAAGACCGCGTTAGTAGTCTCTCTCGTTAACCGTGACACTAAGAATGTTAGTGAGTGTTAATCAACGATACTTAGCAGAGAGGCGCTGATCTCCTGTCATGGGAATAGAGTCATCACGAGAGTCATCAGCCAAGTCATCAGAAGGCGCCATCATCCTCATTACGGTCACCGCTGGACGCCTAGCATCACGAGGGAATGATCAATTAACGAAGCCCCTTCGGCTACGGGCGAGCGCTTACTTCAGACAAAGACTCGCTTAATTACATACTTGATTTATCACAAGCTGTGTGTGGTATCTGCCGCTCGCTCTCTCTCTCTCTCTCCCTCTCTCTCTCTTCTCTCTCTCTCTCTCCTCTCTCTCTCTCTCAGTCTTGCTCTCTTTCTCTCTCACAAATTTACTAAGGCCTTTACCTCCTCTATTTTTTGCTATTCTTTTCTTCGTTTTATTCCTAATTCTAATTATCACTCATCTTCCTCCTCTTCATCTACTCCCATTTTCTCCCTTCTCATTCTCTACCTTCTCCCCTTATTCATTTACCTTATTCTTCCTTTTTCATTCCATTTTGTGAGACACACTCCTTCCTCTATTTCTAGTCACCCCTCTTTCCTAGCCTTCCTCTCTCCCTATTCCTACTTCCTTCATCTCTCTCCTTTCGTCATTATTTCCCTCTTTCCGCCAGACTTTCCTCACAAGAACAATATTGGACTTGTAATATAAGTTTACTTGTTGTAATTACTTATGAATGCTGAAGTCTATGCTGAAACCGTAAGCATATTGTTAGTGCTCTTTGAAGCGTGTTCAGGGCGGGTACAGAGAGTTTGATTAGGTTAGGGTAAGGTTAGGTTTAGTTACGTCAAGAAACGTCAAGTTACGTTTGGTCTGGTTATATTAGGTTAAGTTTGGGGTAGTTAAGGGGTTAGACAGGTTAGTTAGGGTTTAGTTTAGTCAGGTTGGGTTTAGATTTGTTTAGGTGAGGCTAAGTTATGTTTGATTAGGTTTAGTTGTGAAATTTTAAGATAGTTAACTTTTTTTTAATATTAACAACAGTTGGTGGTGCCCCTCGAAGGAGGCGGCAACTTTGCTATTAATATTTTTTGTACTAAGTGATACGTTGAATTTCTAATTCAATTCTTTAATCCTTTTTTGAATAGAATGAGGACGGTTGTTCGTGGCTCCACCTTTTCCTCCTCTCTCTTTAGCCTGTCTCGTTCCAGCTTAACAACCATTGGTTAACCTCTACCTGTCTCTTTCCTACACACCCCCACACCCAGAGGGTGGAGGCCACCCTCGGAGACCCACAGCTGCCCTCGCCTTCTCCTGGAGACTTCAACGCCACACACGAACGAATCAAATTTTTAACGTTTTCTCATTTTTTGTTCCCATCTGTGACTCTCTCTCTCCCTTTCACTTTTTCATTACGACTCTCTCTCCTCTTTCCACAACCAGACCATAATAAAACTTAAACTCATAAAGTACTATTAGATCAAATAGGACAGCAGACTTAAAAAGGAATATAAATTGTTGCTTATCTGACTGTGTGAGTCTCTAATACTTTGTCTTCCAGTATGTTTTCCCACCTCCAGGATTATCTGGTCTTGGCACCGAGGACGTCCTCACTTCCGCCCCGTAATACCAATGTCAAATCATCACTATCTCTAAAAATTCTTATTTAACATTACAGATGGTTCATAAGGAAAAGCTCGAGCGGAACAAGGCACCCCTCTCCAGAACGCCAACGGGTATACCAGTACCTTTGGTATATCAGTACCTTTGCCAGCATGCAAGATATAACCTTTGATCAGCTTATATTGGCATGACCACTAAGCTTTCAAGAAGCTTGACTTGCCACCTACAAGCAAGAGCTAACCCCCCAACCAAAAAAAAAACCCATGGGAACCATTAACGATGTGTCATTCACTAGGGACTGCTTGAGGAAATCTCAAGAGATACTTTTTTCTACAACTGATGACAGATTACAAATCCTAGAGGCAATCCTCAGAAAAAGTGAAGACCTAATATACACATACAAAGCAACGACTTTGCCCCCTTACCTACACTGCGGCCTAGAACCCCCCATGGAAAATGACATCTTTCACCAGAACCTTAGTTCCGAGGCTTCACTTTACCTAACCTGCACCTCACCTTGAGTATACATCTCCCTCATCTTATATGCTAAACCATATCTCACCAGCACAGGACACAAACCCGCTCTTGTGCTAGGTAAGTCCACTACGGGCTCACCATAGCCCGTGCTACTTGGAACTTGTTCCGAGTAGCTGAATCTATAACATCATCATCTCCTCACCAGGAACTGTTCCAGGCTGGAAGGAAATGTTGTACACTTATATATCATATAGTCGCTTTTATGTTTTCTCTCCTAAACCCAGACTGACTATGAATTTGGGTAACCTATTCACCAAACTCGACGTAATGCAAAGATGATTGGTCAGACGCATCGAATTTCTGAACAGAAAAGCTGCAACTCTTGCAGTGTGGTCAACCAAATGTGCATGAAAACCCTGCTGCCCGCTACAAGCAACATTATTATATATATAATATTATAGTCATGTTGGAGGACAAGTTGATTCGATTGGGGGCTAGCTAGCCAGACCACCAGGCAGGGAGGAGGCTGGTCGCTTGGTATGGGTTCTGTCGCTTGTACAGTGAAAGCTTTAAAACACTATTCAGCCCATTAAATACATGTATTCACTTTTTGTGACAAGTGAAGTAGTGTGGAGTACTGTAGTACCCAAGACTAATATTAATTTTCGCTCGGTTATTCTTACGTAAATGTATGTTTATCGTTAGGCCATTTGATTAGTCATTATTTAGCAACCTGGCACTGTCACAGGTCAGGTCAGGTCAGGTTAGGTTAGGTCAGTCAGGTCAGTCAGGTCAGGTCAGAAATGTATACGTACGCGACCACCAACTAGCATTATACATAAATAACAAACATATTATTTTATCTATGCTTGTGAAAGAATCTAGCGTCCTTACAACTATTATTTCCACAAATCTCCCGGGGAGCTCTTGTTATATAATGGTTTGCACACTCGCCTCTCAACTCCGGTTCGAATCCTGGGTAGGTGAGAGTAGACACCGTTCGTTAACTGGATTTAAGTTCGCTCCATATCTCAACTTTCAGCCAATCATTGTATCCAGCCTCAAGATAAATCATCTCAAAATCATCTCAAGATAACCTCAAGATAAGCCTTGCATCTGCTCTCATATAGCCCAACTCTTAGCCTGTCCTCCTCCCCAATCAGGGTGTTATATAGCCTCTGGTTGACTAGTTTCACTATCACTAGCGTAATGTACAGCTTCGTTAGTAAAGCTAATATTTAATTTCTTTTCTCACTTATGCAATTCGTAGCCACTGAGTCGACTTTTTTGTTGCCGTTTTAGGTTAAGATGCTAATAAGTTTTTTCCCCTTCCCCTTGTCGTCCCCTCCCATGTCTCCCCCTTGTCCTCCCCTCACATGTCTCCCCCTTGTCCTCCCCTCACATGTCTCCCCTTTCTCTACACTTTCCTCCCTTCTCATCTGTTTCTAATCTTGACATAGCAGTCATCCTTGTCTGTATGGCCTGTCCTCACACTTAATACACATTGAATTTTACGCTACCAATTCTAGTTTAAACATTTCGGTGTTTAGTTTAATTTTAAAGATAGGAATACACACTTTTTTAGAGAGGGGGTGAGAGGGGGGGGAGGAAATCAGGGGAAAGCGCCAAGCCATTACGACTATATAGCACTTGGAATGGATCAGGATAAGGATTTGGATGGGACGGGGAAAAGTATGGTGCCCAACCACTTGGACGTCGGGATTGAACTCTGACTTGCATGAAGCAAGACCGTCGCTCTACCGTCCAGCCAAGTGGTTGGGCTGATGAGAGGGAAGGCTAGAGAGCATCCAGATGGACTATGGGAGTGAGTTGTCTAGATTTTTCAGGTTTTGNCGTGCACTTGTCTCGAATTGGCATCCCAAGTGATATTTAGTGCCATTTGAATATCCTGAGATTTTGAGGACGCCGGCTATCAAAATATCAGCCTTTAAAAGGATAGTATAAAGCCTTATAGATTTGCTTTCAATAATCATTAAAATAAGAATGCATAACACAAGAAGCTATTGAATTGTCTAACAAAGTCTCAAGCCAACTGAATTTTATTAGTTTTTACTTAAGTTGTTGCAATTTGGGCACAAGTAGAACATTTACAGTATACTGTACATACTGACCAGAATTAACTCTATTACTATGAAATTTACTTTTTTTGTTTCATGTGTAATGTGTTGTGAAATGACTAAATTTCGTCTTTTTCAGAACGCTGTGACACTAATGAATACACAAGAACGCGCCATTGTGACATCCCGTATCAAAGGATTGAGATGTAATGAATTCAACCGAATTTAAAAGGAAACTCGCAATCCGTCCTACAAAGCGATCTTGGACTTGTGGACAAATTTAAGAACTGGATCCGTTCACGATGACATGCAAAGAGGACGTCAGTGAGGCTGAACATAGATTATTAAGCTTTGTAAACTGAAACCGTGAAGACATTATCAACGCTGTTATTAAATGTAAGATTTTTAGAACTGGCCTTTTGTAGTCATTGTGTAACAATTCATTGAACCTTGTATGTGATATCCTAACAATTTATACTAATTTGTTTGTCCATTTTAAAGAATAAAGAACGCGAGTTTTATTTAATATTTTAACCTGCATCTGATGAATCCATCCTTGACTTGTGAAAGGAGGGATTAAATATAATGAAAATTGTAAGTTGCTTTTACAAATTTGTAAAGTGTAATATCTAATGTAGTAGGTTGAAAATACATGTGTGTATCCTTTAATCTATACCTGTCGTCTTATCCTGTCCTGTGTGGCAGTGAATATTAGCAGCGCCTCACTAATGAGGAATTGCTAAGGTTATGCAAAATGTACATTGTCAATTATTAATGCTTACCCTGCTTGAACTATTCACTGCAGACCCCGATGTTTTGTTAAATAAAACATTAATTGTTTAAATTATCCTACCTTGGTGACTGTAATTGTTTAAATGACACATATTTGAGTTCAAAGAGCTACATAGCCTTCCCGGCTTAGTGCCTTTTTGATAATTACTTGTACCTTCATTGTATTTGTTTGATAAAGCAATAGAAAGGGTTGAGGACGGGTCTGTCCTATTGTTTTACTAGCCTCGTCCCACTAAGTAACGAGGTGGTTGCACCACTAACTACTATCCAAAGTGTTTGGTAATATTTCCCAACTGAAAAATAAAGAATTTTAAAAACTTGAAAGAGCAAAGCTCTACTGTAGTTTTACTCTGAAGAAAATAAAGAATAATTGATTACTTAACCTACAATAATTGTTTGTACACTATTTTTGTAGTGCAAATGAGAATTTGTATTTTAAATGACTTTATTTTAATATTTTAGAACATGCCTTTGTATATTAGGTTCTTTGAAACGCTTGTAAATTTATCATTCTACTTTATCCTATGTTAAAATAAAATTTATTAGTGGGTTATGGCGAACAAGGTTAGAGCTGGTAAGATGTAAGGAACTAAATTAAGCAGTTCTCTATTGTTACTTTAATAACTTTACTTTTGATCAAGTGTAAGCTATACAGTGTAACATACAACATATATTCAATATGTACAGTAATTTTAGTTTTAACTTTCGGTGGAAATATGATTCCACTGTTTACATAACTGTAGGTCAAGTTTTATCGACATGGAAACGACTTGGAATAAAAATATTAATTTATTGAACATAATTTAATAAACTTGTTATATATTTCAAACCATTTAAAATTAAGTTTGTATGATTAATTTTTTTTTAGTTGACTGCAAATTGAACAATATTTGAACAAAATGCGGAAGTGATGCCGAACTTAATGCAGCGGGCATAATTTAATTACCATTTTGTTCAATAGAGCAAAATGCAAATTAAATGCCGTTTGAAAAACATTAAAGTACCGACTATTTGAATAAGACGCGAAATTGTTCAATTAAATGATGTGAAAATGTTTAATGGAAGATTGCATAAAACTCGACTTGCATTTTGTTAAATTGAACATTTTTTCGCTTTGTTCAAATAGACTTTTCAAAATTGCATTAAATTCAATGTGGAAAAGGCAATTTGAACAAAAACAATGTTCACTTGAACAAACTGCGAAAATTTTCAATTGAACATTTTCCCTTTGTTCAAACTGACTGACTTTTTTCCAAATTGTATAATTCAATGTGGAAAAAGCAGCTAGAACAAAATGCGGAAATGTTCAAGTGAACAAAAACCGAAAATGTTCAATTGAACAAATTGCGGGAATGTTCAATTGAACAAAATGCAGATTGAATTTAATGCAATTTGGAAAAAATAAGCCATTTGAACAAAAACAATGTTCAATTGAACAAAAACTGAAAATGTTCAATTGAACAAAAACGGAAAATGTTCAATTGAACAAAATACAGACTGAATTTAATGCAATTTGGAAAAAAATTAAAATCCATTTGAACAAAATGCGAAAATGTTCAATTGAACAAAAACGGAAAATGTTCAATTGAACAAAAACGGAAAATGTTCAATTGAACAAAAACTGAAAATGTTCAATTGAACAAAATGCAGACTGAATTTAATGCAATTTGGAAAAAATCCATTTGAACAAAATGCGAAAATGTTCAATTGAACAAAAACTGAAAATGTTCAATTGAACAAAAACTGAAAATGTTCAATTGAACAAAAACTGAAAATGTTCAATTGAACAAAATGCAGACAATTTAATGCAATTTGGAAAAAATCCATTTGAACAAAATGCGAAAATGTTCAATTGAACAAAAACTGAAAATGTTCAATTGAACAAAAACGGAAAATGTTCAATTGAACAAAAACGGAAAATGTTCAATTGAACAAAAACTGAAAATGTTCAATTGAACAAAATGCAAATTGAATTTAATGCAACTTGGAAAAAATAAAAGCCATTTGAACAAAAACAAAATGTTCAATTGAACAAAAACGGAAAATGTTCAATTGAACAAAAACGGAAAATGTTCAATTGAACAAAAACGGAAAATGTTCAATTGAACAAAAACGGAAAATGTTCAATTGAACAAAAACTGAAAATGTTCAATTGAACAAAATGCAAATTGAATTTAATGCAACTTGGAAAAAAAATAAAAGCCATTTGAACAAAAACAAAATGTTCAATTGAACAAAAACGGAAAATGTTCAATTGAACAAAAACGGAAAATGTTCAATTGAACAAAAACTGAAAATGTTCAATTGAACAAAAACGGAAAATGTTCAATTGAACAAAAACGGAAAATGTTCAATTGAACAAAAACTGAAAATGTTCAATTGAACAAAAACGGAAAATGTTCAATTGAACAAAAACTGAAAATGTTCAATTGAACAAAATGCAGATTGAATTTAATGCAATTTGGAAAAAAAATTAAGCCATTTGAACAAAAACAAAATGTTCAATTGAACAAAATGCAGGTTACAGAAAATGCGGAAATAGTTCAATTAAAATAAGTGTTCAACTGAAAACTTTATTTAATTATCTTATTAAAACGAAAAGTGTTTAATGAATTATAAGTTAATGGGTTCAGTTCCTGAACCCATTATGTGCCTCTAACCCTTTCCCACCCACGGGACGAGTATGGGGGAGGGTCCCCCCTTCGTCCACGGGACGAGTATGGGGGAGGGTCCCCCCTTCGTCCACGGGACGAGTATGGGGGAGGGTCCCCCTTCGTCCACGGGACGAGTATGGGGGAGGGTCCCCCCTTCGTCCACGGGACGAGTATGGGGGAGGGTCCCCCTTCGTCCACGGGACGAGTATGGGGGAGGGTCCCCCCTTCGTCCACGGGACGAGTATGGGGGAGGGTCCCCCCTTCGTCCACGGGACGAGTATGGGGGTCCCCCTTCGTCCACGGGATGAGTATGGGGGGTCCCCCATCGTCCACGGGACGAGTATGGGGGTCCCCCCTTCGTCCACGGGACGAGCATGGGGGGGTCCCCCCTTCGTCCACGGGACGAGTATGGGCATGGGGGTCCACCACCGCCCACGGGATGGGCATGGGGTCCACCACCGCCCACGGGATGGGCATGGGGTCCACCACCGCCCACGGGATGGGCATGGGGTCCACCACCGCCCACGGGATGGGCATGGGGTCCACCGCCGCCCACGGGATGGGCGTGGGGTCGTCCATTATCCAAGCTACGGGAACCCAGCATCTGAGGAAAGAAAGAAAACAATTATTAAACTATAGTTTCGTCACTGTATATTTACGTAACTTATGAGATAAGAAAACACTTTTCCTTAAACAGAGTAAAAAAAAAAATGGAAAAAACGTATTAAATATTAAACTTATTTTCTAAAGCATGTCACATTTTTAAAAAGTTGTATTCGATGAGAACATATAACTAAGAGAGATCTGTATACTGTACCTGGAGTTTGGTGGATTAGTCTGTACAGCAGTAAGGCATTTCTGGTACAAAGTGCTGCAAGAGTGTCAACCTCAGGAATGTGCACTTTGGAGCACTGTCGTCGCCATTCGGAGTTCAAACCGAGTCTTCAATAGCCCATTAATCCTTGCAATCCTTCCACAGCACAGTCCTGCAACAGTAGCAAATACAGAATATGTCAGGATAATCGTGGTACTTACATAGATAAAAGTGATCTTTAATCCAATGTATAGTGCTTCCCTTAAGTCCTATACCCTTTGACAGTTTACAAGCCTTATACCTTATAACGCCTGGCGACCTTACACTAAACGAGAGGGGGTTACCCGGTGCAACCCAGGTCTCTCTCCCCTCCCCAATCTATTCATCCATATACCTATTATATTATCTATTATATTATTATACTATTATATATTATTATATTATCTATAAACATGTATCTGTGTATACATTTGCCCGTTGATTAATTTACCTATGCATATAAATATATAAACATCTATTCAGTTATATATATCCACCTACCAATCAGTTAATACATCCATATATCCATCCATCTATCTGTCCATCAACATCAGCCTATCCATCCATATTCTCCACTCATGAGTTGATCACTCTGGATGGATCAGCGGAAGCCACCTCCATCCACAACTTTCAGGCACAAACAACTCGACTACAACCTCTCCCCATCCCCCCTCCCTCTCTGAAGACATTGCAAGGTAAGTGTTGATAAATGAATCCCTTCCATCCCACACTGTTCCTTCCCACCCAACCGTCTCTCTCCGCCCTTCCCATATACCTGGACGAGTACGGGGGTCCCCCTTCGTCCACGGACGAGTATTGGGGGGTCCCCCCTTCGTCCACGGGACGAGTATGGGGGGTCCCCTCTTCGTCCACGGGACGAGTATGGGGGTCCCTCTTCGTCCACGGGATGGGCATGGGGTCCACCACCGCCCACGGGATGGGCATGGTGGTCCACCACCGCCCACGGGATGGGCATGGGGTCCACCACCGCCCACGGGATGGGCATGGTGGTCCACCACCGCCCACGGGATGGGCATGGGGTCCACCACCGCCCACGGGATGGGCATGGGGTCCACCACCGCCCACGGGATGGGCATGGGGTCCACCGCCGCCCACGGGATGGACATGGTGGTCCACCACCGCCCACGGGATGGGCGTGGGGTCCACCACCGCCCACGGGATGGGCATGGGGTCCACCGCCGCCCACGGGATGGGCATGGGGGTCCACCACCGCCCACGGGATGGACGTGGGGTCCACCACCGCCCACGGGATGGGCATGGGGTCCACCGCCGCCCACGGGATGAGCATGGGGGTCCACCACCGCCCACGGGATGGACGTGGGGTCCACCACCGCCCACGGGATGGGCGTGGGGTCCACCACCGCCCACGGGATGGACGTGGGGTCCACCACCGCCCACGGGATGGGCATGGGGTCCACCGCCGCCCACGGGATGAGCATGGGGGTCCACCACCGCCCACGGGATGGACGTGGGGTCCACCGCCGCCCACGGGATGGGCGTGGGGTCGTCCATTATCCAAGCTACGGGAACCCAGCATCTGAGGAAAGAAAGAAAACAATTATTAAACTATAGTTTCGTCACTGTATATTTACGTAACTTATGAGATAAGAAAACACTTTTCCTTAAACAGAGTAAAAAAAAAATGGAAAAAACGTATTAAATATTAAACTTATTTTCTAAAGCATGTCACATTTTTAAAAAGTTGTATTCGATGAGAACATATAACTAAGAGATATCTATACTGTACCTGGAGTTTGGTGGATTAGTCTGTACAGCAGTAAGTCATTTCTGGTACAAAGTGCTGCAAGAGTGTCAACCTCAGGAATGTGCACTTTGGAGCACTGTCGATGCCATTCGGAGTTCAAACCGAGTCTTCAATAGCCCATTAATCCTTGCAATCCTTCCACAGTACAGTCCTGCAACAGTAGCAAATACAGAATAAGTCGGGATAATCGAGGTACAGATCTCTCTTACATAGATATGTAAGTGATCTTTAACCCAAGGCATAGTGCTCCGCTTAAGTCCTATACCCTTTGACAGTTTCCAAGCCTATTATGTTTATAGGGGGATATATATATATCCCCCTATAAACATGTATCTGTGTATACATTTGCCCGTTGATTAATTACCTATGCATATAAATATATAAACATCTATTCAGTTTTATATATATATCCATCTACCAATCAGTTAAAACATCCATATATCCATCCATCTATTCATCCATCTATCTGTCCATCAACATCAGCCTATCCATCCATATTATCCACTCATGAGTTGATCACTCTGGATGGATCAGTTGATCCATCTATCCACTCATAAGTTGAAGAAATGGAAAAAAAAACTCGAACCTGATGACAGGTGGAATGAAGAGGTTGCGGAAACCACCTCCATCCACAACTTTCAGGCACAAACAACTAGACTACAACCTCCCCCCTCCCCGCCCCCTGAAGACTAGGTAGGTGTTGATAAATGAATCCCTCCCATCCCACACTATTCCTTCCCACCCAACCGTCTCCGCCCTTCCGATATACCTGGCAGTACGGGGCTTGTTGGTACGAAAGGGAAGGGGGAGATGGAAGGGAGCGGTTGGGTGGTGGGGGATAGATAGATAGGGGTAGATAGGGGGGATGGAGGGAGGGTCTAGCTCTCCTGGGTGGCAAGAGATGGAGGTCCGCCGCGCAAAGATTACAGAGGGTAGGTGTCGAGGCGGCGTGTTCCTTGTCTGAAGTCATTAGGTGCGTTGTTAGTCGGTGGGTGGTTGGTCGGGGGGCAACGTCATTAGTCGGCTGGCCGGGGGGTTACTTTGGGGTGGAGGAGGAGGGGGGGGGGGGGGTGGGGGTTACCAGGGCCGAAGTCGTCGGGTTGATGAGCTGCTTGGTGGTTGAACGGGGTGGTTAGTTAGCCCGATAGTTTATGGCACTATTAGTTTGATGGCTAAATAGGATGCGTAGTGGTGGTAGTGCTTCCCGTCCCTTCCTTAGCCTCACTTACTCTCTCCTTCCTATCCCTCTCCATTCTCTCATTCTTTCTTTGACTCTCTCTACCTCCCTGTTCAGCTCTCATCCGAACCTTGCAATTTGCAATAAAGGGTTAACGATTATTGCCAGGTGCAGAAGCTGGCATTATTAGAGCTGCTTGACCTACACGGCCGTGATTATTTCCTATATACTGAAGATTTGTACTTGTGGAGCACCTCTGAGGTTCGATACCGCAACTTTCTCCTCAGAATAATCCCACCTTAGCACCCACAACGATACCCAAACGAAGTATTTGGTACTTCCACTCCATTCTCTCTCCTATCCTTCGCTTTCTCTTACCATCCTCTCTTCCACTAGACTCTCTTTCCCTCACCGAAAACTACAGCAAAAGAGAAAATGCGGCGTCATTCTTAAGACAGCCTCAGAGTCGCTCAATGGAGATATCGACGAGCGCAGCGTTTACAGTAGTCGACTTCTTGGAGGTCTCGAAGTGGTGGTCGCTGTGGGTGGTGTGGCCGTTGTGGCGTAATTACCACCGAAGAGAACGGCATGGACCTTCCAACCTGGCGGGTAGCACAGGGCACACCGCTGTCCGCTGTTCTCGTACCGTCCGCTGATGACTTAATGGTGGAGGGCGCAGGCTAGGGCCATCAGGATGGGGGAGGAGTGGGTGTGTGTGTCATTATGTTATCCACAGTCTCAATGGTTCTTTGTGTTGTGCAAGCTCATGCCTGTCTCCGAACCTGTCATTTGCCGCTTCGACGGAGCATGTGGCTACTGCTTCGACAGGTTTGACATTAGGGGTAACTAAGTCATCGTGTCAGTCCTGCTTTTTTGATCGCGGCGTCACTTGGCTCTATAGAACTCATTGCTTGCGAGTTAGAGAAACAGTACATAGAGTTTGAGTACATATTGGTGTCCTTACATTCTTGTAAAGCCATTAACATAACGTTTTAGGCAGATATCGTTGTCACCAGCAGAACAGCTCTTCGTATTATCTTAACTGCCTGGCATAATGCCTTTTTCTTACTCCAGATGGACTGTCTCGTCGAATTGAAACGAGCAAATCGGAAACATACAAAAAATCACCTCATGAGAATGTTTTTTTCGGGGATGACTGCCGTGCTGAAGAGGTAGTTCAGGAAGCAGGTGGTGACCACGTCTTCAAGGGAGCAAGAGTCACTGTCCTAACTCCCTGATTGATGAAGATTAAGCCACCCAAGAGGTGCCACGGGCATGAATAGCCCGTAAGTGGTATAGATTTTTTTTGAGTGAATGTGATCTTTGGTCGTACATAACTGGCCGTTATATAACCTTCTTATATCCCCCCATGCTTCGCCTTACCAACAGTGCGTGTAATTAATTCATAAAGAGATTATCTCTGTGCATTTCTTTCGCTACAACGGGTCTGCCGTTGACAGTGTGGTCAACACCAGCCACTCTGCCCCATCGTGGGAGTACAAATTGGTGCTGTGCTGCTCCCCTTGCTCAAGTGGACACCAGTGTAACTCTTAGTCTTCAAGCCCTGTTACAAAGGATCTCGGGGACCTCTCAGGCTCCCAGGCCCCAAATTAAGAGGTTTTGGTGGGATCTGAGAGATTATAGTAGACCAGAAGGTCAGTGTTTCTTTCCGATGGGATTGGTTTTTTGAAAAGGTAATTTTGTATGGTTGGTTTTCCACCGCCACGAAGCCTGACTATAATGAA
This sequence comes from Procambarus virginalis, assembly GCA_020271785.1. NCBI lineage: Eukaryota > Metazoa > Arthropoda > Malacostraca > Decapoda > Cambaridae > Procambarus > Procambarus virginalis. Next base: position 9,061,772 of record WNGS01167372.1, on the reverse strand, counting down.
AGTTATTTTGAACAAACGTTTTTTTTTATTAGGAATAGCGGAGCTGTTCCGGGCAATAGCTAATGCGATATAGAGGATACCGTAAAATTGTTTTGTTGTTGTTACTGTTGGTTCTAAGTTAAAGGCAAGTTAACCTTGCTATGATTTCAGGGTTCTTTCACCCCCCCCCCCTCCATCTAGCTTTCTGTGTTTTCATCGTGCCTTTTGCATACCCATTTCTCCCACATAAATACATTTCCGATACCGTTGCACAGTCGAGATCTTCTGCATAACGGTGGGCTACGTAATTGCAATGGGGTATAGTGCTTTGTCCTGATTACCTTTTCTACCTATGGGGCTGATAGAGCCAAAGCTGTACCGTTCTTGGCGGCTTTCCCCCCTCACTGGGGTACTGCAAGGCATGTGTACCCCTCTCAGTGGGTACTGCAACTCCTACTTACCCAATCTCTTTGGTACAATTAGTGTGTACCTGTTCCTTGGGATACAGTAATTCTTATGCAATTCTATCGTGGTATATATATCCCAAGGAATATATATACCACGGTATGTACGTGATATATATATCCCAAGTATATATGTGGATTTGCTAATCCCATTCTACAGGGATAGTGTGATCTGGTATTAGTACGATCTGGTACTCCGTTAAATAGTCGTAATGGCTCGGCGCCTTCCCCTGATAATTCCCTTCCCCGCTGAGAATGTGGTCTAGGTTTAGGGTGGGAGATCAGAGCAATATCCGCACCTCCCACCCACCCACCCACTACTCCCATCCTAATCCTCAAGTCGCCAGATTTATCTCGTTTAATCAGATCCAAATCTCCACCCACAAAAAGAGGCTATAGAGCAAGGGTGCGCCCCTCTCCCCAAACCCCCCCCCCCAACATCTCCCCCCTTCCCCAATATCCTCCCCTCCCCCTCTCTAATATCTTCCCCCCCCCCCTTCCCCAACGTCTCCATTCACTACGCCGCGTAACTAGAGGCCATAAGTTAGATAACAGCGAGATGCACTCAGATACGACTCGATTCTACACCCCAGACATATCTTAATATACACCCAGGCGCGACCTCTGGAACCTGTTAGGGAACGCCCAGCGCGTTTCGACAAGAGCGATGTACGATGTTTGCCCGCGTCCGATGCGGAATGCTGCCCTCAACAGACAGGAGAACCCGCGCCTCGATCATTGCAATATATAAACGTCCCGAGGGACAGAGTGAACTGGAATGCTCCTTAAGAGTATGGAATAAAGACAAAAACGTAATTCATGCCTCGAACGACAGCATGTGTATGTGTGTGTGTGCGTGCGTGCGTGCGTGCGTGCGTGTGTGTGTGTGTGTGTGTGTGTGTGTGTGTGTGTGTGTGTGTGTGTGTGTGTGTGTGTGTACTCGCCTACAAGGGGCCCCCGGTGGCAGTAACTCTCTTCTCAATCAAGACATAATGACGTTCCCCCTGCTGAGGACTCAGAGGTTCCCGTCTGTTGGGCGTCTTGAAGACGGCCGGAGCGTCTTGAAGACGGCCGGGGCGTCTTGAAGACGGCCGGGACGTCTTGAAGATGGCCGGGGCGTCTTGAAGACGGCCGGGGCGTCTTGAAGACCGCTGGGGCGTCTTGAAGACCGCTGGGGCGTCTTGAAGACCGCTGGGGCGTCTTGAAGACCGCTGGGGCGTCTTGAAGACCGCTGGGGCGTCTTGAAGACCGCTGGGGCGTCTTGAAGACGGCCGAGGCGTCTTGAAGACAGCCGGGGCATCTTCAAGACGGCCGGGGCGTCTTCAAGACGGTCGGGGCGTCTTCAAGACGGCCGGGCGTCTTCAAGACGGCGGGGCGTCTTCAAGACAGCCGGGGCGTCTTCAAGACGGCCGGGGCGTCTTCAAGACCGCTGGGGCGTCTTCAAGACCGCTGGGGCGTCTTCAAGACCGCTGGGGCGTCTTCAAGACCGCTGGGGCGTCTTCAAGACCGCTGGGGCGTCTTCAAGACACCGGCACCGCTTTCAGGAGCCGCAATGTCCCTCGTAGCAGAAGCTGTATCATAGCCTTGATCTCTCAGTAATATGCTCTCAGATTTTGTACTAATCGTATGACTTTAGAACAAACATCAGCCTTTCACCAAGGTAGCCAATCAACTGACTTTAAAAATATTTTCGGACGTGTGATTTTTAAACAAAATATGAAAATAACAAAAGCATCAAAATATTAAAATGAGGGTAATAGTTGTATCAGCAGGTGTAGAAGTATTAACAGCAGCAGCATGATAGTAGTAGTGGTAGTATGAGTAGTTAATCATCATGGACGCACGCACCACCCACTGAGCCATGATGTGCTGAACGTCTCTCATCCAGACCTACCTAGAGGTTGGAAGTAACTATGGCTCTTACGATAATCTTTTCCTCAATATATAAACCCAATTTGGCGTGCCAGAGAGACTAACTCTCGCTCGAGGAGTGCCAAACAAGCATCTCTATAACCCGCAGTGCCAGTACTCAAATTGCAGGAATTGCACATGAAGCTTGTTGTTGTTGTTATAGATTCAGCTACTCGGAACAAGTTCCAAGTAGCACGGGCTATGGTGAGCCCGTAACTTACCTGGCACAGGAGCTGGGCAAGAAGCACGGGCTATGGTGAGCCTCGTGGACAGGAGATGTCTCTCGTGACATGAAGCTTCCTACCTCTTGCTCTTGTACCTATGCTCTGTGGTGGGGTGGTTGTGGTTCAAGGCGGTTCAAGACTGACTTGGTTGTCTGAAGAAATAGCTCACGGTCTTGATGACAAGGCGGGTGTTTCCGTGAGCATAGGTACCTTACCTACCTTGAGGTTACCTTGAGGTGTTTTCGGGGCATAGCGTCCCGCGGCCCGGTCGTCGACCAGGCCTCCTGGTTGAAGTGTGGGCAAAAAATATCCCAAAGAACAGGAGATTGTGCCCTTCTTGGGTGGTTCCAGAGTAGTCTTTTTGCCTTCTTCTTGAAGATGTTTAGCTGTTGCCCAGAAGGGGATATATTCTATAAGATGTGGCTTTGATTTTATTGTTTTGATTTTGATTTTGTTTTGTTGTGATTTTTGTCGTCTTGAAAAGGTTATAAAACAAAATGAAGTTGTGATATTTGCTTTCCCTGGCTGTAGGTGGTACTCTCCTAGTTGTGCTTGTGGGGGGTTGAGCTTCGGCTCTTTGGTCTCACCTCTCAACTGGAGTACAGATTCCTGAAGGCGTGGGCTGAGGGGTTGGTTTCCCCTTTGGAAAGGGGGTAGGGAACCCAAGCACCGACTTAGGTTGCTTGGGTTGCAAGCATAATAGTGTTTGTCTTTGCTATTTCTTCTTGTGTGTACTCGCCTAGATGTTCTTGCAGGGTCGAGCTAGTCTTGTAGCCCCGTCTCCTGAACATTCTTAAATTAGCGCAGTAACTAATTTCTCGCTCTTTTGTTTTACATTTAAAACGTTGAATCAAATTAGCTTTAACGACTTGTACGTTTAACCTTTTCAACTTAAGACATCTTTAACACTGAAAAAGGTCTTTCTGACGTTTTTTGCGACTCTTAGATTCCATTTATGACCATTCGTTCTGCTGTTCTTGGCTTTGAATAAAGCTGCTTTGTCTACTTTGTCAATTTCCATTAGAATCTTATATGTTATATTCCCCTCTATATCTCTCGTTTTCTCCATTGTAGTAAGATCCAGTTCTCTCAGCTTTTCCTCATAACTTAATCCCTACAGCTCAGGAACTAGTCTCTTTGCATATCTTATGACCTTTTCTAGTTTTTGTCCTTTTTCCAGTTAAGGGTTCCATGCTGGGGATGCATATTCAAGTGTGGGTCTCTCCTTCACTGTAAATAGGACCCGGAAAGCTCCTATGTTCATGTTTCTTAAGGATACACAGACGTTAGCCAATATGCTACATGCAACTGTTGTTATTCTGCTAATGTGGGCTTCTGGCATCAGATTTGGGGTTATGTCCACTCCCAGGTCTGTCTTTTCTAATTTAAAAAGCTGTTTCCTTTTCATCCTATACTGCTGTACTGTTTTTCGCATTCCTGATCCAATCCTCATGACTCTGCATTTGACTGGGTTAAACTCTAGCAACTACTTTTCAAACAACTTCTGTAATATGCGATAACCATTTGCAATGCCTCACAATCTGTCTGTCCCGACTCTTCTCATCCAAGCCCACACTGACAATACCCATCTCCCCAGCCCCACTAAACCCCCCGTGAGTCTGTAAAAGTCGTAAACGTAGAGTTACGTGCTGCTTGAGTAAGGCTATCGTTAGTTTCAAGAGTGTAACCTGTTGCGAACGAACCCTTGGCAGCGTTCGCTCCGGGCGGTTGTTTTAAATTATGTCGTTAAGTACTGTATATTACCTCGCCTCTAAATATTCCATAATATCCAAGACTGGTACGCATCAATTTGCTAGCTAATGCCCCCTTGAAAGGATGGATATACAGCTCAATTTAAATTTAACCCTTAATGAGCGTCTGAAAATAGAGACGTTTCCCCCTACCAAAAAAAAAAAAATAATCCAGCGAGCTTGTCTAGACCGCTGACCACAAATAACAATCTTGAGCCGAGAAGATTGTGAATCTAAGATCTCTCTCTTCATATTCCCAAAGCACTCTTAAGCGCGGGCCAGTCTTAAGGCGTCGGATGTTCATCTTAGCTGGCAGGATCTCGACTATCACACCAGATGGGGGGGGGAACTCAAGGCACTTAATCACACACAAATAGGCTTTAGAACTAAGGCTCATATTCATTTACACTGAGAAACATTTATTAGACTTGGGGGGGGGGGGGGGAGTTTTTTCTTAGGTATTGGATGTGGAGAACGAAACTGTGTAGTGCATTCTCTTGTAGTGCTGTGTAGTGCATTCTCTTGTAGTGCTGTGTAGTGCATTCTCTTGTAGTGCTGTGTAGTGCATTCTCTTGTAGTGCTGTGTAGTGTATTCTTGTAGTGCTGTGTAGTGCATTCTTGTAGTGCTGTGTAGTGTATTCTTGTAGTGCTGTGTAGTGCATTCGTGTAGTGCTGTGTAGTGCATTCTTGTAGTGCATTCTCTTGTAGTGCTGTGTAGTGCATTCTCTTGTAGTGCTGTGTAGTGCATTCTTGTAGTGCTGTGTAGTGCATTCTTGTAGTGCATTCTCTTGTAGTGCTGTGTAGTGCATTCTTGTAGTGCATTCTCTTGTAGTGCTGTGTAGTGCATTCTTGTAGTGCATTCTCTTGTAGTGCTGTGTAGTGCATTCTCTTGCAGTGCATTCTCTTGTAGTGCTGTGTAGTGCATTCTTGTAGTGCTGTGTAGTGCATTCTCGGCACTCTTAATGTAACTCTTGAAGAAACAAGTGATGCTGTTAGAGGCATCTTAGAGCCGAGGTATCATTATAATTGCTACACACGAGGATGCTGTGAGCCAAGCTGTTCCACCACCAGCCAGCAACAGCTTGCTAAACTAGTTACTGTTGGCGGGGAGGCGGCAGCAGCAACAGCAGCAACAATTCGGCTCAGGGGTTCGATGTTTAATCAGGCAGGGAGGTCATGTCTCCCTCACTTAAGGAATGTTATAATTATGAGGCAGGTGTTAGTATGCAATACCTGCCACACGAGGTTAGTTGAACTAAGGACCAAGTGGGTGGGGCGGCCAGTTGCCTCGCCTGTACCTAAATAGCCTGGTATTGTCCAGACATAATATGGACTATACATGTTTTTTTTGTCCACACTCATAACTGTTTTAATCAGTTAAGGAAGAGGTAGAGCAATGATAGAACATATGCGATAAATATAACTTGAATTTTTAGCGCTGGTTTCTTAACTTTCCATCATGTTCAAACCCTCCATCTCATCATTCCCTCTCCCTCCATCTCTCCCAGTCCCTCCTTCCCCCCCCGGGCAGGACTTCTGGGTCAATTAGCCGGAGAGGCAAAGCATCCCACCCACAGATTCCTCTCCCTGGCCGGCTTGAGCATCCGGGATGCTCACTAGACCTTTCATGCTCTCACTACACCGAGTCATTAAGTTCTTATGGCTCTCTCTCTCTCTCTCTCTCTCTCTCCTCTCTCTCTCTCTCTCTCTCTCTCTCTCTCTCTCTCCCCCCACCCAACCTAGTAATCACTATTTTTCATATTGTTTTAAGGAAAAGTACTGAGCCACCAGCTATCTTGCCTAGGTACTGTATTGGGCCAGGTGTTGTAATTAAGCCATGTTGGGCCATGTGCTACATTGAACATGCAATGTTGAGGCATGTGCTGTGTCGCGATATTTTCCAATAGAATGGAACGCCAAGCCATCGTGGATGTTGCTCCACCGACCAAACCAGAAAATGCCATCTTGTCTAAGGCAATTCCTGAAGATATACTCTCATCTTAGGAGGAAGGATATACACGCGTTAATGTGCCAATTCAAATGACACAAAGAATGAAATGTTCAAGTGTACGAGTATATAAATGGTATACGAGTATATCAAGTGGTGTACATGGTATCAGCCGAAATGTACACTAATTTCATCTAAATTTTCCGAACAAAAATCTGCAACACGGAGGTTAATTACAATTTGATATATTATTGCAGGTCTACGTTCAATCCCCGACCGTCCATGTGGTTGGGAACTATTCCTTCCTCTCCGGCCCATCCCAAATCCCTATCCCTTCCAACTGCTATACATTCCACTCACCTGGGCTCTAGAAGGCTCGAACCGCGTACCCCAAGTGTGTGTGGTGTGTGTGTGTGAGACCGAGAAGCTCTATCGACAAAGCTATTCTATTTTTATTTGTAGTTTTAGTTTTATTTAAGTAGTTTTATTTTTTGAAGTGCTACACAGTCGTAATAATTTTGCGCTTTCTCCTGATAATAACCCTATTACAACATGAAATAGGGTCATTAAAACAGTGTAATAGAGTCGCTAGAGACGAAAGAGAGGGAATAATGATCACAAAATTCAGCTAACAGATGGGACAGGCCAGGTGGAATAGGTCAGCTTCTTTATAAACTGAGAGAAAGTAGGAGAAGAGACATTGGTTGGAAGCTGATAACGGAATGAGTTGTTTGAATGTAAGGAAGCCCTTGTACCCTGTACGGGAGGTTAACAGGTGGAATGGACTGAAAGAAGAAGTTGTGGAAGCCACCTCTGTCAATAACTTTAAGACCAGTTTGGACAACTGAATTAGAACGACTGAGGAGTTCTAGAAAGTTCTAAAGAGTTCTAAAGAGTTGTAGAGAGTTCTAAAGGGTTCTAGAGAGTTCTAGAGAGTTTCTAAGGGTTTCTAGAGAGTTCTAGAGAGTTCTAAGGCTTCTAGGAGTTCTAGAGAGTTCTAAAGGCTTCCAGAGAGTTCTAAAGGGTTCTTCTAGACGTTCTGAGAGTTCTAAGGCTTCTAGAGAGTATCTAAAGGTTCTAGAGAGTTCTAGAGAGTTCTAGACTCGGATACAAATAGACTAGGGAGGCGGGGGCATAAGATTAGAGGTCACTCTACCGTAGTCACTATAACCAAGCACTAATAGGTTGGCACTATACTCATGCTCCTACACTACTGTTCAAGAACCACCACAGAACACCAGCACAGCATCACCACCGAGCCACCACAAGCAGCACACCACCACAACAGCACCACCACAGCACCACCACAGCACCACCACAGCATCACCACCACAGCACCACCAGCAACAGCACTACAACAGCACCACAACAGCACCACCATAACACCAGCACATCACCACCACAGCACCACCACCACATCACCACCACAGCACCACCACACCACCACCACCACCACACCACACCACACCACCACCACCACCACACCACCACACCACAGCACATCACCATCACAGCACCACCAAAGCACGGGGTTACCATCACACCAACACTGTGTTGTCTCTTGACGGCTGCAATAACCGCGAATGATCTCATCCCAAGTTAAGCAGTTCGAACCAACCCTTGGGCCATGGCTTATTCCCGGCCGACTGGAGTCGACCCATAAACCAGGGAGAGATGGGTCTCTCTCTCTCTCTCTCTCTCCTCTCGGTCCCCTCTACCTCTCAAGTCTCATCTCTCTCGTCCTCTCTCTCTCTCTCTCTCTCTCTCTCTCTCCTCTCTCTCTCTCTCTTCTCTCTCTCTCCTCTCTCTCTCTCTCCGTCATCTCTCATCCTCTCTCTCTCTCCTCTCTCACTCAGCTCATTTTAAGTCTGTCCCGAGAAACTCATTCTTTCCATGAACTTGTTACTTGAAATCTGTTAGAAAGTCTAGAATTGAATGCTAAGTTGCGATTAAGGTACAGGATGAACCTAGAGTCATATGTATTAGAGTCTATATGTATCTACATATCGTACGCTTGTCGTGATTTCGCGTGTATCTACAGTTGAGCAAACGATGTTGCAAGGGTGAAAGTTGGTCGAAGAATGAATGATCGCTGATTGGAGTGGAAGTTCTTGAGAAAGCCACAATAAACATAGCGGCGTGTGGATGGCATGAGCGTCTCTGTGTGTGTGATTACCAACTTGCAGTTATCGTGGAATTTGGGCCAGATGAGGAACAGTACGCCGACGGTTTTGACGAGGCTTCTGGGGACCAGTTCACGAAAGCAGTTAGCAAGCACTTACGAACGTGTACACTCTTTCCCAATCTTTGACGGCTTTGGTTACATTTATTAAACAGTTTACAATCATGAAAACTTGCCAATCAACTGTTTGTATTGTTATAAACAGCCTCCGGTGCTTCGTCGAGCTCTTACTGTTTTAATAATGCAAACAAAGCCGCCAAGATTGAGACAAGATGTACACGTTCGTAGAAGTGCTTGCTGGACCTGACTTTCGTGAATCTGTGCCCCAGATGTCCTAAGTCCAGCCAGAAGAGATGGAAAGGAACCATAAACGGTTCTCCTTCAAGAGTTCTCACCTTGCCCAGAGTATTTTATCAAAGAGGGAGAGAGAGAGAGAGGAGAGGAGGGTGCATCGCTCAGATCAGAGATCATATACGTGTTTTCTTCCAAACTCTGCTGTAGAAAAAATGTATGCTTTCTTGGTGGCCGTGCTCGTGGCACTTATCGTGTCATTCCCAAGATGCATGCCACTGGCATATCTTGCAATATTATGTTGCACTATCGTGCTGTTACTTCATTGCCCTATGTTTTTTTCTGTTGCACTTGACTATGCAAGTTGTGCTCTCTGTCTCTCTGTCCTACTTTCTCAGTGCTGTCTTTGTATCTACTGCTGCTTCCCCCTGAACGCCTCTGCAGAAGCATAGCCTTGAGGTGGTGCTTACCTTGAGTGATTCGGGGCTTAATGACCCCGCTGCCCGGTCCGTCGGACCAGGTCGTCTACCATGTGGTGATAGTCTTTTTGTGATCTCTGGTGTAGAGGACCTTCTCTGCTGAGAGTGGGTGTGTGTTAGGATGCCAGGCAGGCTGTAGGATGTCGTGTAGGATGCCTACACCACCCCATGGTCAAAAGCAATGCACGCGATTCAACTGAAATCTATATAGGATTCACGAGGTTTCCCACTGAAGCCCAATCGGGGATTTCACGCACCACTCCCATGCAGTACTACTGGACTAGACCCACACGTCCAGATGTTCCATACCTCCCACGCTTCTCTGCATGCAATCACATTAGATCCTCAGAACCCCCCAGAGAAGATTCAGTTGAATCCCAGAATGCATTCTGTGTTTTAGCATGTCATGTGTAGTGGTCTAGGGCGTGTGCTTGGGGAGTACCAAGTGTGTGTGTGGTGTGCAGGTTCGAATCCCCCTCTCATGGCTCCTCTTATTTTCTCAGTGGTGGCGGTGAAAGCACAATAACTGCCACCACACAAAACCACTTTTAACCCTCCCAACCATCCCACCTCAACCACCCCCCTCAATCATCCCCCCAACCATCCCCCCTTCATCACCCCCTTCAACCATCCCCCTTCAACCATCCCCCCTTCAATCATCCCCCCTTCAATCATCCCCCCTTCACCATCCCCCCTCACCCCTCAAACCCTCCCACCACCTGTCCTTTGCACAACCGCTCCCCTTCAATTACGGCCCAAAAGCCTTGGTGGCCTCAAGATGACAACAAGTTTTCATTCAATATTTAGCTCTGTGGGAGGAATATACACTCAGTAAGGGTCTGATAGTCATTGAATTTCCATATGTCCGCCCTGGGATGACTCTCGCCTTGTTTTGAAAAGAAGAGATTAGGCTGTTCTGGTGGTAGCCGCGAGGGGGGGGGGAGGGAC
>WNGS01167372.1:9030113-9046941 GCA_020271785.1 Procambarus virginalis | reverse complement strand
GGACGGAGGAGCTCAGAATTGGCATGTCATGGTGGCTCGGCTGAGGCTAGTGTGGGTGGCTGGCAGCAGCAGTCCGTTGAGTCCACTACGGGATCACCATAGCCCATGCTACTTGGAACTATTGTTGCAAGTAGTGATCTTAAACAACAACAACAGCCCTTCCTCTTAAAAGGTTCCCCCAACGTTAAGAAACTGTCGTACTAAAATCCCTCCTTATCCTATCCTACTTGAGAACCTAAAACAGAAAACGGGACAGTATGTTAATTTCGCCAGCCACTTCCATTTTTTAGTACGACGATTTTTTGAGCTTTAAGGTAGTCTATACGTCAAAATACGACGTTCTAATGAGAAGCCACTCACACTTTCTGAATGCTCGAAGGGTCTGAGTCAGAGAATTCTAGGTATATGGGCGCCTGACAGCTGGGTGGACAGAGCTTCTGATTCGTAGTCCAGAGGTTCCGGGTTCGATCCCCGGTAGAGGCGGAGACAAATGGGCAAAATGTTTCTTTTTACCCTGATGCCCCTGTTACCACCACATAAATAGGTACCTGGGAGTTAGTCAGCTGTCACGGGCTGCTTCCTGAGGATGTGTAACAAAAAGGAGGCCTGGTCGAGGACCGGGCCGCGGGGACGCTAAGCCCCGAAATCAACTCAAGATAACCTCAAGATAACGTCATGATAACCTCAAGAAAGGGGGACCATCTATAGTGCACTTGTAAGGACTTATACCATCGGACAAGGGAATAAAGAACATTCTGAACAAAAAATGTTTGACTCTAAATACAATATACATATTTATTTTATTTATTTATTTATTTATGCTATTTATTCATACGTCAGACTGGGAGTAGCTGCGTCTAACAGCCTGGTTGACCAGTGGCTAGATTCACGAAGCAGTTACGCAAGTACTTACAAACGTGTACATCTTTCTTCAATCTTTGATGGCTTTGTTTACATTTATTAAACAGTTTAGAGGCATGAAAACATCCATGACAAGCTATTGTTTATGACAACAACTGTTGTTATTGTTATAAACAGCCTCCTGGTGCTTCGGAGCTCATTAACTGTTTAATAATCAACCCGTCCTCGACTCAAGACCATTACATTCAGCGGTCGACCCCACAGACGCATTCATAAATTTTAACATGCTGTTCATTCAAAACGGGAATTTTCTCAACTATAAATTAATATTATAATATATTGGCATATGTGTATATATAGGCATAGGTTAGGTTAGGTCAGGTGTTTAGGTTCTGCTGGCGATTATTTGTATTTGTAGTACGTGGGTGAAGCATTTACAGCGTTGTGGTTCGAACAAAATTCGTCAGTGAAGCACTTGTTCCGGATATGTTCGAACGCCAGCAGTTGTGAGTCGTGTGTAAACCGCTTTTCATTCATAAACAGGGGGTTTGGCGGGTGCATGGAATCACTTTTGGATCTTTGTTTGGAGGACGGGCTGTTACGATACAAGTTTAAGGTGAATGAAGCACGTCTCGAATTATTACTTCGAACATGGTCGAGTTTAATCGCAATTCAAATACCAACTTTTGTGGAATTTAATGTCAGTACTTGACTAATGTGTTGCAAAAGTAACGGCTTTTTGTATGTTAACGTTGGGCTAGAATAACGTTAGGCTAGAATAACGTTAAGTGGTGAGGCACAACGAGTGAACGACGGGTCGCTGGGGCTTCGTTGTTTGAGCGAATCCTGATTGAGGCGACGGAGGGCGACCAATTAGCAGGAGGGCGAGTAGTGCAGGGCTGACTGAGGGTAGGTGAGGATGTGGGTGACTGGTGTTCCTGGTGAGGTATATCTGTTATTTTAGATTTAGCTACTTAAACCAAATGTTCCAAAAGTAGCGCGGGCTATGGTGAGCCCGTAGTGGACTTACCTGGCACAGGAGCGGTGTCATCCCTTGAAGACTTTGTAAATTGTCTGCGCGCGCGCCAGGCAATATATTAATGTGGCTGGTAAATTAACTTCCAATTGGGGAAGTGTCCTTCCACGTTTTTCATTTTCCGTGTGTGGCCAAGGTGCTACTGAGGCGGCGTTGAGCGTATATCGAACAGAATTGGAAAAAAGTATAAAAGAATTTTAATGATTAACCTATAAATATAAATCGTTCGCCGGCGCCCTTATAAGTCGTTCATATAGTGAAATATAACTTTGAATAATTATACTCCGAGCTGTTGACTGTTGCCATGATGGCTTATGTCAATCTAATGGCCGCTAATGGCACTTTAACTCGCGTTAGTTCCGATCTTCCAAGTCTTCGCGGCACGGTCTGGAGACCCCCTGAAGTTTGCAGAATTATCAACGTACCTATTGTACCTCTGGTTTTCCACCCGGCTGTTTTATTAAAATTTATGCCACGCCTCTGGTCCGTTCTGGTGTGGTTGTGTGTGTGTGTGTGCAGGCTTCAGCCCCTCGTCAGGTTAGTGAATTAACAAACCACACTTGGCACATTTTACTATTTAGATAGTGCATTTATGAACTAGGCATATCGAAAGTAATTGGCCTAGTATTATCCTCAGTTTGAACCAGCTAGAATTATCAAGGTCCCATGTTTTTGGTAGACTGGTATGGGAGTCTGGCATGGTTATTTGATTTTATACCCAGGCTTTAAAATCAGTCCTCAAATTAGTACATAAAAGATCAGTACATAGTGCATTTTGGTACTATTTATGTAGCTTGACCAAACGTCACCTGGTTGGTCAGGGTCCGTAAGTATATTAAAGCATTAATTAAACTTAAAGGGGAACTTGTTCCGCAAATATTTTGTTAATAAATTATATATCTCTCGCTTACACTCAAGGTAATAGATTGTAAATTTTTTAATCAGTCCCAATAACTTTATTTATGGATACGGATAGTAAATCTCTTCTCCATTATTGGTTTGCCATCTCTTGTTTGAAAGATTCTTGTTATCCAACATGTCGTTTTTCTTGCTTTTGTGAAGGACAGTTTTGAAGTCTGTAGACATGATTACCTCTATAATCTTTTGCATTGCTTTTTATTGTGTGATTTGAGTGACTTTATTTTTTTCCATAGCGCGGGAGCTATTTTTCATTAAACATAGTTTCCTGTGACCTATTGAATGGCCTGATTTTTAAGTTGTCTCCTCTATTGCCTACTTAACCAAAATAAAATCCTAGTGTCTGCAAAGAATGTAGAACGCTAACTATAGTTTGCGTATGAAGTTAACGCCATACTAGGCTACACTTGACTAGAGAAGCACCTGGATTCTATACGCTGGCTGTCCTGACTGTAAACTGCGTCCCTGCTTGACTATTAATGGTTCTAACTCCTTCACTTGGCCACAAAGTTAATTTCTCTAAAGGAATTCTTTAGTTTAAGGCCACAAGACTTGCAAATCCCTACTGGTAGGGTGCGCGCGTGTGTTATAGATTCAGCTACTCTGAACAAGTTCCAAGTAGCACGGATTATGGTGAGCCCGTAGTGGACTTACCTGGCACAGGAGCGGTGCTGGCGTGTGTATATATACATATATATATATCCTGGGGGGAAAAAAGTACAAGGTAGTTTAAAATGCAAAACCTTTTCCAGCGTGTTCAAATCCTATATTAAATTGTACTTTTTAATTGTCCATTATCTCAGTGTACGATGGTCCACATTATTACAAGTACTCTAAAACAGGAGGATGCGCTGACTTTTTCTTTAATATTGCAATTAGTTCAAATTGTCTGTATGCCAATGAATTTTTCTGATTGCATCGTTTATTCTTGTCATATTATTAGCCAGTGTGGGAGTGCCAATAGTCCAGAAATATACGGCTTAGTGGGATACGTAAGTGGGAAGCTAAACGATCACCTACAGAAAATAATTAATTTTTCATTTACAATTTTTTTGCTTTTTTGCAGGTAACTGAATACCTTGCGGCTCCTACTTGCAGACCAGTCTACTTGGTACTATAACCAGCTCAAGACACTAATACAGGAAAATACACACCAAACCTTTCTTCTTAGAACCTTTTACTTAATCTACACCCTGTAGGGTATTTTGGGTACCCCTGTAAGTATTTTTTTTTTTTGCTTAGTAAATTGTGTTCCTTTTGAGTTATGCCTTCCGTCCCTTTTGTAGAGTAAAGATGCGGGAGGCAGAGGTCAAGGAAAATTTTCTAATTGGAAATGCGTTACGATGGGCGTGCTGTCCGCCTTGCTGACACTGTGGCAGCCAAGCTTGCTCTTGTCAGGGAGCTGTGTGTGGTTCACAGGAAATACATGTGAAGCATGTATGCCATTATATGCATCATGCATCTAGGAATTATTTATGTATGGGGGGGGGGGCTTGGTATTCATGTAATAGGTTCTTGGGCCACCAGCTGTGGGAATGGCGCGTCTCATCTTGGCGTGATCTTTCTAGCATAGTCTTGGAAGATTTTGATGGTGTTAGTCTAGTAGCTTGGTTGTGGCATCTGATGTTAAGTGGTTGTTAGTTCACGAAGCTCCTAGATTGTATGAGATGGTAGATAGCGTTTTGCTGCTCTTCTCGGCGCCTTATTTTGCACTAGTTTATGCATGTTAGTTTTCGTTAGTCTGTAGTGATAGAGGATAGTCTACATCTGGCCGGACTAGAGCCTTGTATAAGTGCAGCTGTATGTTTTTTAGTAAGGTTTAGGAATCTCCTCATTTTTTTCCTGTGGCTGTTTTTGCTTTGCTTAATGTCCCTTACGTGGAGTTTTGTACCTCATATATTGATCTTGAGCCTCAGTATGCTGCTTGCTTCTGCATATTGGATCGGGCGATTGCCAAGGATAGTGGGGTCTGGGTTCCTTGCAATGTGTATTTTCTGTAACATGTTTTTTGTGCTTATTTTCCATTGATTTTTCAAAATTTATAAATTGCCGCCTTGGTTTCGCTGGCAAATGGCGGCTTTGATGGTCCTGGTTGGCATATTTTAGTGATATCAGCGTATGTGATGTATTCTCCATGTTGGGGTTGGGGCATGTCAGCTGTATGTTGAATAGTGAGAAAGGGGGGGGGGAACAGCTTCCTTGTGCTTTTCCACTTTTCAGGTCTATTGACGGCCATGTAGCCGCCCTATATTAAGCCAAGCGGTTCTGTTCAGTCAATCTGTTGAGCGTGGAAGTAAATTTGTGGCGGCCCTAGCTCTGATATCTTGTATTTTAGGCCTGTCATTGAAAAGCTTTCGAAACGTTTCTTGACGCTTTGCACTGCCATTTTTTTAGATATTGAAACGAAAATGACCTGTCATTTATTGTGGGTGGGTGGGTGGGGGGGGGAGGTCTTTTCAGTGCTCGCCTCCGTACCTCGGGTTTGCAGGGAGGGAGGGGGTTAGTACCTCCCCCCCCCCCATTCCTTCTGGTGGAAGGGAGTTTTAGTGTCCTGTCTCCATCTTTTGAGTCATCTGGGTGTAACCCTCCTCCCTTCCTGTCCCCAGATTGAGCAAGTACAACAATGTGCTAATCCTCCTCCCCCCCCCCCCCACCCACAAATGATTCAAAATTAAGCAGGAAAAGCCCCGAGGTGATGTCAAAATTTCACCGGAATCTTGTGTTGAAAGTTCCACAACATCACTTAATTTTCACATCGAGGATAGTGTTATGACAAGACTCTGGAGGAAGCGTTTGGAAGTCTCCTTCTACGAGACGTGTGGTGTAACAGGAGCATGAGCTTATGGGTCGTGAAGCCTGCCATTTAACGTGAACCAGTCGGCAGGTTCCACTTGCTTCAGTGTAATCAGTGTAAGGTAAGCAGGAAACCTAGTTTCATTATTAGTATGAAGTCATTGTTTTAAGCTCGTGAATTGAATATCCTCATCCTAATTTCCAGGTACCTACTTAATGCTTAGTGAACAGCGCATCAGGTGAAAAGTTCTGCCCATTTCTTTGCCTCGACAAGGACTCGTATCCCGGGCCCTAAGGACTACGACTTTAAGAGCTGTCGCCTGCTGAGAGGAGGACCTTGATTCTTGATGACCAAAAGAGGTATATTTTTATTATTACTATTAGGTTATGGCTAGAGATTCAGGGAATGACTCTAAACTTTCTTTGGTGTTGACAGCTGTTAACCCTCTTAACTTATTTTCTGACCAGTGTTAACTCGTTGAAAGTCTCTCCCAATCCTGTTGACCCATTGTTGATAGGTACATTATTAGGACGAAACTTTTCCCAAATGGGATTGGGACAGTTAATTATTGCTCTTCTGTAAGCAACTTTTGCTGCAGTTTTGTTGTGGTATCGACGTAGAGCGTTAGCTGGAATAACTACGATATTATAACTTGAATTATTATTTTTTCTTTGCAGAGTAGACTGATCTTGCAGTGGAAATAGTCTCTTGAAGTTTGGGCCTCCTGCCATTGGAAGCGGGTGGAGTTCAGAGCTGCAGAGGATTCACAGTTGTTTGCATATTGCAAAGTGGAAAGTAAGTACCAGTGGCTACACTAGGTAGATATTGTTTGTGACTAAAAGATTATAGTTTGAGTCTAGCCGAGCAGTGGTATACTTCCCCTGTCGTCTACTCTGTGAGATTTGCATTGCTGCCTTGGTCTTGTTGGCAAGTTGCGGCTTTGATGGTCCCAGTTGGCATGTTATTTTAGTGACATCATCGTTTGTGATGTGTTCTCCATGTTGGGGCAGGTCAGCTGTATGTAGAATAGGGAGAAAAGGGGGGGGGGGAGCTTCCTTGTGGTTTTCCACTTTTTAGGTAAATTGTCGCCCAAGTAGCTGCCCGTTATTAAGCCTAGCGGTTCTTTGTCAGTCAAGCTGCAGATCGTGGCAGTAAATCTGTGGCGGCCCTAGCTCCGATATCTTGTATTTTAGGCCTGTGTGTCACTGAAAAGCTTTCGAAACGTTTCTTGACACTTTGCACTGCCATTGCTCCTTTTTTTTAGACATGAAACGAAAAAGCCCTGTCATTTATGGTGTGGGGGGGGGAGGGGTTCCTTTCAGTGCTCGCCTCTGTACCTCAGGTTGGGGGGGGGAGGGGGTGTTTAGTGCCTCCTTCCCCCCCCCCCCACATTCCTTCTAGTGTAAGGTAGCTTTAGTGCCCTGTCTCCATCTTTAGTCATCTGGGTGTAACCCTCCTCCCTTCCTGTCCCCAGATTCACCAAGGACTAAAAACAATGTGCTTATCCCCCCTCCCCCCAAATGATTGAAAATTAAACAGGAAAAGCCCCGAGGTGAAGTAACAATTTCACCGGAATCTTGTGTTGAAAGTTCCACAACATCTCTAATTTTCAGATTGAGGATAGTGTTATGACAAGTCTCTGGAGGAAGCGTTTGGAAGTGACCCTCTGAGAGACGTGTGGTGTAACAGGAGCACGAGCTCAAGTCTCGTGAAATCTGCCATTTAACGTGAACCAGTCGGCAGGGTCCACTTGCCTCAGTGTAATCAGGGTAAGGGATGCAGTAAACCTAGTTTCTTTATTAGTATGAAGTCATTGTTTTAAGCTCGTGAATTAAATATATCATCCTAATTTCCAGGTACCTACTTAATGCTTAGAGCATCAGGTGAAAAGTTCTGCCCATTTGTCTACTTCGATCGGGACTCTTAACCTGGGCCCTAAGGACTACGACTCAGAGCTGTCTCCTCTGCTGCGAGGAGGACCTTGATTCTTGATGACCATAGGAGGTAAATTTATTATTACTAGGTTATGGCTAGAGATCAGACATAAAGGGAATAACGGTGTATACCACTAAACCTTCCTGGTGGTGTTGACAACTGTGTTAACGCTCATAACATCTTTTCTGACCAGTTTTAACTCTTGAAAGTCTCGCCCAATCCTGTTGACCCATTGTTGATAGGTACATTATTAAGACTAAACTTTTTCCAAAGAGATGGGAGTGTTAGTTAATTGTACTTCTGTAAGCAACTTTTGCTGCAGTTTTGTAATGGTAACGACGTAGAGCGTTAGCTGGAATAACTACGCTACTGTAATTTATGACTTTTATTATTTTTTTTTTAAGAGTAGAATGATCTTGCAGTGGAAATTCTTCTTGAAGTTTTGTCCACCTGCCATTGGAAGCTGTTGGTGTTCAGCGCTGCAGAGGATACACAGCTGTTTGTGTAACTGAATACTGCAAAGTGAAAAGTAAGTACCAGTGGCAACACTAGTTGTAGATATTGTTTGTGACTAAAAGATTATAGTTTGAGTCTAGCCGAGCAGTGGTATACTTCCCCTGTCGTCTACTGTGAGAATTCAATTGCTGCCTTGGTCTTGTTGGCAAGTAGCGGCTTTGATGGTCCTGGTTGGCGTGTTTTTAGTGACAGCGTATGTGATCTCCATGTTTGGGTTGGGGCAGGTCAGCTGTATGTTGAATAGTGAGAAAGTTGTGGGGGGGGGGGAAGGTTTCCTTGTGGTTTTCCCACTTTTCGGGAAAATTGTCGCTCAAATAGCTGCCCGATATTAAGCCTAGCGGTTCTGTTGTCAGTCAAGCTGCAGATCGTGGCAGTAAATCTGTGGCGGCCGTAGCTCAGATATCTTGTATTTTCGGCCTGTCACAAAAGCTTTAGAAATGTTTGACACTTTGCACTGCCATTGCTTTTTTTTTTATAGACATTGAAACGAAAATGCCCTGTCATTTATGATGTGTGTGTGGGGGGGGGGGTTCCTTTCAGTGCTCGCCCCCGTACCTCGGATTGGTGTGGGAGGGAGAGGGTTAGTGCCTCCCCGCCCATTCCTTCTGGTGGAAGGGAGTTTGTGCCCTGTCGCTATCTTTTGAGTCGTCTGGATGTAGCCCTCCTCCCTTCCTGTCCCCAGATTCAGCAAGTACTAAAAACAATGTGCTAATCTCCCCTCCTCCCAAATGTCATCCACTACGGGCTCACCATAGCCCGTGCTATTTGGAACTTCTTGTTCCAGGTAGCGAATCTTTAACAACAACCCTCCTCCCAAATGATTCAAAATTAAGCAGGAAAAGCCCCGAGGTGAAGTAAAAATTTCACCGGAATCTTGTGTTGAAAGTTCCACAACATCTCTAATTTTCAGATTGAGGATAGTGTTATGACAAGACTGGAGGAAGCGTTTGGAAGTCGCCTTCTACGAGACGTGTGGTGTAACAGGAGCATGAGCTTATGGGTCGTGAAGCCTGCCATTTAACGTGAACCAGTCGGCAGGTTCCACTTGCCTCAGTGTAATCATCAGTGTAAGGTATGCAGGAAACCTAGTTTCATTTTTAGTAAGTCAGTCTTAAGCTCGTGAATTAAATATATCATCCTAATTTCCAGGTATCTACTTAATGCTTAGTGAACAGCGCATCGGATGAAAGTTCTGCCCATTTGTCTGCTTTGACCGGGACTCTTAACCCGGGCCCTAAGGACTACGACTCTGAGAGCTGTCTCCTCTGCTGCGAGGACCACCTTGATTCTTGATAACCATAGGAGGTAAATTTATTATTACTACTAGATTATGGCTAGAGATCAGACATAAAGGGAATAACGGTGTATACCACTAAACCTTCCTGGTGGTGTTGACAGATAACCCTCTTAACTTCTTTTCCGACCAGTTTTAACTAGTCTCTCCCAATCCTGTTGACCCATTGTTGATAGGTACATGATTAGGACGAAACTTTTCCCAAATGGGAGTAGGACAGTTAATTATTGCTCTTCTGAAAACAACTTTTGCTGGAGTTTTGTAATGGTAGCGACGTTGAGAGTTAGCTGGAATAACTACGCTAATGTAATTTATAACGTGTTTATATTTTTTTTACAGAGTAGACTGATCTTGCAGTGGAAAGGGAAACTCTTGTTGGTGAAGTTTGGGCCTCCTGCCATTGGAAGCGGCTGGTGGTCAGAGCTGCAGAAGATTGTTGTTTGAATATTGCAACGTGGAAAGTAAGTATCAATGGCCACACTAGTTGCAGATATTTTGTTTGTGACTGACTATAGTTTGAGTCTAGCTGAACAGTGGTGGACTTACCTAGGAGTCTCCTCAGCCTGCGCTGGAGGCCTTCGTCATAACCCAGCGTACCAAAATTGCTCTGCTCATTTAGACAGATTACAAATTTTGCTGGACTTTAATGCTAGATTTCTTGATTTTCATCCCCTTTGTGAGTGTCCAGGAGCCGATGCCTGGTGCTCGTCCGTTGTCATCTGTAATGCCCCTCGATTCCCTCCTTGAGAGGTTTAGTGGGACTTTTAATTTTACTGTTTTGATCTGGAATGAGATTTCCTTTTGTTCCTATTGTATTCATTGCCATCGAAAGTTCCTTCTGCCTCTTGTGTTTTTGTAGGTGAATGGTATACTAACTTGTTTTATTAATCTACCCTTTCCCTTCTTGTTTCTTTGCCGATCTTCGCATCCTCTAAGAGGTTCATACCGGAGCCTGCGGTGCTCATGGGTGATTTTTATTAGTTTTATGAAGATTAAGCCACACCAGGTGTGTCATGGGCATGAATAGCCCGCTCTCCCACACACTGCGCTCTCTCGCTCTAAGAACTCCAGTCAAACCTGTCTCTCTGGTTCTGTTGTGGCTGGCTCACACGGCATCTGAGAATCTCTGCCATCTCCTTCAGGGCACTTTTCAGATATTTACTAGGGATTTATTAGTCTTTGGCAGAAGTCTGTCCTAAAGAACTGGCTTGCGGCAGTTGGTCTCCTTGAAAACCCAGTACTCTCGGGTCCTCCCCTAAAGGATTTCACATTGCCCTGCCAAGTCTTTTGAAAGTATCGTCAATGTCCATCGAATCGTGCACTTGTCTCGAATTGGCATCCCAAGTGATATTTAGTGCCATTTGAATATCCTGAGATTTTGATGACGCCGGCTATCAAAATATCAGCCTTCAAAAGGATAGTATAAAGCCTTATAGATTTGCTTTCAGTAATCATTAAAATAAGATGCATAACACAAGAAGCTATTGAATTGTCTAACAAATCTCAAGCCAACTGAATTTTATTAGTTTTACTTAAGGTTGTGCAATTGGGCACAAGTAGAACATGTGCAGTATACTGTACATGCTGACCAGAATTAACTCTATTACTATGAAATTTGACTTTTTTGTTTCATGTGTAATGTGTTGTGAAATGACTAAATTATTTCGTCTTTTTCAGAACGCTGTGACACTAATGAATACACACGAACGCGCCATTGTGACAACCCGTATCAAAGGATTGAGATGTAATGAATTCAACCGAATTTAAAAGGAAACTTCGCAATCCGTCCTACAAAGCGATCTTGGACTTGTGGACAAATTTAAGAACTGGATCCGTTCACGATGACATGCAAAGAGGACGTCAGTGAGGCTGAACATCAAGATTATTAAGCTTTGTAAACTGAAACCGTGAAGACATTAACATCAACGCTGTTATTAAATGTAAGATTTTTAGAACTGGCCTTTTGTAGTCAATTGTGTAACAATTTCATTGAACCTTGTATGTGATATCCTAACAATTTATACTAATTTGTTTGTCCATTTTAAAGAATAAAGAACGCGAGTTTTATTTAATATTTTAACCTGCATCTGATGAATCCATCCTTGACTTGTGAAAGGAGGGATTAAATATAATGAACAATTGTAAGTTGCTTTTACAAATTTGTAAAGTGTAATATCTAATGTAGTAGGTTGAAAATACATGTGTGTATCCTTTAATCTATACCTGTTGTCTTATCCTGTCCTGTGTGGCAGTGAATATTAGCAGCGCCTCACTGTAATGAGGAATTGCTAAGGTTATGCAAAAATGTACATTGTCAATTATTAATGCTTACCCTGCTTGAACTATTCACTGCAGACCCCGATGTTTTGTTAAATAAAACATTAATGTGTTTAAATTATCCTACCTTGGTGACTGTAATTGTTTAAATGACACATATTTTGAGTTCAAAGAGCTACATAGCCTTCTCGGCTTAGTGCCTTTTTGATAATTACTTGTACCTTCATTGTATTTGTTTGATAAAGCAATAGAAAGGGTTGAGGACGGGTCTGTCCTATTGTTTTACTAGCCTCGTCCCACTAAGTAACGAGGTGGTTGCACCACTAACTACTATCCAAAGTGTTTGGTAATATTTCCCAACTGAAAAATAAAGAATTTAAAAACTTGAAAGAGCAAAGCTCTACTGTAGTTTTACTCTGAAGAAAATAAAGAATAATTGATTACTTAACCTCCAATAATTGTTTGTACACTATTTTTTGTAGTGCAAATGAGAATTTGTATTTTAAATGACTTTATTTTAATATTTTAGAACATGCCTTTGTATATTAGGTTCTTTGAAACGCTTGTAAATTTATCATTCTGCTTTATCCTATGTTAAAATAAAATTTATTAGTGGGTTATGCCGAACAAGGTTAGAGCTGATAAGATGTAAGGAACTAAATTAAGCAGTTCTCTATTGTTACTTTAATAACTTTACTTTTGATTAAGTGTAAGCTATACAGTGTAACATACAACATATATTCAATATGTACAGCAATTTTAGTTTTAACTTTCGGTGGAAATATGTGATTCCACTGTTTACATAACTGTAGGTTAATAGTTTTATTGACATGGAAACGACTTGGAATAAAAAAAATTATGTTCAATAAATTAATAAACTTGTTATATATTTCAAACCATTTAAAATTAAGTTGGTAAGATTAATTTTTTTTTAGTTGACTGCAAATTGAACAATATTTGAACAAAATGCGGAAGTTATGCCGAACTTATTGCAGCGGGCATAATTTAATTACCATTTTGTTCAATAGAGCAAAATGCAAATTAAATGCCGTTTGAAAAAAATTAAAGTACCGACTATTTGAATAAGACGCGAAATTCTTCAATTGAATGATGTGAAAATGTTTAATGGAAGATTGCATAAAACTCGACTTGCATTTCGTTAAATTGAACATTTTTTCGCTTTGTTCAAATAGACTTTTCAAAATTGCATTAAATTCAATGTGGAAAAGGCAATTTGAGCAAAAACAATGTTCACTTGAACAAACTGCGAAAATTTTCAATTGAACATTTTCCCTTTGTTCAAACTGACTGACTTTTTCCAAATTGTATAATTCAATGTGGAAAAAGCAGTTAGAACAAAATGCGGAAATGTTCAAGTGAACAAAAACCGAAAATGTTCAATTGAACAAATTGCGGGAATGTTCAATTGAACAAAATGCAGATTGAATTTAATGCAATTTGGAAAAAAATAAGCCATTTGAACAAAATGCGAAAATGTTCAATTGAACAAAAACTGAAAATGTTCAATTGAACAAAAACTGGAAAATGTTCAATTGAACAAAATGCAGACTGAATTTAATGCAATTTGGAAAAAAATCCATTTGAACAAAATGCGAAAATGTTCAATTGAACAAAATGCAGATTGAATTTAATGCAACTTAGAAAAAAATAAAAGCCATTTGAACAAAAACAAAATGTTCAATTGAACAAAAACGGAAAATGTTCAATTGAACAAAAACGGAAAATGTTCAATTGAACAAAACGGAAAATGTTCAATTGAACAAAAACTGAAATGTTCAATTGAAACAAAATGCAGATTGAATTTAATGCAATTTGGAAAAAAATTAAGCCATTTGAACAAAAACAAATGTTCAATTGAACAAAATGCAGGTTACAGAAAATGCGGAAATAGTTCAATTAAATAAGTGTTCAACTGAAAACTTTATTTAAATTATCTTATTAAAACGAAAAGTGTTTAATGAATTATAAGTTAATGGGTTCAGTTCTTGAACCCATTATGTGCCTCTAACCCTTTCCCACCCACGGGACGAGTATGGGGGAGGGTCCCCCCTTCGTCCACGGGACGAGTATGGGGGGGGGTCCCCCCTTCGTCCACGGGACGAGTATGGGGGGGGGTCCCCCCTTCGTCCACGGGACGAGTATGGGGGGTCCCCATTCGTCCACGGGACGAGTATGGGGGAGGGTCCCCCCTTCGTCCACGGGACGAGTATGGGGGGGGTCCCCCCTTCGTCCACGGGACGAGTATGGGGGGGGGGTCCCCCCTTCGTCCACGGGACGAGTATGGGGGGGTCCCCCATTCGTCCACGGGACGAGTATGGGGAGGGTCCCCCTTCGTCCACGGGACGAGTATGGGGGGTCCCCCATTCGTCCACGGGACGAGTATGGGGGAGGGTCCCCCCTTCGTCCACGGGGTCCCCCATTCGTCCACGGGACGAGTATGGGGGGTCCCCATTCGTCCACGGGACGAGTATGGGGGCCCACCACCGCCCACGGGATGAGCATGGGGGTCCACCACCGCCCACGAGATGGGCATGGGGTCCACCACCGCCCACGGGATGGGCATGGGTGTCCACCACCGTCCACGGGATGGGCATGGGGGTCCACCACCGTCCACGGGATGGGCATGGGGTCCACCACCGCCCACGGGATGGCATGGGGTCCACCACCGCCCACGGGATGGGCATGGGTGTCCCCCACCGCCCACGGGATGGGCATGGGTGTCCACCACCGCCCACGGGACGAGCATGGGGTCTACCCCTTCGTCCACGAGACGAGTATGGGGGTCCACCACCGCCCACGGGATGGGCGTGGGGTCCACCACCGCCCACGGGATGGGCGTGGGGTCGTCCATTATCTAAGCTACAGGAACCCAGCATCTGAGGAAAGAAAGAAAACAATTATTAAACTATAGTTTCGTCACTGTATATTACGTAACTTATGAGAAAATACTTTTCCTTCATCATAGAATAAAAAAATGGGAAAAAATGTATTAAATTATAAACTTATTTTCTAAAGCATGTCACATTTTTAAAAAAGTTGTATTCGATGAGAACATATAACAGAGAGATCTGTATACTGTACCTGGAGTTTGGTGGATTAGTCTGTACCAGCAGTAAGTCATTTCTGGTACAAAGTGCTGCAAGAGTGGCAACCTCAGGAATGTGCACTTTGGAGCACTGTCGTCGCCATTCGGAGTTCAAACCGAGTCTTCAATAGCCCATTAATCCTTGCAATCCTTCCACAGTACAGTCCTGCAACAGTACACAATACAGAATATGTCAGGATAATCGTGGTACTTACATAGATAAAAGTGATCTTTAATCCAATGTATAGTGCTTCCCTTAAGTCCTATACCCTTGACAGTTTACAAGCCTTATACCTTATAACGCCTGGCGACCTTACACTAAACGAGAGGGGGTTACCCGGTGCAACCCAGGTCTCTCTCCTCTCCCCAATCTATTCATCCATATACCTATTATATTATCTATTATATTATTATATTATACTATTATATATTATTATATTATCTATAAACATGTATCTGTGTATACATTGCCCGTGATTAATTTACCTATGCATATAAATATATAAACATCTATTCAGTTATATATATATCCACCTACCAATCAGGTAATACATCCATATATCCATCCATCTATCTGTCCATCAACATCAGCCTATCCATCCATATTCTCCACTCATGAGTTGATCACTCTGGATGGATCAGCGGAAGCCACCTCCATCCACAACTTTCAGGCACAAACAACTCGACTACAACCTCTCCCCATCCCCCCCCCTCTCTGAAGACATTGCAAGGTAAGTGTTGATAAATGAATCCCTTCCATCCCACACTGTTCCTTCCCACCCAACCGTCTCTCTCCGCCCTTCCCATATACCTGGACGAGTACGGGGGTCCCCCTTCGTCCACGGGACGAGTATTGGGGGGTCCCCCCTTCGTCCACGGGACGAGTATGGGGGGTCCCCTCTTCGTCCACGGGACGAGTATGGGGGTCCCTCTTCGTCCACGGGATGGGCATGGGGTCCACCACCGCCCACGGGATGGGCATGGTGGTCCACCACCGCCCACGGGATGGGCATGGGTCCACCACCGCCCACGGGATGGGCATGGTGGTCCACCACCGCCCACGGGATGGGCATGGGGTCCACCCCCGCCCACGGGATGGGCATGGTGGTCCACCACCGCCCACGGGATGGGCGTGGGGTCCACCACCGCCCACGGGATGGGCGTGGGGTCCACCACCGTCCACGGAATGGGCATGGGGTCCACCACCGCCCACGGGATGGACATGGGGTCCACCACCGCCCACGGGATGGGCATGGGTGTCCACCACCGCCCACGGGATGGGCATGGGTCCACCACCGCCCACGGGATGGGCATGGGTGTCCACCACCGCCCACGGGATGGACATGGGGTCCACCACCGTCCACGGGATGGGCATGGGGTCCACCACCGCCCACGGGATGGGCATGGTGGTCCACCACCGCCCACGGGATGGGCATGGGGTCCACCACCGCCCACGGGATGGCATGGGGTCCACCACCGCCCACGGGATGGGTATGGGGTCCACCACCGCCACGGGATGGGCATGGGGTCCACCACCGCCCACGGGATGGGCATGGGTGTCCACCACCGCCCACGGGATGGACATGGGGTCCCCACCGTCCACGGGATGGGCATGGGGTCCACCACCGCCCACGGGATGGGCATGGGGTCCACCACCGCCCACGGGATGGGCAGGGGTCCACCACCGCCCACGGGATGGGTATGGGGTCCACCACCGTCCACGGGATGGGCATGGGGTCCACCACCACGCCCACGGGATGGGCATGGTGGCCACCACCGCCCACGGGATGGGCATGGGGTCCACCACCGCCACGGGATGGGCTGGGGTCCACCACCGTCCACGGGATGGGCATGGGGTCCACCACCGCCCACGGATGGGCATGGGGTCCACCCACCGCCCACGGGAAGGGCATGGGGTCCACCACCGCCCACGGGATGGGCGTGGGGTCGTCCATTATCTAAGCTACAGGAACCCAGCATCTGAGGAAAGAAAGAAAACAATTATTAAACTATAGTTTCGTCACTGTATATTTACGTAACTTATGAGAAAATACTTTTCCTTCATAGAATAAAAAAAATGGGAAAAAATGT
>WNGS01167372.1:9027349-9029113 GCA_020271785.1 Procambarus virginalis | reverse complement strand
TAGGGGTGAGAGTCGGGGGTTGAGAGTAGGGGGTGAGAGTAGGGGTGAGAGTAGGGGTGAGTGTAGAGGGGGTGAGAGTAGAGGGTGAGAGTAGGGGTGAGAGTAGGGGGTGAGAGTGAGGGGGTGAGAGTAGTGGGTGAGAGTAGTGGGTGAGAGTAGTGGGTGAGAGTAGGGGGTGAGAGTAGTGGGTGAGATAGTGGGGTGAGAGTAGGGGGGGAGTAGTGGGTGAGAGTAGGGGGGTGAGAGTAGGGGGTGAGAGTAGTGGGTGAGAGTAGTGGGTGAGAGTAGGGGGGTGAGAGTAGTGGTGATGGTAGAGGTGAGAGTAGGGGGTGAGAGTGAGGGGGTGAGAGTAGTGGGTGAGAGTAGGGGTTGAGAGTAGAGGGTGAAGTAGAGGGTGAGTGTAGAGGGGGTGAGAGTAGAGGGTGAGAGTAGAGGGTGAGAGTAGGGGGTGAGAGTAGAGGGTGAGAGTAGGGGGTGAGAGTAGTGGGTGAGAGTAGGGGGTGAGAGTAGTGGGTGAGAGTAGTGGGTGAGAGTAGGGGGGTGAGAGTAGTGGGTGAGAGTAGTGGGTGAGAGTAGGGGGGAGAGTAGAGGGTGAGAGTAGGGGGTGAGAGTAGTGGGTGAGAGTAGGGGGTGAGAGTAGGGGGTGAGAGTAGGGGGTGAGAGTAGGGGTGAGAGTAGGGGGTGAGAGTAGGGGGTGGGAGGAAGGGGGTGAGAGTAGGGGGGTGAGAGTAGTGGGTGAGAGTAGGGGGGTGAGAGTAGGGGGGTGAGAGTAGGGGGTGAGAGTAGGGGGGTGAGAGTAGGGGTGAGAGTAAGGGGTGAGGGTAGGGGGTGAGAGTAGGGGGGAGAGAGAGAGTAGGGGGTGAGAGAGCCTTTTGGTGTTTCCATACCTTCATTAGTAGAGGAAGTGTTGTTTCCACACTGTACACACCTGTAGCAACACTACCCTTCCCTCATTATTCTTGTCCTCTCATTCCTCCTCCTCATTCTTGACCTCTCATTCCTCCTCCCCATTCTTGACGTCTCTTTCCTCACTCTTGACGTCTCTTTCCTCATTCATGACGTCTCCCTCCTTCCATTAAGCTGATCAAGGCTTCAGTAAGCTCCGGCCGGTCGCGGGTGCTTCAATTACAAGAATTACGACTGGCGGCCAGAAACCGGATTCTCCCGTCTCGTTAACCGAACTGGGATGACTGTAATTAAATTCAGTATATAATTCGAAGGCAGCAGAGGCAATAACGTGTGTGTTTACGACCCCGAGTGCCTGTGAGTGCATGGGGGAGGTGAGTGCTTGGGAGAGGCTGAGTGCATGGGGGAGGTGAGTGCGTGTGAGAGGCTGAGTGCATGGGGGAGGTGAGTGCTTGTGAGAGGCTGAGTGTATGGGGGAGATGAGTGCGTGTGAGAGGCTGAGTGCATGGGGGGAGGTGAGTGCTTGTGAGAGGCTGCGTGCATGGGGGGAGGTGAGTGCTTGTGAGAGGCTGAGTGCATGGGGTGAGGTGAGTGCGTGTGAGAGGTCTGAGTGCATGGGGGGAGGTGAGTGCTTGTGAGAGGCTGAGTGCATGGGGGGAGGTGAGTACTTGTGAGAGGCTGAGTGCATGGGGAGGTGAGTGCTTGTGAGAGGCTGAGTGCATGGGGGAGGTGAGTCCTTGTGAGAGGCTGAGTGCATGGGTGGAGGTGAGTGCTTGTGAGAGGCTGAGTGCATGGGGGAGGTGAGTGCTTGTGAGAGGCTGAGTGCATGGGGGAGGTGAGTGCGTGTGAGAGGCTGAG
>WNGS01167372.1:9014849-9022349 GCA_020271785.1 Procambarus virginalis | reverse complement strand
ATTATGTGGAAAGTAATTGAAGAACTTACTAAAGAGGAGATCTAGGGGTCATTTTGGGTAGAAAATTGTCTCCAGAGGAACATATATAAACAAGATTGGAGTATGCTTCAATTTCCAGTTTCAGATTCGCCTTAACTACATGGATGGTGAAATAATAAAGAAACTGTTCATGACATATGTGAGACCAAAATTGGAATATGCAGCGGTTGTATGGTGTCCATATTTCAAGAATCACATCAATAAACTGGAAAAAGGTGCAAAGGCATGCTAGAAAACGGTATTTCGATTTCTGATTTTGTAAAGAGGAGAAAAGAAGAATATTGGTAGTCTTTTTATATATATTTTTTTTACTGTGTCTTCTCTCTCGAGTCTTCCTTTAGTGTTCGCTATTATTCGTTTACATAAAATTAAAGTTTTCGGACTGCGAAAGACGTTATTAAATGGAACAACGAAGTTAGAGCAGTGGTGGTGGTAGTGTAGGTGGTGGTGATGGTAGTGGTTCAAGTGGTGGTGGTGGTGATGGTAGTGGGTACAGGTGGTGTTGGTGGTGGTGATGGTAGTGGTGCAGGTGATGGTGGTGGTAGTGGTGCAGGTGATGGTGGTGGTAGTGGTGCAGGTGATGGTGGTGGTAGTGGTGCAGGTGATGGTGGTGGTAGTGGTGCAGGTGATGGTGGTGGTAGTGGTGCAGATGATGGTGGT
Organism: Procambarus virginalis; assembly: GCA_020271785.1. NCBI lineage: Eukaryota > Metazoa > Arthropoda > Malacostraca > Decapoda > Cambaridae > Procambarus > Procambarus virginalis. The sequence goes on along the minus strand of WNGS01167372.1, from coordinate 9,021,650 downwards.
GGTAGTGGTGCAGGTGGTAGTGGTGCAGGTGATGGTGGTGTAGTGGTGCAGGTGATGGTGGTGGTAGTGGTGCAGATGATGGTGGTGGTAGTGGTGCAGGTGGTAGTGGTGCAGGTGATGGTGGTGGTAGTGGTGCAGGTGATGGTGTGGGTACAGGTGGGTGGTGGTGGTAGTGGTGCAGGTGATGGTGGTGGTGGGTACAGGTGGTGGTGGTGGTGGTAGTGGTGCAGGTGATGGTGGTGGTAGTGGTGCAGGTGATGGTGGTGGTAGTGGTGCAGATGATGGTGGTGGTAGTGGTGCAGGTGGTAGTGGTGCAGGTGATGGTGGTGGTAGTGGTGCAGGTGATGGTGGTGGTACAGGTGGTGGTGGTGGTGGTAGTGGTGCAGGTGATGGTGGTGGTGGGTACAGGTGGTGGTGGTGGTGGTAGTGGTGCAGGTGATGGTGGTGGTAGTGGTGCAGGTGATGGTGGTGGTAGTGGTGCAGATGATGGTGGTGTAGTGGTGCAGGTGGTAGTGGTGCAGGTGATGGTGGTGGTAGTGGTGCAGGTGATGGTGGTGGGTACAGGTGGTGGTGGTGGTGGTAGTGGTGCAGGTGATGGTGGTGGTGGGTACAGGTGGTAGTGGTGGTGGTAGTGGTGCAGGTGATGGTGGTGTGTACAGGTGATGGTGGTGTGTANGGCTGTTGACAATAGGCTGTTGAACTGCCTGTGGAGGGTTCCCCACTCCCCTCTGTGAACGTAGTGTGTGTGGTGTGTGTTGTGTGTGTGTTGTGTGTGGTGTGTGTGTGTGTGTGTGTGTGTGTGTGTGTGTGTGTTGTGTGTGTGGTTTATGCGGATAATAACACTCAGTGGTGCTCCGTGAGGCACTAGACGCGACACGTAGTCTAGATCCCAACAAACTTCATGTTGAATACCCCCAAGTGTATGTGGCAGAAATTATTATTTATAGTTAAATAAAAGCCGAGATGAGTATACAATGATACTACTCTCTCTCTCTCTCTCTCTCTCTCTCTCTCTCTCTCTCTCTCTCTCTCTCTCTCTCTCTCTCTCTCTCTCTCTCTCTCTCTCTCTCTCCTCCCTCCCCCCCCTTCCCCCTGTTCGTTTCAATCACTATATGGAATATTTCGAAACTGTTCTTCCCACTATTGATACTCGTCCTCTGGCTTCGCTATGTGATGACATTTTTACTTTATGGCCTCATGACCTTAGTCTTTTCCAGCTTTTCATCTCCTCTCTTAACAAACTTGCTCCTTCTATTCATTTCAAAGTGAATTTGAATCTAATTCCCTCCTTCCTTTTCTTGACATCCACAGCTCTGTGTCCGGGTTCTCTTTCTCTGTCTACCGTAAACCCATGCATAGTGGCATATACATTCACACCTTTTTCCTACCATCCTCCTTCTGTTACAAAAGTGTCCTCGTGTCTCTCTTCCTCCGCACTCTACGCCTCAGCGACCCCTCAGTTTCTTGATTCTGAAATATCCTTTATCTACAAATCTTTCTCTCGCCTTGGTTACCCTTTACAGTTTATCAACTGTGCCTATTCTCAAGCTAAACGTAATTTCTTTCTCACTAAATCTGTTTCCAACACTAGTAGCACTGAGCTCTGCTTTCCTTTCATATCTGAGTTCCAAGATCTCACTAATTCCCTTCGTCCTCTTGATGTAAAGCTCAACTTTCGACAAACTAACACTCTTTGTAGCAATCTAGTTCACACTGCTCCTCCTGCTTGTAATGCTGTTGGTGTCTACTCTATTTCCTGTTCGTCTTATCTTCTCCAATACTCTCTAAAACTGGCTGAACAATAAATGACATACTTAAAGAACACAAAAGAAGGGTTAAGTCTACAGACACGGTCGGAGCCGGTGGCTGAGCGGACAGAACACTGGACTTGTGATCTGTTGTGATATTACCATACTCCTGGGTCCTGGGTTCGATCCCAGGCGCCGGCGAGAAACAATGGGCAGAGTTTCTTTCACCCTATGCCCCTGTTACCTAGCAGTAAAATAGGTACCTGGGTGTTAGTCAGCTGTCACGGGCTGCTTTCTGGGGGTGGAGGCCTGGTCGAGGACCGGGCCGCGGGGACACTAAAGCCTCGAAATCATCTCAAGATAACACTAACAATGCTCTCTTCTGTCATGTTGGTCATCTAATCATCCAATTGATTGGTCTGAAATTCTTTTTCTTCTATCATCTCTTCCCTATTCTCCTCTATCCTCTCTTCTCTTATTCTTCATCTCTCTAGTTCTCCCTCTCTCTCCTCTATATACCTTTCTTTCCTCTCTATTATTCGTTCTTTCCCCTTCTATTATCTATCAAATCATTGTAGATTTGATAGAGCCCAGTAGGCTCAGGAATCTATACCCCAGTTGATTGACAGTTGAGAGGCGGGACCAAAGAGCCAAAGCTCAACCTCCACAAGCACAAATAGATACACACACACACACACACACACACACGAGTCCCTCTGTACATCAACACTTCTCTTGCTAGCCACAATATTTACATTTTTTTAACCCAAAAATTGTACAATGGCTCTTCATTCATAACTCAGACGCGCGCCGCCAGGGGGACAAAAAGATTGTATGTTTACGGACGACTCTGCTTTATAGAGCCATTAAAATGGCTCGTCTCAAAATTGCTCAACTCGTAGATCTCACTTCCTTAAAGTGAGATCGACGTAAGGGTTACTTACAAGCGCTCAAGGTTGACTTGTCACAACTCACAAGGACCTTGGATGTTATTTACGCGCGACAATAACAAAATAAATAACGATGAGATGATGATTAATTATTCTGATATTATTGCATCACTCGTAACGTTATATGGGTCACGTGGTTGTAAACACCCTGCAACGTGTTTATTGTGAAACGTCTCCAAAGTATTTCCAAGGTTGTAAAACCTATCCCAAGGTTGCAAGCCTAGTCGTCACCTATCCCAAGGTTGCAAGCCTAGTCGTCACCTATCCCAAGGTTGCAAGCCTAGTCGTCACCTATCCCAAGGTTGCAAGCCTAGCCGTCACCTATCCTCAATGCTACCTGTTGCATTTCTTAACTTAAATTCATTGCACAATGAGACAGATCACACAGACACGTGTTAATATTTCGCATAATGCGTTATAAGCAACATTTTGTTCAAATACAAATGAATACAAATAACATTGAACAGGATACGACTGTGTGAAATGTTTTTTTTGTTGTTGACAATTGTTTTTAACGGAGGTGTTACGTTTTCTGTCATGGCCTAATGAGCATTTGGCCTTTGTTGATGAGGACGGGCTGGTTGATGAGGACGGGGTGGTTGATGAGGACGGGGTGGTTGATGAGGACGGGCTGGTTGATGAATACAGTCTGCTGTGGGATTCGAGTGCAGGAAGCAATGCTCGGTTGTGGGTTGAACTTTAAAAATCATCAGATGTGAATCCTCCGAGGAATGAATGTCTTCACGAAACTAGAAAGACGGCAGCCATACTTGATATGGCTCTGGGTCCGTTGTCGTGAGCAACCGTGGACAGGCACATGAGCAGGCGATGAGTCACAATAACGTGGCTGAAGTATGTTGACCAGACCACACACTAGGTGAAGGGACGACGACGTTTCGGTCCGTCCTGGACCATTCTCAAGTCGATTGTGACTCGAGGCTCATGAGCTGTTGAAAAGCAGGAATGAGCTGGTTGATGATTGCTGGAACAACCGTGGACATCTTCAAGAGAAGATGTCCACTTTCTAAGAGAAGTTCCGGATCAGCCGGGCTGTGGTGGGTATGTGGGCCTGCGGGCCGTTTCAAGCAACAGCCTGGTGGATCAAACTCTCACAAGTCAGAGTAGAAGTAGGCGTAGTAGGGAGTAGAAGAGCTCCCAGAATCCCATCAAGCAGGTATCAAGCAGCTGCCCAGGCGAACCGTCTTATGGCTAGGTTTCTTCAAGCGGCGGCCATCCCTAAACCCGCATTTGTTAATTATACCAAACACAAATAACACAAGCTCTTTGGTCCCTGAACAGAGAGGTCTGAGCAACGTGTAAAAGCTGAGACGTTACAGAAATGAACGATAAAGAGCAAACATGATTACGACATGCAAGATGATTTTTGAGACATGATAAGGAGTAGGACGAGAAGATTCAAATGGAAAAAAGATGTTCAAAGAGATGTGAAAATAAGCATTTCTTCAAAGTACGAGAAGAGAACTAATAGGGAAAAACTGTTATGAGACAAAACAGTCGGGAGGCATTGCAATAGCCAACCACGAATGAGAGACGGGGGCCAGGAGCTAAAGTTTGCCAATACAGCTGACCAAGAGACGCTGGCTTCCCTCCCAATCCCGAGGTGGGAGGTAATAAGGTCTAAACTGCCCATTATAGAGGGTGCGGCGGTAACCTCTATGGTAATTAAGACATTTAAGTAATTTCAGTGTGAAGAGCATCACAAATCCTACCCTATCTGTCTCGCGGCGGGGAGACCATTGTCCGTCCGGCGTCGACGGGGCGTCAGGCACCCGAGAGGGCTTCGAACCCCGTCTAAACCGCGTAGTTACCGACCGTATATCCTTCCCAGGTAAGGGTGAACAGGAGAGGCAGGCGTAGAGTCGATGTTTCCGCCTGTTTATCTTCACTGGCGAAGGGGCGAAAAGTTCTTTCTTCCTGTGAAGAGAGTCCGCGCTCCCGGTCTTATAAGAGAATGAAAATTAATGCCCAACCAGCTTGAAGAGCTGATCGCTCCATCAACCAAGCCGGCTATGCTGTGGCGCTCTGAACTTGACCATACATCCGGCTCACCCACTTCAGGCCTGGATGACTCTTTTTTTATATTTATAATATCTCTCAACATCTTTTTTTCCTGTTCACTCAGTAAGAAGATCGATGGATACTGGAATTGCCTCGTTTACCGAGATAATAGCGAACTGCCTCGTTTATGGAGATAATAGCGAGCTGTTTGCTTAGCCCTTTTCTTGGATATGAAGATGGATTCATGTTTGGAGATATTTACGGCTCCTTAGAGAAGGGAGTTAATGGAGCTCTTCACTGCTAAAGGGGTAAGATCTTGACTACCTTTCCAATCGCTTCGGTAATGTTCACTTGTATCCCTTAAACGGATACAAGTGTCGGGTTCAGAATATGATTGACGTGGTTCGGAATAGGAGTGACAGGGTTCGGAATATGATTGACGGGGTTCGGAATAGGAGTGACGGGGTTCGGAATAGGAGTGACAGGGTTCGGAATAGGAGTGACAGGGTTCGGAATAGGAGTGACAGGGTTCGGAATATGATTGACGTGGTTCGGAATAGGGGTGACGTGGCTCTTATTTTTCTCATAACGCTTCCTTGACATCTCTTTCAGTCAGTTCATCTCAGCCTCTGTCAATTCATCTCAGCCTCTGTCAATTCATCTATCAATGGATTTAGCTGAGGTTAATCCCAGCATAGCTTGAAAAATGAAAACACCGAGAAACAAAACCCGTGACTCAGGTGAACAATAGGTGAAAGGCGGAGCCTGGGAGCTAAATCTCGGCCCGGAACACTCTGTTTGTTATGAAAATGAGATTTAGAAGGTATCCATTTGGGAGAAGGGAGGTGCTCAACCTATCGACCACAAGCGTTTTACTTGAGATTTTGTGAATGTCTCGGCAAATCTGGGTTTTTGGATTTGTGTACTAACCTATTTGTACTCGCCTAGTTGTGCTTCCTGGGGTTGAGCTCTGGCTCTTTGCTCCCACCTCTCAACTGTCAATCAACTAGTGTTTTCCTAAACCTGCTGGGCTCTATCATATCTACATTTGAAACTGTGTATGGAGTCAGCCTCCACCACATCACTTCCTAATGTATTCCATTTGTCAACCACTCTGACATTAAAACAGTTCTTTCTAATATCTCTGTGGCTCATTTGGGCACTCTTTTCCCACCTGTGTCCCCTAGTGCGTGTGCTCCTTGTGTTAAATAACCTGTCTTTATCCACCCTATCAATTCTCTTGAGAATCTTGAATGTGGTGATCATGTCCCCCCTAACTCTTCTGTCTTCCAACGAAGTGAGGTTTAATTCCCGTAGTCTCTCCTCGTAGCTCATACCTCTCAGCTCGGGTACTAGTCTGGTGGCAAACCTTTGAACCTTTTCCAGTTTAGTCTTATGCTTGACTAGATATGGACTCCATGCTGGAGCCGCATACTCCAGGATTGGTCTGACATATGGGGTATATAATGTTCTGAAAGATTCCTTACACAAGTTTGTAAAGGCCGTTCTTATGTTAGCCAACCTGGCATATGCTGCTGATGTTATCCTCTTGATGTGAGCTTCAGGGGACAGGTCTGGCGTGATATCAACCCCCAGGTCTTTCTCTCTCTCTGACTCTTGAAGTATTTCATCTCCCAAATGATACCTTGTATCTGGTCTCCTGCTTTCTACCCCTGTCTTCATTACATTACATTTGCTTGGGTTAAAGTCTAACAACAATTTGTTCGACCATTCCTGCAGCTTGTCTAGGTCTTCTTGAAGCCTCAAGCTGTCCTCCTCTGTCTTAATCCTTCTCATAATTTTGGCGTCGTCAGCAAACATTGAGAGGAATGAGTCTATACCCTCTGGGAGATCATTTACGTATATCAGAAACAGGATAGGTCCAAGTACAGAGCCCTGTGGGACTCCATTGGTGTGTGTGTGTGTGTGTGTGTGTGTGTCAGGAAGGGGGAAACTAGTGAACAGCCCGTTCTCACAATTTGGAACTCGGCAAAAAAAAATGCAATTGCTGAGTGCTTTCTCTGCAATTCTAACCAGAATTGCAGAGAACAGAGTATAATTCAATTCTCTGCAACTGTCTCATT
>WNGS01167372.1:8968978-8985669 GCA_020271785.1 Procambarus virginalis | reverse complement strand
CAGCATCAGTCTGTCGGTGACCAGCAAGTAGAGAGGAGGGCAGTTGCTGGCGCTCTGATTTTGTGCGAAGTTGGGGACTATCCGCTCGCTGTGGGTCCTAGGAGCGCGCTGTGGGTCCTAGGAGAGCGCTGTGGGGTCCTAGGAGAGCGCTGAGGGATGGAAATACGGGTAGAGTGCGTGGCTAGGATGGAGGATAGTGACACGCCCGCCTCTCCCCGTGAGCTGCGGCCGACAAGCCCTTGTGACAGTGAAATTAGTGTCGGTGCGAGGCGCGGCAGGATGAACGTCCTTCTCCTATGGACATGACCCACACGGACGACGACGACGACGACGATGGACACCTGGACCGATGGTACAATCCTGAACCTAGAGCAGAAACCACAATACCTCCAATAAAATTATATTACAAATCAACTATGCACAGTGAACATAAAAAAGAAGAAAGAATAATGTAAGAAATAATCTGTAAAGGAGTAAAAAGCATTACTCCTAACCAAAACATAAACCTGATCATATTCTACAAAACCAAGAAGACTTCCGAACTCCTTATCAAAAACAGGCCGAAGCAGACAGAGAACCCTCTACAGCAGTCAAGCGTTGTATACATGTACACTTGCCCCCACGAAGGATGTAACCTTCAATCTAAGTACATAGGTATGACGTCGACCAAGCTGACGAGGCACTTCACCTTGTTGCCGCCGAAACTTCACCTTCAAAACGAACATGACTTTAGGTGAACTCCTCTTCCAGCTGAACCCTTATGCAAGAGCATTAGTAAGAGGGATAGAAGCCCTAAATCAGAAAATAGTTAATACGTAATATGCTGTCATATTCAATGAGACATGCATATATATATATACTGTATCTTCCCTTCGATGCGACTTATATGTTCTCAGTACGTGTCTCTGTGAACATAAGCAGTCACGGGCCTTGAGATCTCATGGGCTCCTAGCATCTTATGGCCCCTGAAGCATCTCATGGACTTCGACATCTCATTTCTTTCGGTATATCATGTCTTTTTAGCTCTCTATAATGCGACCCACTCTGTAAAGCAACTTGAAGTTATTTTCAAACGTGTCCTATTAAAGTGTGCCATTAGTTATTAAATCTATCACTTGCCGGTAAAGATATCTATCGGTTCCTAGCCAGTTAGGAAATCTATACCATGCTAGTCATCGTCTCTGTGCCAAGCCAAGACGATAAGTCGTTCCGTTATCCTCAGCGAAGTTATAACGAGTTGAGAAACGCAGCAGCACAATCGAAATGTTTTTCACGTAAATGATTGATCACTTATGGAAGTTTTCCCAAGACCATTACTCTGAAATTTCTATAGTTCACGTTGGGTAAATGAACACTTGAATAACATTTTTATTTGAAGAAGCGCAAAAAATATATCTTCGTCTTGGAAAAAAATAATGATAACCAACAAATTATCGGCTCTTAACAAATTGGTGCAAGATATCTCTCGCCACAATTTTTTTGCACAAATATTCTACAAGCAATTTCATCCTGTACAACTTTTTAAAGATTTATCCTTCTCGTTCAACCGCTCACACACAGATGTTCTTAAGGAAATGTATTCCTAAATTCTTTCACGAAGGTCAATCTTGCTTCTACAAGGTTGTAGCCTGACAAGGGACGCCTGACAGCTGGGTGGACAGCGCTTCGGATTCGTAGTCCTGAGATTCCGGGTTCGATCCCCGGTGGAGGCGGAGACAAATGGGCAAAATGTTTCTTTCACCCTGATGCTCCCTGTTACCTAGCCGTAAATAGGTACCTGAGAGTTAGACAGCTGCTACGGGCTGCTTCCTGGGGGGTGGAGGCCTGGTCGAGGATCGGGCCGCGGGGGACACTAAGCCCCGAAATCATCTCAAGATAAGATTGTCATCACAGCCATCCTAATCTGACACATACAACATACCAGTAACAAGGGGGAGGGACCCGCTCAGCCCGGGTCTCTCTGCCCTTCCCCTTTACCCTTTCTCTAATCTCTCCCTCTTTCCAGTCTCTCCCTATCCCCCCCTCCCACCTCCCTCTCTTCGCATCTCTTTTTCTCCTCTGCAACTTTTTATTTTTCTCTCATTTCTCTACAATCTGCCCTCTCTCTCTCTCTTCCCCTCTCCTTCCATTGTTTACCTTGCCCCTCTCCCTCTGTTATTATTATTATTATTATTCCTATTATTATTTAGTCTATATTTCTTCCTCCAAACAATTTTCTTGTCACAGGAATTTTACGAACGAAAGTATTTTGTCTCGGCAGCGTCACAGACCAAAATATTTTGCCATGTAGTGCCACAGACAGAAATATTTGATCACGACAACATCGCCCACAAACCTATCTTGCCTTCCATTCCTCTGAGCTCTATAAGGAGACTTATAGAGCCCAGATGAGCCTCTATCTTGCCTCTTCACCAGAATCCAACCCCACCCAAGATCTACTCCCTTCCAGCATTACCTATCTTGCCAACACTATTCTGACATGTAGTTCACCCTTTGTATATACCGGTATTGCTCAAGATCAAGACTCACCTGGGCGTTGCTTAGTCCCAGCGATTGGGCCAGTTCGTCTCTGTCGGCGGGCGAGAGGTATTTCTGATAGAGGAACCGCTTCTCCAGTTCGAAGATCTGGTGGTTGGTGAAAGCCGTGCGACTCTTTCGTTTCTTCTTGGGTGGCTGTCTGCTGTTGAAGAGGTTGACGGCGTCTGTTGGAGGAGAATAACCCATTGTAGAGCAAAGTGGGATGGGGGAATTGGTCGCATCTCAACAGTGGTTTCTAAAACGGACATGTAGGAGTTTTGTTCTTGGATGCTGGACAAAAAATCCATGGTATGAATGAGTTGTTTAAGACTGTGAAACTCTACTTAGTTCTATGGTTCAATACCTGGTTCTTTAAGATTATGAAGCACTGCGTGGTTCTATGGTTCATTACCTGGTTCTTAAGACTATGAAGCGTGGTTTACATACTTGTGATCCAGAAACATTTACACAAGAGATCATTAGATTTACATTCTTAAAGAATGTGTAGTTATATAGGCTGGCTCAGTGGTACACAAGACCTCTTGTGTACCTTGAACAATTTCTGTTCAAGGTCAACCCGTCCTCGACTCAAGTCCATTACATTCAGCGGTCGACCCCACAGACGCATTCATAAATTTTAACATGCTGTTCATTCAAAACAAGAATTTTCTCAAATATAAATTAATATTATAATATATTAGCATATTGTGCATATATAGGCATAGGTTAGGTTAGGTTAGGTGTTTAGGTTCGGTTGGCGATTATTTGCATTTGTAGTACGTGGGTGAAGCATTTATAGCGATGTGGTTCGAACGAAACTCGTCAGTGAAGCACTTGTTCCGGAAGTGTTCGAACGAAATCAGTTGTGAGTCGTGTGTAAACCGTTTTTCATTCATAAACAGGGGGTTTGGCGGGTGGATGGAATCACTTTTGGATCTTTGTTTGGAGGACGGGCTGTCAAGGTACACAAGAGGTCTTAGAACTCGAGTCTTAGTTCGAGTCTTAGAACACCGGTGAATAAATCGCTTCTTTCCGAATCAATCCCTTGATTTTTCCGAATCAATCCCTTGATTTTCCCGAATTATTCTCTTGATTTTCCCGAATCAATCCCTTGATTTTCCCGAATCATTCCCTTGATTTTCCCGAACCATTCCCTTGATTTTCCCGAATCAATCCTTTCCTTCTAGACACCACTCCGTAAAAAAAAAAATCATCTGTTTTGCGTAATCAGAAACGAACGCATGTCAGCAACCCACCAAAAACGTGACTATTACGGTGCTTTTAACGTTTTTTTAATACGTCGCATTTTGACCCGATTGGTCCCAATCTGTCTCGGATTTTATTGATAGCACTTCCAGAGTAATACAAACCTGAATATATATTTTTATTGACAATTTCTGTGCAGAAGGTTAAAATGTATCTGATTGTTCGCGACGTAGTTTGCCTCTAATTGTGTTAACGACTGTGTGGTACTTGGTGGTTGTTGGTTGATGTTGGTTGATGTAGTTATCTGTGGTTGATTGTGCAACCCGTCATCGACTCTAAGTCCATTACATCCAGCGGTCGACCCCACAGACGCATTCATAAATTTTATACATGCTGTTCATTCAAAACGGGAATTTTCTCAAATATAAATTATTATTATAATATATTAGCATATTGTGCATATATAGACATAGGTTAGGTTAGGTGTTTAGGTTCTGTTGGCGATTATTTGTATTTGTAGTACGTGGGTGAAGCATTTTGCAGCGTTGTGGTTCGAGCAAAAGTCGTCAGTGAAGCACTTGTTCCGGAAGTGTTCGGACGTCATCAGTTGTGAGTCGTGAGTAAACCGTTTTTCATTCATAAACAGCGGGTTTGGCGGGTGGATGGAATCACTTTTGGGTCTTTGTTTGGAGGACGGGCTGGATCCAAGTATGGAAGATTTTGATCCTTCAAACACACTTTTCAATACCGAGAAAATATTCAACTATCATTTAATACACTACTCTAATTTACAAGTGTGAAGCAGTGTATATATGTCGAACTGGCGTGAGTTCTTCTCTTAATTACAATCTTGGATATTCTTGCACTCATAATTTTCACACATTAGTAATAAAAATCAAATATTTTATTATCATTATTATTTTTATGATCAAAATCATTCTACTTTTTTTAAGCATAATTATCTAATCAAAATAATTCACAAAATGAATAATTGTCGTACTGTATATTTTTTTATATAAGGAAAACACCATATTCATGTCAGTGAACATAAGTAACTTTCAGGATATCTACGATGTACTGTTATCCTCAAAGCTGCTCCACGTGTATATACTGCGTATATACGCTGGACTTTGCGTATATACGCTGGACTTTGTGTATATACGCTGGACTTTGCGTATATACGCTGGACTTTGCGTATTACGCTGGACTTTGCGTATATACGCTGACTTTGCGTATATACGCTGGACTTTGCGTATATACGCTGGACTTTGCGTATATACGCTGGACTTTGCGTATATACCTGGACTTTGCGTATATCGCTGACTTTGCGTATATACGCTGGACTTTGCGTATATACGCTGGATTTTGCGTATATACGCTGGACTTTGCGTATATACGCTGGACTTTGCGTATATACGCTGGTCTTTGCGTATATACGCTGGTCTTTGCGTATATACGCTGGTCTTTTGCGTATATACGCTGGATTTTGCGTATATACGCTGGACTTTGCGTATATACGCTGGACTTTGCGTATATACACTGGACTTTGCGTATATACGCTGGACTTTGCGTATATATTTGCTGCCCAGCAGCTGAACTCCCTAACTGCTGGGGCCAGATTCACGAAAGCACTTACGTAAACACTTACGAACCGGTACATCTTTTTCTCAATCTTTGGCGGCTTTGTTTCCAATTATTAAACAGTTAATGAGCTCCGAAGCACCAGGAGGCTGTTTATAACAATAACAACATTGACTGGCAAGTTTTCAGCTTGTAAACTGTTTAATAAATGTAACCAAAGCCGTCGAAGATTGAGGAAAGATGTACACGTTCTTAAGTGCTTGCGTAAGTGCATTCGTGAATCTGGCCCCACCCTAGACCTTGCGTATACACGCTAGCCAGCGGTTAAGACTCCCCTATGCTGTCTGTTGTTGTTAAGATTCGCTATTCGGAACAAAAAGTTCCAAGTAGCACGGGCTATGGTGAGCCCGTGTCCCCCTATGCTGCTGTGGATCTTGCGTATTTACGCAGCAGGGACGGAGTTGCCAGGTACTCTTATTTATGCCGATTAGCGAGAACGTTATGAAAATTTATTGAATACCTAAGTGTAATGGTTTCGTGGTAATTAAATAAATGAAGTCATTAAATCAGCCGCAGCTACGCATTAGTGACCGCACTAATTGCCACTTGTTCCAAAAATGTGATTGAAAACAAAAAAATTGTATGTGGGTGTCTATTATTGATGGGAGTGTTGCCACTGCGGGTTCTTTGTTTTGTTCAAAGTCATTAATATGTTCTTGAATTTAGATATCTTATTTTTATTTTAATATCAGGAATTTTTTTTTCAGGTTTATTAAATAATAGATTATTTTTATTTCTTATTTTTTTATGTTTGTATTTTATTTCTTATTTTTTATGTTTTTATTTTTTCTTATTTTTATGTTTTTAATTTATTTTTTATTTTTTTTTATTTATTTCTTATTTTTTTGTTTTTTTTTCTATATTCTTTCTTCAAATTCTTTCATTCTTCACACACTCCTTCTTAAACTTTCTTTCCTTCAAACGTTCTCTTCCTTCAAATGCACTCTTCCTTCAAACGCACTCTTCCTTCAAACGCACTCTTCCTTCAAACGCACTCTTCCTTCAAACGCACTCTTCCTTCAAATGCACTCTTCCTTCAAACGCACTCTTCCTTCAAACGCACTCTTCCTTCAAACGCACTCTTCCTTCAAACACACTCTTCCTTCAAACGCACTCTTCCTTCAAACGCACTCTTCCTTCAAACGCACTCTTCCTTCAAACGCACTCTTCCTTCAAATGCACTCTTCCTTCAAACGTTCTCTTCCTTCAAATGCACTCTTCCTTCAAACGTTCTCTTCCTTCAAATGCACTCTTCCTTCAAATGCACTCTTCCTTCAATGCACTCTTCCTTCAAACGCACTCGTCCTTCAAACGTTCTCTTCCTTCAAATGCACTCTTCCTTCAAATGCACTCTTCCTTCAAACGCACTCTTCCTTCAAACGCACTCTTCCTTCAAATGCACTCTTCCTTCAAACGCACTCTTCCTTCAAACGCACTCTTCCTNCCAGGAACGTCACCTGGCGCCCCTCACCATCACCCTCATCTGCCTCATCTCTGAGCATCAACCTCATCTCCCTCATCTCTTGAGTGTGAAAAGTACACCAACTTTATAGGAGATATGAATGTCATCTCCCAGGCATCTCTCTCTCTCTCTCTCTCTCTCTCTCTCTCTCTCTCTCTCTCTCTCTCTCTCTCTCTCTCTCTCTCATTTCCCAGCAGATAATCATATCATGTATTTGTTAAATCTTCCTCTGTCTGTCCTTCCTATAGTCCCTCTTGAATTCATATGTACTTCCCGTGTACTGTCAATGTGTCCGTCTCCCAAATAACCCACACAAGCTGCTCTGTCCTGGCCAACGGTCGGGGATTCAGGGATAATCCTTATCCTGATAAAGGGTTTATAGGGATAATCCTTTGTCGAACTGCTGTCATTATGATGTTACAGCGTTTCTTCCGGTCACCTGAATCATCACCCAGATGGGAATGGTTATTTTTATTATGATGAGTTTTGGAGAGAGAGAGAGAGAGAGAGAGAGAGAGAGAGAGAGAGAGAGAGAGAGAGAGAGAGAGAGAGAGAGAATTTATTTTTAAATAATTTATTGTGCACCTAACATCCAATCTGTGATTTGATTGTTGATTGTTGCAGCCGGAGGCGTCTAGTTTATTGTGCACCCCATACTCATCCTGTGAGCGGTAGCGCAAAAAGCATTACAGAGGGCACAAAAGGTCTTTGTCAGACGTCATCTTAGATTATTACATGAACTCTGTGAGTGGTATTACACATCCCATACTCATCCCGTGAGCAGAGGTAAACCCACATACCCATTCCATAAATGATAGTGGAAAGTTTACCGAATTACATAATCGGCTGTACCCCAAAATTTGCTTAGCTGAGCAAGTTAGTGTTGATACCCTAGTTACAGAGCTCAGTATTATACATTAACAATCTATTCACAATTTATCAAACTAACATCACCTTGTTCCCAAGATGCAGTAATACAATCAGCGATTTAGTAGTTGCATTAGTTTTAAATAAACCCTTCGTGTGAGTAGGCTGCAGCATGGTTTGGGTGTCACATGATTGGTTCAAGGTAATGAACTCCAATGATCTTGATTTCACCTAAGCAATTTATAATTGTGGTGAATTAGTTATATATGATTTTAATTTATTTACCTGAGGGCCACTAACACTAGTGGCCTCGACGAGGACAGGAAGCCGTAGGCTTGTCGAATGTCCCCCCCCCCACCCATTTGTTCTGATGATCTGTTCCGGTGTGACTTAGAAATGGAATTAACAGAGTTTTGACATTTACGGCTTCGGCGGGTAGGCGGTTCCATGGGTTTATAACTCTGTGGGTGAAAAAAACATATCCTGTTTGTCAGCCCTACATTGTGGCTTGATGAGATTGAGACTGTTGCTCCTTGTTTGTGTTACATCTGACCTTTTGAAGTTGTCTGGATCACCATTTTCCGAATTATTCAGTATTTTAATAGTTTCAAGGAAGTCCGCCTTGTCATTGTTGGTTTGCAGTGTTGTTAGCCCTGTGGCCTTCAACCGTTCTTGATACGAGAGATGACCGAGCTCTGGAATGACTTTTCTTGCCCGTGTTGCACTTTCTCCAGAGTCGCTATATCCTTCTGAAGATGTGGTCTCCATGCTTGGATACAGTAATCCAGATGAAGGCACACCAGAGATTTATACAATTGAATCATTACCTTCCTTTCCTTAGTCAAAAGTATGCTTGATTATACCAAGGGGTTTGGTTAGCTTTTCTGACTGCTGCCTCCACCTGTGAATTTTGACTCCAAGGTCCTTTTCTTCATCAATCAGCTGTAATGTAATGTTATTAATTTGGTATGCAGGCGATGAGTCACAATAACGTGGCTGAAGAATGTTGATCAGACGACACACTAGAAGGTGAAGGGACGACGACGTTTCGGTCCGTCCTGGACCATTCTCAAGTCGATTGTCTTTCCGAAACGTCGTCGTCGTCCCCTCACCTTCTAGTGTGTGGTCTGGTCAACATTAATTTGGTAGTTGTGGCGTGGTTATCTTGAGGTTATCTTGAGATGATTTTGGGGCTTTTTAGTGTCCCCGCGGCCCGGTCCTCGACCAGGCTTCCACCCCCAGGAAGCAGCCCGTGGCAGCTGACTAACACCCAGGTACCTATTTTACTGCTAGGTAACAGGGGCATAGGGTGAAAGAAACTCTGCCCATTGTTTCTCGCCGGCGCCAGGGATCGAACCCAGGACCACAGGATCACAAGTTCAGCGTGTTGTCCGCTCGGCCGACCGGCTCCACGACTGGCGTGGGTTGTTATGCCCACATGCAGGATCTTGCATTTGCCAAAATTAAAAAAAAAAGCATTTGCCAGTCCTCTGATCATTTGTGGAGTTCGTGTAGATCCCCTTCCAAGGCTTCAATATCATTATCATTTCACACTTTACCATAAATTTGTGTCATATGCAAATTTGACGATGTGGTTTGTAATATTCTCATCTGTCATTGATGGATATAACAAAAAATGGTTGGCCCCCAAAATGTACCCCTGTGGTACCTCACTTACCACATTTCTCCATATTTATTCCCATTTAGCACGACTCTTTGTTTTCTTTGTTTTAACCATTTTTTTTATCCATTTTAGTATTTTTACCATTTATTCTATGTGCCTGTAATTTCCTTGCCAGTCTTTCACGGGGTTGTTGTGGTTGTGGTGGTGGTATTAATTTAAACAGAATTCACAGTAAAAAAAAATCAATGAAAGAGGGAAAGAGCAGAAGGAAGAGGAGAAGAGAGCAGAAGGAAGGAAGCCACTGATAGAAGAAATCAGTAGCTTCCTAAACTCAGCCAAAGTTATCCAGAAAATCTTGATTTGAACTCCCAAAATAAGAAAAACAAAATAGAAATCAAGAAGGAATTATGTAATAACATTAAAAATTAATAACACCATTTAGTTCTAGAGAATTTTATTTCTACATTAAATTACACATATTCACATAACATACAATATTTACAATAATTTGTGCTATAAAAAGCACCTTTACAATTTGTACATTAAAGCAGACACTTAAAAACAGGTTATTAAGAAAGGTCTGAGATCCATGCAAGGCTCCCTCTCACAGTGTTAGAATCCATGCCGTATGAATTGAGTAGTTTGTGTGTTCATTTACTATAACGTTTAGGTCTTATAGAGGGTCAAAGTGCATTGTTAATTAACCCAAAGAGCATGTTAACTACTGGCCGAGCGTGTTAACCACTGGCCCGAGCGTGTTAACCACTGGCCGAGCATGTTAACCACTGGCGGAGCATGTTAACCACTGGCCCGAGCATGTTAACTAATGTCCCATGCATGTCAACCACTGACCCCCCTATAGTGATTCACTCGGTATGGCTCTGTAGAAAAGATACCACATCTTACAGTACTGTCTATGGGTGATATTCAATATATTTTTTTGTCCATAGGTTCGAATACTGGAGCATGGTTTTTAAATTCTTTAAACGTGGGAGCCTGCACATTCCTTGTAAATAATACCTCGATAGCCAATCAGCATTCAGATACGGTGTGACGTCACAGTTAATGAACCAATAACCTGCCTCACAGAGACAATAAATCACAGTATTTGATGCCTTTAACCCTTATATAATAAACTAATGACTGAGACACGTGCTATTAAATACCATAGCTCTAACTTGTCTTAATAATATGATGACTAAACTAATTATATATATAAATATATATATATAATTATATTACAGTCATTATAAAGTCATACAGAGATATCACTGCACAGATATAAACACCGGATGCCAGGTATACCATTATATACAGATTATGAGTTATCCACATGTGTGTAAGGGATGAGGTATGGATTTATGAGGTGTGGAACGGTTGTAAAAGCAATGGTGGTGATGAGATAAATTACTGTTGGTGCCAACAGATGACTCAGACTCCATAACTTCCGAGGATTTGATACTAAGTGAGGCTGTGACCCCAGAAGAGGCTCTTGTGACCCCAGGAGAGAGACTTCTGACCCCCAGAAGAGGGTCTTGTGACCCAGGAGAGAGACTTCTGACCCCCAGAAGAGGCTCTTGTGACCCCCAGGAGAGAGACTTCTGACCCCCAGAAGAGGGTCTTGTGACCCCAGGAGAGAGACTTCTGACCCCCAGAAGAGGGTCTTGTGACCCCAGGAGAGAGACTTCTGACCCCCAGAAGAGGGTCTTGTGACCCCAGGAGAGAGACTTCTGACCCCCAGAAGAGGGTCTTGTGACCCCAGGAGAGAGACTTCTGACCCCCAGAAGAGGCTCTTGTGACCCCAGGAAGCAGTTAATAAATTAGGAAAGTATAACAGGAGAATTGTCCTCGTTGTATCAAGCTCTGCTAAGGAAGAATCATGATTAAGACCTTCCTCAGATGAGTGACTACAGCTGTATTACCTTTAGCTGTATTACCTTTAGCTGTAAATGCGGTGCCACTGTAGAAGCAGCAGCAGCAGCATCAATCCCAGCCTCTCTATGAGGAGGCAGAGGAGACCTGTTCCTCGCATCCTAGATCCTCACAATTGCTCTTCGTGAATCTTTAATACTGAATTATAATATAATAAATTTAAATGAAATCCCAATTCCTTTATAAATCCGCACAACTAACATATCAAGTACAGTCAAGATTAAAAAAAGTCATGATTTTATTTCGTAATTAACTAGGCCTAGATGGCATTGCTTCAATCGAAAAATTGAAAAGCTGAAAATAACTTCGACAAATAAATTTGATTTTCAGATCGTTTCCTTATCTCTCTCTCCATGTTTTGCTACACAAAAACCACAATCTTACAACGAAATTTCAATTTATATAATTAATATTTATGTAAATTAATAATAAATTAATATTCTTAAATAATTTTCCTGATAGCCATGCAACTTAAAGCTCTATACAATTATTATTTTTTTTAATTCACGTGTTGTCGATCGACTAAATTTACCATATCGAAAACAAGAGGAAATTACGGTGATTAAAATACAATAATTGCACACATACACTCCCCGCTTTTGTGGGGGGGGGGGGGAGGAGGGGGTGCTCATGCGAGGGGCTTTTGTATATGTAATAATGCATATTGACTAAAAAAAAATATTGCATGGTAAAGAAGAACGAAACAGCTCAAAACTGTCATGAGCATTGATGTTTGCTGTTGTGTCTTTTGTTGGTACTTTTGTGTATATATATATATATATATATATATATATATATATATATATATATATATATATATATATATATATATATATATATATAATATGTCTCGTCGTCGGAAGCTTGAGAAAAATTTGAATTAACATTAAGAGTGAAGATGATATTAATGACACTATCAATCTTTCTGCTGTTGCTGCAACTGCCGCTGTTGCTGTTATTGCAGCTGCTGCTGTTGTTGTTGCTGCAGCTGTAGGCACTTGCACGGAACGCACTGTATCATGGTGCTAGGTAAGCTGAGCACGCAACGACCCCCAATACAAGTTCAAAATATATTTAGATTTGTGAAGACAATTTTCAACTCCTGGCACCTCTCCTGGGCACTAAGCTTTGTGGTGCCACCAAGGTGAGTTAGATGAGGGTGATTGATTGATGAATGATAATGGTGATTGATGATGATTGTATTTATAATGGAAAATAATTATGGGATCACAACTCTCCCTTGAATGAGAATGATAATAAGGTAATAATGTTTAAAAAATAATTGTTGCAAGGTAAGTTGACAGTCAGAAACCTCGATACACCGGAATTTTACCGTCAGAAACCTCGATATACCGGAAGCTGAGTGTCAGAAAACCTCGATAAACCGAAAGTTGACCGTCAGAAACCTCGATACACCGAAAGTTAACCGTCAGAAACCTCGATACATCGAACGTTGACCGCCGACCACCTCCATTCACCGGAAGCAAGCATCGAACTCACTTCTTAAGATTTTTTTCTTAGTACTCACACCCCGCCCCCTCGATGTCTATTGTCCTTTTTGGCTCTCTCGATCTCTCTACGGAACGTCTTATAGATGTAGATTTCACGAGCTTTAGATGAGTCGTCATAGGCAAACATTACATCATCTTCACGTGCTGGAAAGGACTCATGACATGTTCCATTAGCATCCCGTGTGTGTGTGTTTAAAGCCTTTTGCTTTCTGGTGTTTAGGAAGCAGCAAAAGGCTCTCTTAACACTCTCTTATCTGATCTTCCTTAAACAGCATTGAAAGGCGGTCTCCATTACCCAGCCTTGCTCAAGATATCACCCCAGGAGAGCGTAAGAACCGGTTGCTATCTAGTCAACACACAAGATAACTGTGTATAATTTGTTAACGTTGTTATTATCCTGTGTTTTCCTGTTATTGTCGTTCGTGGACCAGAGAGAGAGAGAGAGAGAAGAGACAGATGTTGTTGCTCTTCACTCCAGGACCTTCCTTCACCTATGCAAGGGCCACAAGCGGGCGAGGGCGTGGCACTAGTGTTGGGGCAGCGAGGTGATGGGTATCCTGGGCAGTTCCTTCACCTTCAGCAGCGCTGCAACGTTGACCGACGCCTCCAGAAGCGTCTTGTTGGTGGCGATGACTTTTGTGCACTCGACGTCCCGCTTCAGCTCCTCCATGTCCCGCTTCAGCTTCGCCCGCCGGTTCTGGAACCACGTGATCACCTGTGGAGGGGGAGAGAGCGATGGTTTTAGTAACTTCCCGCCAAACACACGACGACGAATTTGAATTTGAACGTTGTTCCAACGGTCATATTCAAATTTGAAAATGTTTATTCAGGTAAAAAGTACATACACAGAAGATGAGTTACAAATATAATGTTGGATTTATAGATAGTGCTATTACATACAATACCTAAAGCCACTAATACGCACAGCGTTTCGGGCAAACCGTTTCGAACATGGTTAAATACCTAACAATTGTATCAACCAACTTTGTTACCAGAAAACAAGTTATAACAAGATGTAAAAACTTCATTACAAGTTGTAACGAGCGAATCATAGGGACCGTTACGTTGTAATTCCCCCCCCCCCCCCCACCCACACACAGGAAGGTGCTCCGTGACAGCTGTCTAACTCCCAGGTAAATATTTACTGCTAGGTAACAGGAGCAGTAGGGTGAAAGAAATTTTCTCTTTGTTTCTGCCTGGTCTGGGAATCGAACCTGGGCCACAGAATTACGAGTCCTGCACGCTGTCCGCTCAGCTACAAGACGTACGTGTGTGTGTGTGTGTGTGTGTGTGTGTGTGTGTGTGTGTGTGTGTGTGTGTGTGTGTGTACTCACCTATTTGTGTTTGCGGGGGTTGAGCTTTGGCTCTGGTCCCGCGTCTCATCCGTCAATCAACTGGTGTACAGGTTCCTGAGCCTATTGGGCTCTATCATATCTACATTTGAAACTGTGTATGGAGTCAGCCTCCACCACATCACTTCCTAATGCATTCCATTTGTCAACCACTCTGACACTGAAAAAGTTCCTTGTGTGTGTGTGTGTGTGTGTGTGTGTGTGTGTGTGTGTGTGTGTGTGTGTGTGTGAAAGGAAGGGATACAGAGAAGCTTAGTCTTTATATTCCTTTTCTCAATATTATTGCAATTGCTGTTATTCTAACATTTACAAAGTTTTAATCTTATTTCGTCTTGTATTAAATAGCATTATTATTATTAAACAGATACGAATGTGATTATGCTAATAATAAAATTATTATTATTATTATTATTATTGTTACAAAATCCATTATTAGATACAGGAATTACTCAAATACTAATTTACACTTATTTTCAAATTATATACAGTACAATTATTATTAATTACGTAATTATGCCCTCTATTCTATCTCCTTCCTTTGGACAATTAATTACTCCTTGATAATTATCCCCAAGATCTTCCTACCACCTCGAACACGTCTTAAGAAATGACCCTCAGTGGTCCTCCAATTTTAAGAAATATTCTAAGAAATGTCAGAAAGAAATTAAATCTTGTTTTTCTGCAGCATTTCCACGTTGGCATGCTGTTGTTTAGCATTCAAGACATCTGCGCTCGACTTTCTGATACGTGGCGTTAGTAGCCAACAAAGTCCGACAAAGTCCGACAAAGTCCGACAAAATCTAACTTTCTATTTGTGCCACAGTCCGACACTTGCGTCTGGAACACAGTCCAACAATTGAAGTGTGACTAGACGGGTACATGTTTTCAGAGTTAATAGTCACTTTACACACACAATTCCCTCAATATATATACAGGGAATCACAATATATATATATATATATATATATATATATATATATATATATATATATATATATATATATATAATGGTGTATACTGGCAGCAGGTTTCTTTATGCATGTCTCATTGAATATGACAGCATATTCCGTATTAACTGTTTTCTGATTTAGGGCGTCTATCCCTTTTACTAATGCTCTTGTATCAGGGTTCAGCTGGAAGAGTAGTTCACCAAAAGTCATGTTCGTTTTGAAGGTAAAGAAAAAGAATTGAATAACTGAAGAATGTATTTACCCTTACTGCAAAATCGCACGACGTTTCGAACCTACATGGTTCATTCTCAAGTGATGTTACAGTACAGAACATTATATTTTATACTAATAGTGGGTCAGGTGAATACAAATGGATCGAACAAAATAACATCACTTGAGAATGAACCCTGTATGAGGGAATAGAAGCCCTAAATCAGAAAATAGTTAATACGGAATATGCGGTCATATTCAATGAGACATGCATAAAAGAAAACCTGCTGCCAGTATACACCAGTATAAACCCACATGATCCAGCAGTCCGCAACGCAGACTTTACCTATAGGTATAGGCAAGAACTCACACGTCATCAACTCAACACGAAGAAGGAAGCCCTCCAAACCCTTACAGAGCAAGCTGAACATCATTTAATTAAATGGACCCAGTACGACATCCCCAACCAACTCAAGGAAACCATCAACAGTGAACTATCAAGCCTAAAACTACAACACAAAACGCATGTCGAAACGAGGACACTCCGAAAGCTGATAGCCCTTAACGGGGGACAGTTAAAAATCCCTCGTCCAAAAGACGGCTGCATAAACCTAACTACTCATGATCTGAGCCAGGACCAACGAGAGCTCCTGACTCTTGGCCTAAACTGCCAGTTTATATCAAGACCTAAGAAGCATCAAAAACGCCTTGAAATTGAAATGCTTCTGGACGACATCCACAAGTTAGAAGACAACAAAAAACTCATCACCTCTGACACACTTCAGGCTGAACTACTAACAGAAGCGGGGAAAAAACGAGGAACATATTCACCTACAATCTTAACCCTAAGACTCAAAGAAGCAGCAAAACAACTAAAAATTCTGAAAGATGTAACAATAAGAAAACCCGACAAGACAGCAGCATATGTATTGATTCCTACACAAGAATACATGAACAAAATTAGCGACATCCTTAGTGATGACACCAAATTTCAACGAATCACGAGGAACTCTGTGGAAGACCTTAAACGCAAAGTGAACAAAACTATTACTGCAATCAACGCAAAGAAAGGTAGTGTGCATTTCACTTAACTCCAAGGCGACTATGGCTTAGGATATGCCTATGGCAATGTTAAGACACACAAACCAGGTAACCCACTACGCCCAGTAATCAGCCAAATACCAACTCAACCATAGCGGAGTTGGTATTTGGCTGATTATTGGGTAAAAAGACTTAACGAACTCCTAACTCCATACACTCCAAGTATAGTCTACAATCATCAGCAGATTTCCTAGATTAATCAAAACTACTCAGCCCGATGGAATCATTGCTTCCCTGGACGTGGAATCCCTATTTACCAACGTCCCAGTCGACACAACCATAGGAATGATACTGGACAGAGTATTCAGAGACGAGAGC
>WNGS01167372.1:8935890-8946192 GCA_020271785.1 Procambarus virginalis | reverse complement strand
ATCAATTAGTTCCAATGGTGTTATGGTCTGTGAATAAGTATGTGTGTGCTTTTTTGCCTCCTGGTATATACATATTTTTAATTTCATACAAATTAAGGGACAAAACATATGCATGCAGATCCTCTTTTTATTTTATTTTTAATTTCCCGTCATTGGTTAGAGAAATATGTTTGAATTATCAATAAATCTCACATACTCTTCTCATCCCCCTCTCCCTCCGTCACCCTTTCCCTCCCTTTCCTCTCTTTCCTCTCTTTCCTCCCTTCCTCTTCCTCTCCCATCACCCGTTCCTCCCCCTCTCCCATCACCACCTCATTCTGCCATCACCTGGAAGCCACCGAAGGCCCAGAGGGTGATGTAAGGGTTTGAAACACCACTAAACACAAACATGAGTTATTCAGGCAGTCACAACTCGTTCGATTCCTTGATTGCCTCTGGCTCCACCACTCCCACTATACTTGTCGGGGAAGCATAAATTGGACACAGTGGTATATATTGCTTTTTTTTTTGCAAGCTCGGTAAATGAAGCAGATTCCTAATGTAATTTGGTGTTTTAAGCTGGCGGATACATGTCTTATATCATTGACAGTTTCTCGTTGTGTCGAAATAGTCGATTCGATAGTACAACTGAGTCTCTTGCTGTGACGAAAAAATGTTCAGTAATTTGGTGTCGAGTTCGCTGTTCCGAGTGAACGTTTGGTATGATTCCATAGATAGTTTCTGTTGATTGTCCGGACACGTTCTCGCTCGTGGGGTGTCCACTCTTGGGCGTAATACCGCACGAGTCGTCAATCATCTTAGAGCGGAATACTTGGGCCAGACACCAATTAGAACGAAGAGAATGACACCTGCTTCCCGCCTCCGACTACCTTCCATTGTAGACGGTGACCTGAAGTTCTGTTCTGTCCTTGTGTGTGTGTGTGTGTGTGGTTTGTGTGGTGGTGTGTGTGTGTGTGTGTGTGTGTGTGTGGTGTGTGTGTTTGTGGTGTGTGTGTGTGTACTCACCTAGAGTGTACTTCGTGAGCCTATTGTGCTTGCGGGGGTTGAGCTCTGGCTCTTTGGTCCCTTCAATCAACAGGTGTTACAGGTTCTGAGCCTATGGGCTCTATCATATCTACATTTGAAACTGTGTATGGAGTCAGCCTTCACCACATCATGCCCTAATGCATTCCATTTGTCAACCACCTCTGACACTAATAAAAAGTTCTTTCTAATATCTCTTGGGCTCATTGGGCACTCAGTTTCCACACTGTGTCCCCTAGTGCGTGGCGCCTCTTGTATTAAATAGTCTTTCTTTATCAACCCTGTCGATTCCCTTGAGAATCTTGAATGTGGTGATCATGTCCCCCTAACTCTTCTGTCTTCCAGCGACAGAGAGTTAGGGAAGGACCTGGATTGTGTTGTGTGTGTGTGTGTGTGTGTGTGGGTGTGTGTGTGGTGTGTGTGTGGTGTGCGTGGCGTGCGTAAGTGCGTGTGGTGTGTGGGTGTGTGTGGTGTGCTCCATCCCTATTAGGTGATTAAAAACACCTCGCCTCCACTATCGTTCTTGGTACTTGAGGCTGCATTTAAGGGTCGTAAAGTGTCTACGTTATGTGTTTCCTAAAAAGGGAAGGGGGGGGAGAGGAGGGAGGGAAGGATAGAGGGGAGGGGAGATAGGCCAACTCATCCTGGTGGGAATGTAACCATCTTGTGTTAAGAGTAGACCCCCACACCTGTCATTACCTACCCCCCCTACCCTAGCCCTAGCCCCCCATCTCAGGTCTTCTCCCCCCCCTCGGTCAGTCCTCTCCCCACTCCCTCCCTCCCCCCCCCCCCCCCAACCACTCCACTCCACCCATCAGTCCCCAGCAATTCGAGACGCGCCTCCAAACATGCTCTTTTAGCCGCGTTTTCAGGAGTAAAATTATCCGTAATTAATGCCAATCGAAGAGCCATTTGCTGCTTTTGCTGACACCTACAAATGGCTATCTCTTTCTGCTTCATGCGTCCTTATTTATGACGGTTTGTGGGGGTGCCCTTTGGCTCATATATGATCTTCCCTTACTCCCCCCCCCACCACACTCTCCCTACCCCCTCTATTACCCCCATTCCACCCTCCACCACCTTCCTTAAACAAGAGGATGTAAAGTGTGAGTTTTATGTTTATAAGTAGGACTCAGGATACCCCCCTTAGGAGCATAGCTCCACATATTCATAAAGTGAGAGATCACGGAGCCGGTGAGAGTGATTTAGTAAGCCTGGGAGAGGGGAGGGGAGGGCTTCGAGAGGGAGGGAGGCTTCAAGAAGAAGGAGGCGGCGTGCGGCAGTTTAGCTGTGTGGCTGCTGTTGTTAAGATTCAGCTACTGGGAAGAACAGAGTTCCAGTAGCATGGCTATGGTGAGCCCGTGTTGGCATACTGGCACAGGAACGGGGCTGAAACTTCCAGCTGAGTGGTTGGTGTCCGGTAATTTATATGCGTCGCCAGCTGCCAGTTCCAGCTGGTGTCTTGTGGTGTGCTGCAAGAGAACTTTCACCGATGACAACAAAGAAATGAGCGAGTTACTGAGGAAGCATATGACTCTGTCTTCAGCGAGCCATTAAACGCACTAAAGATTGATAACCCAAATGAATTTTTCATGGATATGATACCAACATCAAATCATATATCAGACGTCGACCTATGCCACTAGATTTTGAAGAAGCCATAAACAGTATGCCTATGCACTCTGCACCAGGCCCGGATTCTTGGAACTCCATATTCATCAAGAACTGTAAAAAACCTCTATCGCAGGCCCTTCACATTCTGTGGAGACAAAGCCTAGATACTGGCGTTATCCCTGACATACTAAAAACAGCAGAGATAGCACCACTCCATAAAGGAGGAAATAAGGCAGAGGCAAAATATTACAGACCGATAGCACTAACATCGCACATCATAAAAATTTTTGAGAGAGTGCTAAGAAGTAAGATCACAAAATACATGGAATCACAGCATCTCCATAACCCCGGACAACATGTTTCAGAACAGGGCGGTCTTGCCTGTCGCAGTTGATGGACCACTATGATATGGCATTAGATGCTATGGAAGACAAACAAAACGCCGATGTAATTTACACAGATTTCGCAAAAGCTTTTGATAAATGTGACCATGGTGTTATTGCACATAAAATGCGCTCAAAAGGAATTACCGGAAAAATAGGCAGATGACTAACAATTTATTTATTCTACAATTCCTGACTAACAGAACCCAATGTGTAATAGTCAACAAAATAAAATCCAGCCCATCAATCGTGAAGAGCTCAGTCCCCCAGGGTACTGTGCTTGCTCCAGTACTTTTTCTCATCCTCATATCCGACATAGACAAGAACACAACCTATAGTACTGTATCATCCTTTGCAGATGACACTAGGATTTTCATGAGAGTTGGCATCATAGAGGACACAGCAAACCTCCAATCAGATGTAGATCAGGTCTTTCTATGGGCTACAGAAAATAATATGGTGTTTAACGAGGATAAGTTCCAGCTCATGCGCTACGGAAAAATTGAAAATATAAAAGCGGAAACCACGTACAAAACTCAGGCAAATCATAACATAGAACGAAAAGGCAATGTAAAGGATCTGGGTGTACTCATGTCGGAAGACCTTACCTTTAAAGAACACAATAAAGTAGCCGTCACAACTGCAAGAAAAATGACAGGTTGGATAACAAGAACTTTTCACACTAGAGATGCTATACCGATGATGATACTTTTCAAAACGCTCGTGCTCTCTAGAGTGGAGTACTGCTGCACAATGACAGCCCCTTTCAAAGCTGGAGAAATTGCTGACCTGGAGAGCGTGCAGAGATCCTTTACTGCTAGAATCCACTCAATAAAACATCTAAATTACTGGGACCGACTAAAGAGCATAAATCTGTACTCCCTTGAGCGCAGGCGGGAGAGATACATAATAATTTACACGTGGAAAATAATTGAGGGGCTGGTCCCAAACCTGCACACGGAAATAACATCACATGAGACCAGAAGACATGGCAGGATGTGCAGAATACCCCCGTTGAAAAGCAGAGGTGCAACAGGTACTCTGAGAGAGAACTATCAACATCAGAGGCCCGAGACTGTTCAACACGCTTCCGCTACACATAAGGGGCATAACTGGCAAACCCCTCACAGTGTTCAAGAGAGAACTGGATAAGCACCTCCAAAGGATACCTGATCAACCAGGCTGTGACTCATACGTCAGGCTGCGAGCAGCCGCGTCTAACAGCCTGGTTGATCAGTCCAGCAACCAGGAGGCCTGGTCGACGACCGGGCCGCGGGGACGCTGAGCCCCGGAAGCACCTCAAGGTAACCTCAAGGTATGACCATTAGCGGAAGATTAAAATGAGGACTGACAGAGACAGATAACATAGATAACAACATAAAAAATCAATAGGGCTGAAATTTAATGTAATTACGAATATCCCAACTTAGCAGCATCACATATAATCCCATTGAAACACACACAGAAACACATACAAACACACTGAAACACACAAACACACACATACATAAGACACATAGAAACACACAAACACACACAGAATCCCATAGGAACACACAGCAACACATAGAGAGTATAGAAGCTCACACACGTAGACTGAAGAATTGGGGAAAAGAGACACTTGAGACTAAATAAGAAGTAGAAAGATATCGTTGTTGTTGTTATAGATTTAGCTACTCAGAACGAAATGTTCATGTAGCACGGGCTATGGTGAGCCCGTAATAAGGAAGATATCCAGAATGCTTATTTACATATGCATGAATGAAACAACCTCAGCAGCCCGATACATGGTGGTCGAGGATCCCGTCAGCTGCTGCATGAATGCTTATTTACAAACAAAGACATCGGCTCTTAACTCGAGCACAACAGACTTCAAGAAGTGGACATCATGCCCATGCCCTCAGCCCGAGAACCAAGGAGAGGACACAAGCACTGGGCAGCACCAGCAGGAGGCGACGATGTTGACTTCATCCTGTTGGTGACGACCCCTATTCACTCATCGGGCTCACCATAGCCCGTGCTACTTGGAACTGTTTGTTCCAAGTAGCGAATCTTTAACAACAACAACAACAACCTATTGACTTCAACATATCGAGAATCTTAGGAAATTCTTCATGGTTCGACAAAAAATTATTTCTCGTTACCACGACAATTTTCTTTTTCAGCACAACGACACAATTTTAACTGTGCTTTTGCATTGTGCTTCTTCGTTTATAAGCGAAGAATAATTGTCCACCTCTTCAAAAGTCATCTGTTCTTGTACCCGTCTATTCTTGTACCCGTGTGTGTAAACCAAAGTATACCAAACTGTTCCTGTACACTTGGTCTACTGAGGACACCTGCAAGCAACTCCACTATTTACTCGAAGAAAGGAAAGCATTTATGAGACAGCGTTAAGTTATAACTGTTTACCCAAATTACCCAATGACTTGCGGCCTCTGAGGACTGTTTCACGAAGATTGACGGATGTTTTTCCTGTCTGCTGTACTCTCTGTCGCAACAATCACGATACATAGAAATTTGTTTCTGTATCCGGTACAGCAAAGCACCGGAGCCGCTTAATATGTCTTCATCCATAGAGTTACTTTAGTACTAATCTTCTCTTCTGGAGTTTTGTACAAATGTACAAGTACTCGTCTTGTAGCACGCGAGCAGCAGCCCGTCCTCATAAATAAAGGCAAAAGTCCATTCCATCCACCGCCGAACCCGCTGTTTATGAATGAAAAAGCGGTTTACACACGACTCACAACTGTTGACGTTCGAACACTTCCGGAACAAGTGCTTCTCTGACGAAATTTTGTTCGAACCACAACGCTGTAAATGCTTCACCCACGTACTACAAATACAAATAATCGCCAACAGAACCTAAACACCTAACCTAACCTATGTCTATATATGCACAATATGCTAATATATTATAATATTAATTTATATTGAAGAAAATTCCCGTTTTGAGTGAACAGCATGTTAAAATTTATGAATGCGTCTTTGGGGTCGACCGCTGGATGGAATGAACATAGACTGAGGACGGGTTGCAAGGTTCATTCAGAGGTCCATTCCCCAGACTAGACGCTGTCGTGTTCTTCAGTACATCATCAGTGTGTCTGTGCTTGTGTGTGTGTGTGTGTTCAACTAATTGTGTTTGCAGGGAGACCGTGTGTGTGTGTGCGCGCGCAGGCGCGTGTTTCTTTCTGTATTGGGTTGCGTATACGCACCTATGAACATATCTTTTGTTTGTTTCTATGTGAGTGCAAAGATTGTGTATGTAAAGCTCCACAATGAATGTTTATTTGTTCATAAATGTGTCCGTCCTCATCTCTGTGTAAATATACTGAGATGAACATTTTAAAGTATACTTTATCTAAACCCCTCGCTCCCCTCCCCCCTCACACACACACACACACACGCACACACGTACGCACACACGCACGCACGCACACACACAACACACACCACACACACACACCACACACAACACACACACACACACACCACACACACACACACACACACACATTCTCTGTCCACACAACTGACCATATCCTGAGAGTGGAAGAAGGCGGGAGAATTAGGGAGAAGCAGGATGATGAAACGGAAGGGTAGAAGGGACATGACAGAGAGGGGAGGGAGAGAGGGGAGGGAGAGAGAGAAGAGTAGAGAGGGAGTGGCGATCAGGTTGTTCTATACACTGCTCAGGACACTACCTGAGCGGGTCAAATGAACCGCATATAACCTGCCCAATCAGAAAGCTGTATCTCACCTAATCCCAGAAAACCCTAACAAAGAACTTCAGGGTATCCGAACACGGGCGTTTTTTTAGGGTCCCAAAAGACCCAAGAGGCGTTCGAGGCCCTTGCAGTACACCATCAGGTCCCCAAGGGCACCCCAGCATGGCATATTTCTGGACCCAAAGAGAGAGAGCTCAAGTTCGGTATCTGGAGGCCTTTAATAGTACCACTGGCAGGGTATTTCTGGGTACCACCGAAGAACCCAAATATATGCTGAGGCTTTCGAAGTACCCAAGAGTAGTAGCTGAGAGTCACTAGTGGATCCCTGCACAGAATATGAGGACCTCAATGGATCCCAAAAGGCCTTTTTAGAATCCCATTGGATCCCAACAAAGCAATTGAGGGCCTCCATTGGATCCCAACAGAGCAATTGAGGGCCTCCATTGGATCCCAACAGAGCAATTGAAGGCCTCCATTGGATCCCAACAGAGCAATTAAGGGCCTCCATTGGATCCCAACAGAGCAATTGAGGGCCTCCATTGGATCCCAACAGGGCAATTGAGGGCCTCCATTGGATCCCAACAGAGCAATTAAGGGCCTCCATTGGATCCCAACAGAGCAATTGAGGGCCTCCATTGGATCCCAACAGGGCAATTGAGGGCCTCCATTGGATCCCAACAGAGCAATTGAGGGCCTCCATTGGATCCCAACAGAGCAATTGAAGGCCTCCATTGGATCCCAACAGAGCAATTAAGGGCCTCCATTGGATCCCAACAGAGCAATTGAGGGCCTCCATTGGATCCCAACAGGGCAATTGAGGGCCTCCATTGGATCCCACCAGAGCAATTAAGGGCCTCCATTGGATCCCAACAGAGCAATTAAGGCCCTTAGTGGATCCCAATCCGGCATCTCAAGTCCTCAAATAACGTCGATTTCAGACGTCGAAGTTACTCACGCTTGGAGTCTCTCTCGCGTCGCAGGATGACGCGAGTTCTGTAACCACGAGAAATACCCTTTCCGCTCATTGTCTGTCTGTCTATATCCCCTCCCCGTCCCGCGCTCCGAGTGCAGCAGGCGATTATCATTCTACGGGTGGTATCGATTAAGCCCTATAATTGGGAGGAACTATGCAACTGGTGGCGTTCGGCATGGTTTCCCGGCGCCAGGGTGGGGATATGGGGTTGTGGGGGGAAGGGGGGGGGAGGATTATGGGGGTGTCACGTGATATCTCTATTAGTGCAGGGAAGGGGACGGTTTTACCTGCTTGATCTATAAGGAATATTCATGGCTCAGTCTTTTCTTTTTTCACGTGTTGGGATTTGCTGGTGTCGGCACCCCACTTTGTCATGTTTGTCATGTGGCCCGCATGTCATGTCATGTTTATAGAAGCTTTTATCAAACTTGTTTAAACAGAAAACGAAACGAATAATAAACTAATTGTGATGCCCATGAGAATTACCCCTAAGAAACGTTGTCATACCCTGCGTATATAATGTTCTTTATATTATATAATGTTATTACCAGGATTAATAGTTCTTCGAGGTTGTTCTCTCCCGCGCTAGAACGGTATAACCGGGGAGTGATCTATAACATAATTAATCACTGACAGTTCAACTACTCTGATGTGTAATTTCCAAATGTTGTATTGTTAGGCGTGATTGTATACATTACTGAGTTGTATTGAGAGAGAGAGTTCAAGTTCAAGTATGTTTATTGAGATAAGCAAGAAATACATCTCAAAGGGATAGAGTAGCTTAGGCTATTTCTACCCCCCTAGAGAGAGAGAGTTTATCCTTGGGTAGCGAGGTGTTTGCCCAGAAGGGAAGGGAACTATAAGGAAAAAAGCGCCAAGCCATTAAGACTATATATAGCACTTGGAAGGGATCAGGATATGGCATGGGAGGGAATGGAATGGTTACCCAATCATTTGGGCGATCGGGGGATTGAACTCCGACCTTGACTTGGTCTGGGTTCGAGTCCTGGCTAACTCTTAATTGTTAGCCTCTGTTTACCCAGCAGTAATGAGGTATATACCTGGTAGGCAAGCCTTTGGCGGATCGTGTTCCAGGGAAGACTAGTGGGTAAGGCTTACCATATACTATGGGAAGGGAAAGCTCTCGTTCTGCTTACAAGTCAGAAGTTATATTACGCCTATACCCACATGTGTAAACGAAAACCAAATGAAGAACCCTACCTGTCCTAGGCCTAAAGAAACAAGCCTAGGCCTAATATATATATATGCAATTTTAAACCTATCTCCGTTCATATATAATATACCATGCTAGGCCTAGTGAGAGTTTGAATTAATTGTTTTGTTTCTCGGGTACATTCAAATACTTTATACTACAAATTTGTACTTGGATGCAACAATCTATATTGTGAACGTTCTTGTTGATATCCTCATAATTTATCAAAAATTTTCCAGTGCAAGCTGGAAATCGAACCCAAAATTCGATTCCCTACTGTAAAAAAAACTCATTTAGCCTAATTAGATTTAGATTTAGTTAGATTTAGCCTAACCAAAAGCGCCGTTACTTGGGCTTCCCATCTATCCTACTCGAGCGGCGATAATCATCATTTGACCAATGATGAAACGTCAATATTGCGGTGGTATTCATGTCCATAAACCACCGCAATTTATACGCTAGAGTCGACTGCGTAAAAAAAATTAAGTTTAGTGATTTTCCGTAAGAGAAGATTACTAAATCTTCTCTTCAGTAATAATTAGAGAGATAATTACTGAGGGATATTTACTAAAGACTATTTTCCTATGAACAAATCCACAAGGGCCGTGGCGAGGATTCGAACCCTCGGAACGGCCCTTGAGGATTTGTTCATTTGATACATCACGCTGTTGTGATTTCTGTGTGTAACTATTTTCCTATGTTACGCCCCAACCCCTTCTTTCCCCTTAGTAACCCTCAACAGCCTGGTTGACCAGTCCAGCAACGAGGAGGCCTGGTCGACGACCGGGCCGCGGGGTCGCTGAGCCCCGGAATCACCTCAAGGTAACCAATCAACAATCCTGCGGGCTCACCATAGCCCGTGCTACATGGACACTTCGTCCTAAGTAGCTAAATCTTAAACAACAACAACCCTGCAAGATGGGGGTTGTTAGCATCACAAAACCTAGATCTTGACAAACAACTATGTAAACTAGATACGAAAAAGGCCAAAATGTCTACAAATCCCCAATTTTAAACGCGATGTTAAACGCCTTTTTACGAACACTTTTTTATTTTTTTTCCACTTCTGTCATCGGACCCAAAGGGTCAAAGTTGCCCATTCTTTGGCTAGGACTTTGAACCTTGACGGTCAGAAATTCACTGAGTTAACCTGTTTCTGGGTATAGCATGCTCTTCCTCCCCCCCACGACAGGTAATCATATAATTAATGCTTAATAATTCATGCAGCTGTATATGCGATTCGAGAGGCACAAGTGTAAAGAGAAGTTACAGTTTCACGCCAAGGTGCTTGTTAAGTGATCTTTGACGGTAGTTTAAGGGTTGTTTCTGGCTGTTGTTTTATCGTTCCGTCTATCTTGTTCTAGATTA
>WNGS01167372.1:8920135-8930234 GCA_020271785.1 Procambarus virginalis | reverse complement strand
GTCGACTGCTGTGGGCTGCATCCTGGGAAAATATTTCTCGTTGCTTGGTAAACAACGTTTGTAAACAGTCGTCTTGTCCCTGACAATAGGTAAAAAAAACAAAGGACACCTGATCAACCAGGCTGTGACTCATACGTCAGGCTGCGAGCAGCCGCGTACAACAGCCTGGTTGACCAGTCCAGCAACAGGAGACCTGGTCGACGACCGGGCCACGGGGACGCTAAGCCCCGAAAACCTCAAGGTAACCTCAAGGTAAGTTAGGTAGGAACCCATTTAAAACACTCCTTCCACTGCTAGTTTAATGATATTTAACTTCTCCCGCTCTCCCGCCTCCTAGGGAGCGGCGAAGGACTCCCAGAATGGGTCTTTGCAAGGGAGTTCCTGAAGGCAGCTGCTTCTTCCTCTGTTCCATGACCGCCTGGGGACACTCTTCCTGCTCGTGTTCTCTCTCGTAAACACGTGCCCTTTCTTCCACACTTCGCAGGAGGGCCTTGTTGATCCCAGCGAGAGGTCTCGAACCCTGGTGCTCTCCTGGGACGCCGTCTGCTCAAACCTCTCCGACTGGCGCGCGAAAACTGCTTTCTTATGACACATGCGCGTCCTCTTTACTGCGTTTGTTAGGCAGGACGGCTGGGTTGATTCTGAGACTGCCTCAGGGCGCTACTTCGTGAAAATTTGAAAGAGGTTTCAAATTTTCCTTAATGTTTGAGCACCATTTTCATAGTCCAGTTCCTTGTCATCATAGTCTAGTTCCTTGTCCTAGCCCAGCCCTTGTCCTCATAGCCCAGCTCCTTGTCCTCATAGCCCAGCTCCTTGTCCTCATAGCCAGCTCCTTGTCCTCATAGCCCAGCTCCTTGTCCTCATAGCCCAGCTCCTTGTCCTCATAGCCCAGCTCCTGGTCCTCATAGCCCAGCTCCTTGTCCTCATAGCCCAGCTCCTGTCCTCATAGTCCAGCTCCTTGTCCTCATAGCCCAGCTCCTGTAATCATAGTCCAACTCCTTGTCCTCATATCTCAAAAGCTTTAATGTCTCGAGTTTCTAAGCTAGAAAGTTTACTATTTAAAGCAAACCTTAGTGCTTCATGCTGGTACTTAGTTTTACAAAGTTGCTTTCTAAAGGTCTTTTTCGTAAGAAATTCATATAAAAGCTGTTTGATTACGATATCTCATTGAAACTATGTTAGCGAAAAGATAACTATGTCTTCCCCTCGTTCTGTGTCCCAAGGTGATGGATGCTGCTTCTCACCATGTTTTTATTTGTCGTGTATCGTAATAAAGTCTGAATAAATTCTAAGTCATGAGTCCGATATCACTTTTCCCTGCATAATCTTTCCTTGCAGTATTGCCAGTGCAATCTGGCCGACTACTCACAGTGGTTATCAAGTGGTAGCTTGGAACAGCAGCACGGAATCCAAATGAATTCCGCCAGATTATGGTCGAATCCAACTCGAACTTTAGGCCGAGAATAAGAGTATCTGTTCCATCATATATCTACTTGAGGCGTGGCCAGTAACGAGTATAGTTCCGTAAACAAGGCCCATTACGGGTTCACCATAGCCCGTGTTACTTGCCCATTACGGGTTCACCATAGCCCGCGCTACTTGCCCACTACGGGATCACCATAGACCGTGCTACTTGCAACTTTTTGTTCCGAGTAGCTGAATCTAAAACAAAAATAACCTGTAAATGCGATGACATGGAGTTTACACGAGGGAAATGGATCCCTGATAAAACATGTGTAAACTAAATGATTTATTCCCCTTAATCCTACGTACGTGGTACAGGAATTCTCTTTGCTCTACGGAGTATATCACAGCTATACAATAGTATACTCGGCCCGCACGGTCTAGTACACTGGTGCCTTAATCTTAACACCGAATTATATGTCATTTGCTGTGGGTAGAAATAGCCTAAGCTACTCCATCCCTACACACAGAGATCATACTAACGTGATGCATCAAATGAACAAATAGTCGATTAAGTCGACTTAATAGTCTAATAGGTCGTAGCTCAGTCGATTAAGGCAGTGTCTGGGATGCTCCTGGACGCAGGTTCGAATCCCCGTCACGGGCCCATGTGGATTTGTTTGCTCCATCCCTTTGAGATGGAGGGACTCAATTAGGGACAAAAATGCTACAATCTTCAGTGTCCGGAATTCCACGTGAGAGGTACACAACGTTATAGACGGGAAGATCAGTATGACACTACTGGCAATTTTTTAGAGGAAGGCAGAAACAGAGCAGAAAATATAAGAGAGAGGAACAGTCAGATGGAACCACCACAGGATTACAGAGGGGAAGGGAGATACCCACAAGTCGAATACACATTACCAACAAACACACAGGTACTACACCACACAACACTCGCCCCACTACCGAAACTGGACGAATCACTTCGAAAACAACACACCCTGGACGCAAACACAGTGGCCCCCTTACCAGAGCCTCAGATATTAACACCAAGTAAGGCATCCAGCACTTCCACTACCACGATAACATCATTTATATTTGCCAACATTCAAGGTATAAAAACACGCAAATCCAACAAAGTTCACTTTATAGATGGTCTCCTTCATGAGGCAAATGCAGTGTTTGCAGCCCTAACAGAAACCCACACAAAGGACTACCATGATGGTGAAATATGGATCTCAGAGTACAATCTTTTCAGATGTGATAGGAAACACCGGCTTCAGGGTGGGGTCAGCCTATACATCAAAGACACACTCATCTGTACTGAGCTGCTAAACACCTCAATGATATGGTGGAAGTGCTGATAATCAAAATAGAGATTATAAATGTAGTTATTGTCCTTGTATATAAGTCACCGGAGGCAAACCCTCAGCAGTTTAAAGACCAACTAATGAAAGTAGAACACTGCTTGGAAAACCTCACAAATCCAGCTCGAACATCATTCTGCTTGGGGACTTCAACCTACGGCACCTGAAATGGAAGCACCTGGCTAATACAGTAATATCAGAAAGAATACCAGGAAGTAGCCTTAATGAACAGGCACATGCAAATGACCTGCTACGGATGTGCGACAGGTTTGCCTTAAACCAGCAAATAGTAGAACCAACCAGGAAGGAGAACACGCTGGACCTCATTTTCACTAATAATGATGAATTGATCAGGAACATAATGATTACAAATACCTGTTACTCAGATCACAACTTAATTGAAGTTATGACAACCATGGGGAATAGACCTTCAAAACCAGTCCAGATTCCCGGTGGAGGAGATTTCAGCAAATTCAACTTCAATAATAAACAGATAAACTGGGAGCAAATAAACCAGGACTTCACAGAAATAAACTGGGAAGAACAGCTAGGAAATGCGAACCTGAACCAGTGCCTGGAAAAAATAAGCTCAGTAGCACTAGAAATATGTACAAACCGCATCCCCCTAAGAAAAAAGAGGAAGAGATGCAGATTGGAACGAGAACGTCGTTCCCTATATAGGCGAAGAAAACGAATCGCGGTACAACTTGAGAGTCGCACCCTATCTCAGGAACGGCGAAGAAGGTTAGGTAGCGAAATAGGAAAATTGAACTCAAGCTACAAGAATCATACAAAACGCAGGAGAGGGAAAGAGAGCAAAAGGCCATCAGTGAAATAGAGAGAAACCCGAAATATTTTTTCTCCTATGCAAAATCAAGATCAAAAACCACATCTAGTATCGGGCCCCTGCGAAAGGAAGATGGAACTTTCACCGATGACAACAAAGAAATGAGCGAGCTACTGAGGAAGCAATACGACTCTGTCTTTAGCGAGCCATTAAACGCACTAAAGATCGATAACCCAAATGAATTTTTCATGGATATGATACCAACATCAAATCATATATCAGACGTCACCCTATCCCCACTGGATTTTGAAGAAGCCATAAACAGTATGCCTATGCACTCCGCACCAGGCCCGGATTCTTGGAACTCCATATTCATCAAGAACTGTAAAAAACCACTATCGCAGGCCCTTCACATTCTGTGGAGACAAAGCCTAGATACTGGCGTTATTCCTGATATACTAAAAACAGCAGAGATAGCACCACTTCATAAAGGAGGAAATAAGGCAGAGGCAAAAAATTACAGACCGATAGCACTAACATCGCACATCATAAAAATTTTTGAGAGAGTGCTAAGAAGTAAGATCACAAAATACATGGAATCACAGCATCTCCATAACCCCGGACAACATGGTTTCAGAACAGGGCGCTCTTGCCTGTCGCAGTTGCTGGACCACTATGATATGGCATTAGATGCTATGGAAGACAAACAAAACGCTGATGTAATTTACACAGATTTTGCAAAAGCTTTTGATAAATGTGACCATGGTGTTATTGCCCATAAAATGCGCTCAAAAGGAATTACCGGAAAAGTAGGCAGATGGATCTACAATTTCCTGACCAACAGAACCCAATGTGTAATAGTCAACAAAATAAAATCCAACCCGTCAACCGTTAAGAGCTCAGTCCCCCAGGGTACTGTGCTTGCTCCAGTACTTTTTCTCATCCTTATATCGGACATAGACAAGAACACAACCTATAGCACTGTATCATCCTTTGCAGATGACACTAGGATCTTCATGAGAGTAGGCAACATAGAGGACACGGCGAACCTCCAGTCAGATGTAGATCAGGTCTTTCTATGGGCTACAGAAAATAATATGGTGTTTAACGAAGACAAGTTCCAGCTCATGCGCTATGGAAAAAATGAAAATATAAAAACTGAAACCACGTACAAAACTCAGGCAAATCATAACATAGAACGAAAAGGCAATGTAAAGGATCTGGGTGTACTCATGTCGGAAGACCTTACCTTTAAAGAACACAATAAAGTAGCCGTCACAACTGCAAGAAAAATGACAGGTTGGATAACAAGAACTTTTCACACTAGAGATGCTATACCGATGATGACACTTTTCAAAACGCTTGTGCTCTCTAGAGTGGAGTACTGCTGCACAATGACAGCCCCTTTCACTGCGGGTGAAATTGCTGACCTGGAGAGCGTGCAGAGATCCTTTACTGCTAGAATCCACTCGGTAAAACATCTAAACTATTGGGACCGACTAAAGAGCCTAAATCTGTATTCCCTTGAGCGCAGGCGGGAGAGATACATAATAATTTACACGTGGAAAATATTAGAGGGGCTGGTCCCAAACCTGCACACAGAAATAACATCACATGAGACCAGAAGACATGGCAGGATGTGCAGAATACCCCCGTTGAAAAGCAGAGGTGCAACTGGTACTCTGAGAGAGAACTCTATCAACATCAGAGGCCCGAGACTGTTCAACACGCTTCCACTACACATAAGGGACATAACTGGCAAACCCCTCACAGTGTTCAAGAGAGAACTGGATAAGCACCTCCAAAGGATACCTGATCAACCAGGCTGTGACTCATACGTCAGGCTGCGAGCAGCCGCGTCCAACAGCCTGGTTGATCAGTCCAGCAACCAGGAGGCCTGGTCGATGACCGGGCCGCGGGGACGATAAGCCCCGGAAGCACCTCAAGGTATCCTCAAGGAGATGTATTTCTTTCTTGTCTCAATAAACATACTTGAACTTGAATGCCATTTGCTTCAAAGCTTCATGCAGGTCGGCGTTATTATTAACGTTATAAGTTTATATTAGTTTAATATTAACTTTAGCGGGGTGTCCGCAAGCTCTAGCTCCTGGTCTTGAAATACATCCTCACCCACATTAACAACCACTCTATGTATAATGCATGAATTTCCTACACAACGCTGATTGTTATTCACATCTTGTGTTGTATTAGTTTCCACCAAGTATCGTTATGCATTGTTAAAATTATACACTTTACAGCCACTGTAAATACACTTATCATTGCCTTATTATTTTTATTATTTCTTATTTTTAATTAGATGAGAAGTCGATCGGACACAAGTACATCCTTGGGAGCTGCTTGGCCAATGGCCAATACGTCGTAGGGGATATATTTATGTCCTGTAACAAAAAGGAAGTGAAAGTGGCTTTGTTTACCTCAAGGGGTCTCTGGAGACCGCTTAACCGGAGTGTCTGGTTAAACCGTACACTACAGCAGCCGCCATTAATGTTCCGGAGGCGGCCGGGAAGCCTCCTCCTCCTAGACCAGGGGTCTCCAAACTTTTCAATGTAAGGGCCACATTATATATTTCCCATATTTATGCGGGCCGAAGGAATAAAAAATGAAAAAAAATCAGTGCCAGTAATTTACTTTCCTCAAATATTAAAGTATAAACATGGAAAAATTAAAACATATCTTTTTGGAAAAAATTAGGGTAAACTAAATAGATTCCTGCCTTTAGTTTTATGCAACCAAATTAGTGTGACGAATGATACTGTCGTTTTGACTTCAAAATTTCATTAAAATCAGGTTCCAGATTAGATGAGCCAATTGTAAGAATTGATTTCAAGTGATCATCAGACAAATTTGATGAAACAGTTTCCCTGAAACAGAAGCAGCGAAGCCCCACTCGCCCTCCATCCCCACAATATACAGTTATACACAGCTGATTGGTTGTAATGAACAACACATACCTACCAGTAATAGTATCTGTGCGTCACACTATCGAGAGAGAGGAAAACTGACTCGGGCTGAGCGCCACCAGTCAGCAGCCCCAGCTTTGAATAATTCTGCGATGCCATTCGTACGATAATTATTTTTTCAAGGCCACCACACAGGGATTTGTTTGGCGGGCCGGATGAAATTATGTGGCGGGCCGGATGTGGCCCGCGGGCCATAGTTTGGAGACCCCTGTCCTAGACGACTCGTCTTCACAATGATCAACAATCAGTTCTTGAAATAGAATTGTTATTTTGGTTTCGTGCTGCTTAGCGAATACTGTTAGCGGCGAGGGTAACATGTAGACGTTTGTGTGGGTTTTTGTTTTCTTCCCGTCACGTGATGTGCGACGGAGCTCATAGAGGTTCAATCACCACCACCGCCACCAGCAATAGTGGTACGAACAGCAGCAGCGGCAGCAACAGCAGAAACAGGAGCGGCAGGAGCGGCAGCAGCAACAGCAGCAGCAGCAACAGCAGCAACAGCAGCAGCAGCAGCAACAT
Source organism: Procambarus virginalis (assembly GCA_020271785.1). Taxonomy (NCBI): domain Eukaryota; kingdom Metazoa; phylum Arthropoda; class Malacostraca; order Decapoda; family Cambaridae; genus Procambarus; species Procambarus virginalis. Next base: position 8,923,173 of record WNGS01167372.1, on the reverse strand, counting down.
CAGCAGCAACAGCAACATCAACAGCAACAGCAGCGCGTAGACTCGCTGAAGACTCCTGATAGACCAGGCAGATTGATTGATTGATAAAGATTAAGCCACCCAAGAGGTGGCACGGGCATGAATAGCCCGTAAGTGGTGGCCCTTATGGGCCATTAACAGTATCGAGAGATGATACTGGAGATCTGTGGAGGTGCGACAGCACCCTGCGTGACGGGAGATGTCTCCCGGACCAAATGGTGACCAAATGGTGAGACCAGGCAGCGGCTCCCTCTAACAAATACCGCCGCGCGCTGCGAAGTTCCCGCCATTCCCCCCCCCCCCCAACCCCACCTCTCTCCCAGCTGATTAATGATCACGTGACATTCCGCGAAGCGAGAAGATGGCGGATGTCGCGCCGGTGTCTCGGGGAAGCTACTACATCCGATTTCTAGGAATTCCATTTACATCGAAAGCGGCGCTTCGAAACGAAGAACCACAACATCTTCATAAATACATATTTCCTTGCATTAGCAACAAAAAATATACAGCTGTACGAATCTCAGGTAATAAATCTTCTTTGTATGGGTCATTAAGACATTGGCTCCAAGTAATTGGATATTACCTGCCCTCAGGAGCTGCCGAAGTAGCCTCTTGCAGTCACATCGAACTCCCGAAGTAGCCTCTTGCAGTCACATCGAACTCCCGAAGTAGCCTCTTGCAGTCACATCGAACTCCCGAAGAAACCTCGGAGACCTGCTCCTGAAGACGACTTATTTTACGGCTGGCAGACACCATGACGACCAGCTCGGCGACCAGCCTCCAACAGGCTGGTCGATGCCCACCTCTCCAGCTGGGCTCCATCCGGCTCACAGCATCCGGAACAAGTTTTGGGGGACGGAGATAACATGTAGTGTAGCGTCATTTTCCGCGTGCTTGAACACCAGTGAACAGTGATGAGGGGAAGAGGAGAGAAGGGAAGCGAGGGGAGGAGGTGAGGGGTGAAAGGAAGGGGACAGGGTGAAGGAAGGGGTCAGGGTAAAGGAAGGGGTGAGGGTGATGGAAGGGTTCAGGGGAGGGGATATAGTGAGAGGGAGAGAGCTGGGAATGTTTGAAGAGAGGGAAAAAGAAGAAGTGAGGATCTAAGATCTAAGTTCCTCACATTCTAAGATCCTCACTCCTAAGATATTAAAGATCTAAGAGTTAATATATCACACCGAACCTGTCTCCTGAAGTCCACATTAAAAGGATTTCATCAGCACTGTATGCAAGGCTGGCTGACATCACAACTGCCTTTAGTAACTTGTGAAGGAATCATTCAGATCCTTGTATTCCACACATGTAAGACCAGACCTGGAGTATGCAGCTCCTGACAAGGCATGGAGCCCGTGCCTTGTCAAGCATAAGTCGAAGCTGGAGAAGGTTCAACTAGATTAGTAAAAGAACAAAAAGGTATGAGTTACGAGGAAAGGCTATATGAATTGCACCTCACGGCACTGGAAGACAGAAGAGTTAGAGGAGACATGATCACTACCTATAAAATTGTCAGAGGAACTGACATGGTAGATAAAATATTTAGCACGGGTGGAACACGAACAAGGGGACACAGGTGGAAACTGAGTACCCAATTGAGCGACAGGAACGTTAGAAAGAACTTTTTCAGTGTCAGAGTAGTTAACAGCTGGAATGCATTAGGCAGTGATGAGGTGGAGGCTGACTCCATACACAGTTTCAAATGCAAATTATCCTTAATTGCTTTCTACAGTTAGGATTAACTATAGATAAGGGTGTGTCGGTCTCCTAGCGGCTTGTGTCTAATCAATATTTGACCCTAAAATTGATTAGATGAACTCATCAGGCGAATTCCTAACTTATCAATTATAATCAATTATAATGAACATGTAAAAATGCTAATATAAACACACACACACACACACACACACACACACACACACACACACACACACACACACACACACTGAGGAGATAAAAAAAATTCCTAACAGATATAGCATATGAAACAGAGCTCAGGGGAAAGACGGCCCAAGACATGATGGACTACATCACGCAGAAGTGCAAGGACGCAGCAAACAAGTTTGTCCCAGTCCAAAAGGAAAACAGTGAAATGAAGATGAGAAACCCATGGTTAATCAGAGATGTAGGCTAGCTAAGCGGCAAAGTAAAAGGGCATGGAGAAACTATAGGAATAACAGGACACTTGAGAGCAGAGAAAGATATCAGAATGCCAGAAATGAATATGTCAGGATGAGAAAAGAGGCAGAAAGACAATACGAAAATGACATCGCAAGCAAGGCAAAGACTCAGCCTAAATTGCTGCTTAGCCACATCAGGAGAAAAAACAACAGTAAAGGAACAGGTTATGAAATTAAGAATAGGGGAAGAAGGATTCACGACAAACGACAAGGAAGTGTGCGAGGAACTGAGTAAGAAATTCCAGGAGGTCTTCACCTTAGAGCAAGGAGAAATCCCACAGATAAGAGAGGGAATAGCTAACCAGGATCCACTGGAAGAGTTTGAGATTACCAGCGGGGAAGTAAGGAAGTGTTTACTAGAGTTGGATGGTGACAAAGGCTATAGGCCCAGACGGAATCTCCCCTTGGATACTAAAGGAAGGAGCAGAAGAACTGTGCCTGCCACTCTCCATAGTGTACAACAAATCACTGGTAACAGGGGAACTGCCAGAAATTTGGAAAGCAGCTAACGTAGTCCCGATATACAAGAAAGGATAGACAGGAGGCACTGAACTACAGGCCAGTGTCCCTAACCTGCATAGCATGCAAGCTGATGGAGAAGATTGTGCGAAGAAAAGCTAGTGGAACATCTGGAGCGAAAGAACTTTGTAACACAGCATCAACATGGGATCAGGGATGGCAGATCCTGCTCACAGGGTTACTTGAATTCTACGACCAGGCAACAAAAATCAGCAAGAAAGAGAGGGTGGGCAGACTGCATATTTTGAATTGTCAGAAAGCCTTTGATACAGTGCCACACAAGAGGCTAGTGAAAAAAACTGGAGATGCAGGCCGGTGTGAAAGGGAAGG
>WNGS01167372.1:8906145-8919135 GCA_020271785.1 Procambarus virginalis | reverse complement strand
AGTGCTGCTAGGTTTATATATGACGAATAATGTATACTTATACATAATATCTATACAACACACACGGGAATTTTCCAGGTGTTTATAGAGCTTTGTATGCAAAATTTATCATACACGTTGGTTCAGTATATACAGATTATATAAGTTTAGATTCAGAAAGCTTTGTATACTGGTTTGGAACAGTGACGTAATAGGCTTATGAGTGAGTTTTGTGTGTGTATTGTACATACACAAAGACGTATTTTCCTCACTTATTATGTTCTTGTGTATTTATTTTGATTGTTACAGTCGTAGTGATTGTGGTGACGTTACTTACCTAATTGTGCAGCAGGGGTTGAGTTCGGCTCTTTGGTCCCGCCTCTCATCTGTCAATCAACTGATGTACAAATTCCTGAGCCTACTGGGCTCAGGATTAGTGTTAGTCAGATTCCTGTTAGCCTACAGGGCTCGTTAGTGTTAGTGATTGTGGTGGTAGTAAAACAATAAGCTTTGTATTAGACAAGATGGACCGTGTAATCTTAAACCCTACATATTATATATGATATATATATAATATTATATTATAATATATATATATATATATATATATATATATATATATATTATATATTATATATATATATAATATTATATATATATATTATATATAGCATATATATATATATATATATATATATATATATATATATATATATATATTATATATATAGTATATCTATATTATATATATTAGATATATAATTATATATATATGTCGTACCTAGTAGCCAGAGCTCACTTTTTGGGCCTACTATGCAGGCCCCATTTGCCTAATAAGCCAAAGTTTTCCTGAATTAATATATTTTCTCTAATTTTTTCTTATGAAATGATAAACCTACCCATTTCATTATGTATGAGGTAAATTTTTTTATTGGATAAAAATTATGTAGATTATGACCCGACCTAACCGAACCCTACCAACCTACCTAACCTACTTTATAGGTTAGGTTAGGTTAGGTAGCCGAAAAAGTTAGTGTTAGGTTAGGTTAGGTAGGTTAGGTAGTCGAAAAAACAATTAATTCATGAAACTTGGCCTATTAGGCAAATTGGGCCTTGCATAGTAGGCTGAGAAGTGCGTTCTGGGGCTACTAGGTACGACATATATATATATATAACCATTGACCCGAGGGAGAAACAGTGAGGTGAAGCCTTCACACCAGTGACATTTTAACCTGGCAACAGTCACTCAATGTAACCAACCTATTCAACACCAGATTACCAATTTGTAATCTGAAAAAACAATGTTACAGTAATAGGTGTAACTGACATACTGTTAATAGATCTTAAATAAGTGTATCCAGTTAATTGTGTTTCATTTCAGGAACATAAACGAATTCGACGAAACAGTTTCATCTGTTCTTTTGCCTCTCGTCCTTCCGATTCGATTGCCTGGTAGGGAGAGAGGTTTGCTAGCATTCCTTGACACCTGATGCCTCTGTTCACCTTGCAGTAAACAGGTATCTGTCAGTCGGTCGACTGCTGTGGGTTGCATTCTAAGGAAATATTTCTCGTTGGCTTGACAAACAACGTTGGTAAACAGTCGTCTTGTCCCTGACAATAGGTAAAAAAACAAAGGACACCTGATCAACCAGGCTGTGACTCATACGTCAGGCTGCGAGCAGCCGCGTCCAACAGCCTGGTTGACCAGTCCAGCAACCAGGAGACCTGGTCGACGACCGGGCCACGGGGACGCTAAGCCCCGAAAACACCTCAAGGTAACCTCAAGGTAAGGTAGGTAGGAACCCATTTAAAAACACTCCTTCACTGCTAGTTTCATGATATTTAACTTCTCCCGTCTCTCCCGCCTCCCTAGGGAGCAGGCGAAGGACTCCCAGAATGGGTCTTTGCAAGGGAGTTCCTGAAGGCAGCTGCTTCTTCCTCCTGTTCCATGACCGCCTGGGGGACACTCTTCCTGCCTCGTGTTCTCTCTCGTAAACACGTGCCCTTTCTTCACACCTTCGGCAGGAGGGCCTTGTTGATCCCAGCGAGAGGTCTCGACACCCTGGTGGCTCTCCTGGGACGTCGTCTGCTCAAACCTCTCCGACTTGGCGCGCGAAACTGCTTTCTTACGACACATGCGCGTCCTCTTTACTGCGTTTTGTTAGGCAGGACGGCTGTGTTGATTCTGAGACTGCCTCAGGCCGCTACTTCGTGAAAATTTGAAAGAGGTTTCAAATTTTCCTTAATGTTTGAGCACCATCTTCATAGTCCAGTTCCTTGTCCTCATAGTCTAGTTCCTTGTCCTCATAGCCCAGCTCCTTGTTCTCATAGCCCAGCTCCTTGTCCTCATAGCCCAGCTCCTTGTCCTCATAGCCCAGCTCCTTGTCCTCATAGCCCAGCTCCTTGTCCTCATAGCCCAGCTCCTTGTCCTCATAGCCCAGCTCCTTGTCCTCATAGCCCAGCTCCTTGTCCTCATAGTCTAGCTCCTTGTCCTCATAGCCCAGCTCCTTGTCCTCATAGCCCAGCTCCTTGCCCTCATAGCCCAGCTCCTTGCCCTCATAGCCCAGCTCCTTGCCCTCATATCTCAAAAAGCTTTAATGTCTCTAAGTTTCTAAGCTAGAAAGTTTCTACTATAAAGCAGAAACCTTAGTGCTTTCTTGCTGGTACTTAGGTTTACAAAGTTGCTTTCTAAAGGTCTTTTTTCGTAAGAAATTCATAAAAGCTGTTTGATTACGATATCTCATTTGAAACTATGTTAGCGAAAAGATAACTATGTCTTCCCCTCGTTCTGTGTCCCAAGGTGATGTGATGCTGCTTCTCACCATGTTTATTTTGTCACTGTTATCGTAATAAATTCTATGTATAAATTCTAAGTCATGAGTCCGATATCACTTTTCCCTGCATAATCTTTCCTTGCAGTATTGCCAGTGCAATCTGGCCGACTACTCACAGTGGTTATCAAGTGGTAGCTTGGAACAACAGCACGGAATCCAAATGAATTCCGCCAGATTATTGGGCGAATCCAACTCGAACCTGTTAGGCCGAGAATAAGAGTATCTGTTCCATCATATATCTACTTGAGGCGTGGCCAGTAACGAGTATAGTTCCCGTAAACAAGCCCATTACGGGTTCACCATAGCCCGTGCTACTTGCCCACTACGGGTTCACCATAGACCGTGCTACTTGCCCACTACGGGATCACCATAGACCGTGCTACCTGCAACTTTTTGTTCCGAGTAGCTGAATCTAAAACAACAAATAACCTGTAAATGGGATGACATGGAGTTTACACGAGGGAGAATGGATCCCTGATAAAACAATGTGTAAACTAATGATTTATTCCCCTTAATCCTACGTACGTGGTACAGGAATTATCTTTGCTCTACGAAGTATATCACAGCTATACAATAGTATACTCGGCCCGCACGGTCCAGTAAACTGGTGCCCTAATCTTAACACCGAAATTATATGTCATTTGCTGTGGGGTAGAAATAGCCTAAGCTACTCCATCCCTACACACAGATCACACTAACGTGATGCATCAAATGAACAATAATCGATTAAGTCGACTTAATAGTCGTAGTTAATAGTCTAATAGTCGTAGCTCAGTCGATTAAGGCAGTGTCTGGGATGCTCCTGGACGCAGGTTCGAATCCTCGTCACGGCCCTTGTGGATTTGTTGTACTCCATCCCTTTGAGATGTATTTCTTTCTTGTTTCAATAAACATACTTGAATGCCATTTGCTTCAAAGCTTCATGCAGGTCGGCGTTATATTAACGTTATAAGTTAATATTAAGTTTAATATTAACTTATAACGGGTGTCCGCCAAGCTCTAGCTCCTGGTCTTGAAATACATCCTCACCCACATTAACAACCACTCTATGTATAATGCATGAATTTCCTACACTACGCTGATTGTTATTCACATCTTGTGTTGTATTAGTTTCCACCAAGTATCGTTATGCATTGTTAAAATTATACACTTTACAGCCACGTAAATACACTTATCATTGCCTTATTATTTTTATTATTTCTTATTTTTAATTAGATGAGAAGTCAATCGGATACAAGTACATCCTTGGGAGCTGCTTGGCCAATGGCCAATACGTCGTAGGGGATATATTATGTCCTGTAACAAAAGAAAGTGAAAGTGGCTTTGTTTACCTCAAGGGTCTCTGGAGACCGCTTAACCGGAGTGCCTGGTTAAACCGTACACTACAGCAGCCGCCATTAATGTTCCGGAGGCGGCCGGGAAGCCTCCTCCTCCTAGACGACTCGTCTTCACAATGATCAACAATCAGTTCTTGAAATAGAATTGTTATTTTGGTTTCGTGCTGCTTAGCGAATACTGTTAGCGCGAGGGTAACATGTAGACGTTTGTGTGGGTTTTTGTTTTCTTCCCGTCACGTGATGTGCGACGGAGCTCATAGAGGTTCAATCACCACCACCGCCACCAGCAATAGTGGTACGAACAGCAGCAGCGGCAGCAACAGCAGAAACAGGAGCGGCAGGAGCGGCAGTAGCAACAGCAACAACAGCAGCAACAGCAGCAGCAGCACAGCAGCAACAGCAGCAGCAGCAGCAGCAGCAACAGCAACATCAACAGCAACAGCAGCAACAGCAGCGCGTAGACTCGCTGAAGACTCCTGATAGACCAGGCAGCGGCTCCCTCTAACAAATACCGCCGCGCGCTGCGAAGTTCCCGCCATTCCCCCCCCCCCCCAACCCCACCTCTCTCCCAGCTGATTAATGATCACGTGACATTCCGCGAAGCGAGAAGATGGCGGATGTCGCGCCGGTGTCTCGGGGAAGCTACTACATCCGATTTCTAGGAATTCCATTTACATCGAAAGCGGCGCTTCGAAACGAAGAACCACAACATCTTCATAAATACATATTTCCTTGCATTAGCAACAAAAAATATACAGCTGTACGAATCTCAGGTAATAAATCTTCTTTGTATGGGTCATTAAGACATTGGCTCCAAGTAATTGGATATTACCTGCCCTCAGGAGCTGCCGAAGTAGCCTCTTGCAGTCACATCGAACTCCCGAAGTAGCCTCTTGCAGTCACATCGAACTCCCGAAGTAGCCTCTTGCAGTCACATCGAACTCCCGAAGTAGCCTCTTGCAGTCACATCGAACTCCCGAAGAAACTCTGAGACCTGCTGCTGAAGACGACTTATTTTACGGCTGGCAGACACCATGACGACCAGCTCGGCGACCAGCCTCCAACAGGCTGGTCGATGCCCACCTCTCCAGCTGGGCTCCATCCGGCTCACAGCATCCGGAACAAGTTTTGGGGGACGGAGATAACATGTAGTGTAGCGTCATTTTCCGCGTGCTTGAACACCAGTGAACAGTGATGAGGGGAAGAGGAGAGAAGGGAAGCGAGGGGAGGAGGTGAGGGGTGAAAGGAAGGGGACAGGGTGAAGGAAGGGGTCAGGGTGAAGGAAGGGGTGAGGGTGATGGAAGGGTTCAGGGAAGGAGATATAGTGAGAGGGAGAGAGCTGGGAATGTTTGAAGAGAGGGAAAAAGAAGAAGTGAGGATCTAAGATCTAAGTTCCTCACATCCTAAGATCCTCACTCCTAAGATATTAAAGATCTAAGAGTTAATATATCACACCGAACCTGTCTCCTGAAGTCCACATCAAAAGGATTTCATCAGCACTGTATGCAAGGCTGGCTGACATCACAACTGCCTTTAGTAACTTGTGAAGGAATCATTCAGATCCTTGTATTCCACACATGTAAGACCAGACCTGGAGTATGCAGCTCCTGACAAGGCATGGAGCCCGTGCCTTGTCAAGCATAAGTCGAAGCTGGAGAAGGTTCAACTAGATTAGTTAAAGAACAAAAAGGTATGAGTTACGAGGAAAGGCTATATGAATTGCACCTCACGGCACTGGAAGACAGAAGAGTTAGAGGAGACATGATCACTACCTATAAAATTGTCAGAGGAACTGACATGGTAGATAAAATATTTAGCACGGGTGGAACACGAACAAGGGGACACAGGTGGAAACTGAGTACCCAATTGAGCGACAGGAACGTTAGAAAGAACTTTTTCAGTGTCAGAGTAGTTAACAGCTGGAATGCATTAGGCAGTGATGAGGTGGAGGCTGACTCCATACACAGTTTCAAATGCAAATTATCCTTAATTGCTTTCTACAGTTAGGATTAACTATAGATAAGGGTGTGTCGGTCTCCTAGCGGCTTGTGTCTAATCAATATTTGACCCTAAATTGATTAGATGAACTCATCAGGCGAATTCCTAACTTATCAATTATAATCAATATAATGAACATGTAAAAATGCTAATATAAACAACTCACACACACACACACACACACACACACACACACACACACACACACACACACACACACACACACACACACACAATGAGGAGATAAAAAAATTCCTAACAGATATAGCATATGAAAGCTCAGGGGAAAGACGGCCCAAGACATGATGGACTACATCACGCAGAAGTGCAAGGACGCAGCAAACAAGTTTGTCCCAGTCCAAAAGGAAAAACAGTGAAATGAAGATGAGAAACCCATGGTTTAATCAGAGATGTAGGCTAGCTAAGCAGCAAAGTAAAAGGGCATGGAGAAACTATAGGAATAACAGGACACTTGAGAGCAGAGAAAGATATCAGAATGCCAGAAATGAATATGTCAGGATGAGAAGAGAGGCAGAAAGACAATACGAAAATGACATCGCAAGCAAGGCAAAGACTCAGCCTAAATTGCTGCTTAGCCACATCAGGAGAAAAACAACAGTAAAGGAACAGGTTATGAAATTAAGAATAGGGGAAGAAGGATTCACTACAAACGACAAGGAAGTGTGCGAGGAACTGAGTAAGAATTCCAGGAGGTCTTCACCTTAGAGCAAGGAGAAATCCCACAGATAAGAGAGGGAATAGCTAACCAGGATCCACTGGAAGAGTTTGAGATTACCAGCGGGGAAGTAAGGAAGTGTTTACTAGAGTTGGATGTGACAAAGGCTATAGGCCCAGATGGAATCTCCCTTGGATACTAAAGGAAGGAGCAGAAGAACTGTGCCTGCCACTCTCCATAGTGTACAACAAATCACTGGTAACAGGGGAACTGCCAGAAATTTGGAAAGCAGCTAAGTAGTCCCGATATACAAGAAAGGGGATAGACAGGAGGCACTGAACTACAGGCCAGTGTCCCTAACCTGCATACCATGCAAGCTGATGGAGAAGATTGTGCGAAGAAAGCTAGTGGAACATCTGGAGCGAAAGAACTTTGTAACACAGCATCAACATGGGATCAGGGATGGCAGGTCCTGCCTCACAGGGTACTTGAATTCTACGACCAGGCAACAAAAATCAGGCAAGAAAGAGAAGGTGGGCAGACTGCATTTTTGGATTGTCAGAAAGCCTTTGATACAGTACACACAAGAGGCTAGTGAAAAACTGGAGATGCAGGCCGGTGTGAAAGGGAAGGTACTCCATTGGATAAGGAGTACCTAAGTAACAGGAGACAACGAGTCAGTGTGAGGGGTGAGGTCTCAGATTGGCGAGACGTTACAAGTGGAGTCCCGCAGGGATCAGTCCTTGGACCTATACTGTTTCTGATATATGTAAATGATCTCCCAGAGGGGTATAGAATCGTTCTCTCAATGTTTGCTGATGATGCAAAAATTATGAGGAGGATTGAAACAGAGGATGATAGTAGGAGGCTACAAGATGACCTAGACAGACTGAGTGAATGGTCCAACAATGGCTGTTGAAGTTCAACCGAGTAAATGCAAAGTAATGAAACTAGGCAGTGGAAACAGGAGGCCAGACACAGATATACAGAATAGGAGATGAAGTACTTAATGAAACGGACAGAGAGAAAGATCTAGGAGTTGATATCACACCAAACTGTCTCCTGAAGCCCACATAAAAAGAATAACGTGCGGCATATGCGAGGTGGCTAACATCAGAACAGCGTTCAGGAACCTGTGTAAGGAATATTCAGAATCTNACAGGAGAAAACGAGTCAGTGTGAGGGGTGAGGTCTCAGATTGGCGAGACGTTACAAGTGGAGTCCCGCAGGGATCAGTCCTTGGACCTATACTGTTTCTGATATATGTAAATGATCTCCCAGAGGGTATAGAATCGTTTCTCTCAATGTTTGCTGATGATGCAAAAATTATGAGGAGGATTGAAACAGAGGATGACAGTAGGAGGCTACAAGATGACCTAGACAGACTGAGTGAATGGTCCAACAAATGACTGTTGAAGTTCAACCCGAGTAAATGCAAAGTAATGAAACTAGGCAGTGGAAACAGGAGGCCAGACACAGAATACAGAATAGGAGATGAAGTACTTAATGAAACGGACAGAGAGAAAGATCTAGGAGTCGATATCACACCAAACCTGTCTCCTGAAGCCCACATAAAAAGAATAACGTTTGCGGCATATGCGAGGCTGGCTAACATCAGAACAGCGTTCAGGAACCTGTGTAAGGAATCATTCAGAATCTTGTACACCACATATGTAAGACCAATCCTGGAGTATGCGGCCCCAGCATGGAGCCCGTATCTTGTCAAGCACAAGACGAAGCTGGAAAAAGTCCAAAGGTATGCCACTAGACTAGTCCCAGAACTAAGAGGCATGAGTTACGAGGAAAGGCTGCGAGAACTGCACCTTACGACCCTGGAGGACAGAAGAGTAAGGGGAGACATGATCAAAACCTACAAAATCCTCAGGGGAATCGACCGGGTAAACAAGGATAAACTATTCAACACTGGTGGTACGCGAACAAGGGGACACAGGTGGAAACTGAGTACCCACATGAGCCACAGGGACGTTAGAAGGAACTTTTTCAGTGTCAGAGTAGTTAACGGATGGAATGCATTAGGCAGTGATGTGGTGGAGGCCGACTCCATACACAGTTTTAAATGTAGATATGATAGAGCCCAGTAGGCTCGGGAATCTGTACACCAGTTGATTGACAGTTGAGAGGCGGGACCAAAGAGCCAAAGCTCAACCCCCGCAAGCACAAATAGGTGAGTACAAATAGGTGAGTGCACACGCGCACACACACACACACACACACACACACACACACACACACACACACACACACACACAGCATAAAATATTTACATAAATATACAGATGTAATTTATGTATATACCTATGTATCAATCACAGCGGGCGGGTCGTATTGGTCTTCATAAAGACCATCCGTCACCCACAAAGTCCTCTCAGCTATCCAATAACTCTGACAGGGCTCGAACGCAAGTCGGGACGGCAACACATCAGCCGGATTCCAGCTTTGTGTTATGGTGGCGCGTGGCGGCGGTGGTAGTGGTGTGTTGGTCTGTGCTCCGGCACTACCACTAGCAGCACTACAACCACAATTAACACAACCACAAGCACCATCACTACAACCACCACCACTACAAGTACCACCACCACAAGCAACACCACCACACTTCTATCACCAAACCACCCCTACCACAATATCACCACCACCACCCACCATCACCCACCACCATACCATCACAACCATCACCACCACCACCACCCACCACCATACCACCACCACCCACCACCATACCACAACCACCACCACCCACCACAACCACCACCACCCACCACCACCATAAACAATCCAGCCAGCTCAACATAACGGAGATTTCTAAACATTATTACCCAAAATATATGGAAGCCGCTGTCATTGTTTCTCAATAATGAAGAATTTACGACTCGAGTATTACTCGAGCGTGGAGTGTGTGTGTAGAGTGTCACTCAAGCGTGAAGTGTGTGTGTGTGTAGAGTGTCACTCAGGCATGGAGTGTGTGTGCAGAGTATCACTCAAGCGTGGAGAGTGTGTGTAGAGTGTCACTCAAGCGTGAAGTGTGTGTGTGTGTAGAGTGTCACTCAAGCATGGAGTGTGTGTGTAGAGTGTCACTCAAGCGTGGAGTGTGTGTGTAGAGTACCACTCAAGCGTGGAGTGTGTGTGTGTGGAGTACCACTCAAGCGTGGAGTGTGTGTGTGTGTGTGTAGAGTACCACTCAAGCGTGGAGTGTGTGTGTGTGTGTGTGTAGAGTACCACTCAAGCGTGGAGTGTGTGTGTGTGTGTAGAGTACCACTCAAGCGTGGAGTGTGTGTGTGTGTGTAGAGTACCACTCAAGCGTGGAGTGTGTGTGTGTGTAGAGTACCACTCAAGCGTGGAGTGTGTGTGTGTGTGTAGAGTACCACTCAAGCGTGGAGTGTGTGTGTGTGTGTGTGTGTGTAGAGTACCACTCAAGCGTGGAGTGTGTGTGTGTGTGTAGAGTACCACTCAAGCGTGGAGTGTGTGTGTGTGTGTAGAGTACCACTCAAGCGTGGAGTGTGTGTGTGTAGAGTACCACTCAAGCGTGGAGTGTGCGTGTGTAGAGTACCACTCAAGCGTGGAGTGTGTGTGTGTAGAGTACCACTCAAGCGTGGAGTGTGTGCGTGTAGAGTGCCACTCAAGCGTGGAGTGTGTGTGTGTAGAGTGCCACTCAAGCGTGGAGTGTGTATTCACTTAGTTGTATTTACGGGGGTTGAGCTTTGCTCTTTCGGCTCGCCTCTCAACTGTCAATCAACTGTTTACTAACTACACTAACTACTTTTTTTTCACACCACACACACACACACACACACACACACCAGGAAGCAGCCCGTGACAGCTGACTAACTCCCAGGTACCTATTTACTGCTAGGTAACAGAGGCATTCAGGGTGAAAGAAACTTTGCCCATTTGTTTCTGCCGGGTGCGGGAATCGAACCCGCGCCACAGATTACGAATCCTGCGCGCTATCCACCAGGCTACCTGGCCCCCTACCTGTGTGTGTGTGGTGTGTGTGTGTGTGTGGTGTGTGTGTGTGTGTGTGTGTGTGTGTGTGTGTGTGTGTGTGTGTGTGTGTGTGTAGAGTACCACTCAAGCGTGGAGTGTGTGTGTAGAGTACCACTCAAGCGTGGAGTGTGTGTGTGTAGAGTACCACTCAAGCGTGGAGTGTGTGTGTGTGTAGAGTACCACTCAAGCGTGGAGTGTGTGTGTGTGTAGAGTACCACTCAAGCGTGGAGTGTGTGTGTGTATAGAGTACCACTCAAGCGTGGAGTGTGTGTGTGTAGAGTACCACTCAAGCCTGGAGTGGCAGCCGTCTTCCAAACAAAGATCCAAAAGTGATTCCATCCACCGCCAACCCCCTGGTGTTTATGAATGAAAAACGGTTTACACACGACTCACAACTGATGACGTTCGAACACTTCCGGAACAAGTGCTTCACTGACGAATTTTGTTCGAACCGCAACGCTATAAATGCTTCACCCACGTACTACAAATACAAATAATCGCCAACAGAACCTAAACACCTAACCTATCCTATGTCTATATATGCACAATATGCTAATATATTATAATATTAATTTATATAAGAAAATTTCCGTTTTGAATGAACAGCATGTTAAAATTTATGAATGCGTCTGTGGGGTCGACCGCTGGATGTAATGGACTTGAGTCGAGGACGGGTTGTACATCCAGCGGTCAACCCCACAGACGCATTCATAAATTTTAACATGCTGTTCATTCAAAACGGGAATTTTCTCAAGTATAAATTAATATTATAATATATTGGCATATTGTGTATATATAGACTTAGGATAGGTTAGGTCAAGTGTTTAGGTTCTGTTGGCGATTATTTGTATTTGTAGTACGTGGGTGAAGCATTTATAGCGTTGTGATTCGAACAAAATTTGTCAGTGAAGCACTTGTTCCGGATATGTTCGAACGTCAGCAGTTGTGAGTAGTGTGTAAACCGCTTTTCATTCATAAACAAGGGGTTTGGCGGGTGCATGGAATCACTTTTGGATCTTTGTTTGGAGGACGGGCTGGGATGAAATGGACTTGAGTCGAGGACGGGTTGCAAGAAGGATGACGTTCGAACATTTCTCGAACAGTGTTTCGCTCGTTACCTCTGTTCGAACCACAACGCTGTAAATGCTTCACCCACGTACATCAAATAATAATCGCCAACAGACCCTAAACATCTCCCCTAACCTAGGCCTAGCTATACATAGAATTTTAATATATATTTATTTTCAAGAACAAACTTAGTTTTAATGAACAATACGTAACAAATGATGAATACGTTGACCAGACCACACACTAGAAGGTGAAGGGACGACGACGTTTCGGTCCATCCTGGACCATTCTCAAATCGATCGACTTGAGAATGGTCCAGGACGGGCCGAAACGTCGTCGTCCCTTCACCTTCTAGTGTGTGGTCTGGTCAACATACTTAGCCACGTTATTGTGACTCATCGCCTGCAAATGATGAATACGTCATTCGGGGACGGCCACCGTCTCGAGCCTCGTCTAAGGACAGCTGCAATGGTGTGGGAAGGGAAGGGAACTATCCAGGTGAGAACGCAAAGTCATTACGTCTATATAGCACTTGAAAGAGGTCCGAATAACGATTTGGGATGGGACGGGGGTTGGGAAGGAATGGTGCCCAACCACCTGGACGGTCCGGGGATTGAACGCCGACCTGCATGAAGCGACACCATCGCTATACCGTCCAGCCCAAGTAGTTGGGATGGGAACAGAAGGTTATTAGTCCATTCAAAACAGACCAAGTGCGCCCATTAAATACCAAAAGGTCATTAACCCAGTTAATGGGATATTTTCCATCTGTGATGTTCACTGTCATCGGATGTTTGAAGTGTTAATAATCCGCAGATTATCGGATGTTTTGTGCCATGGGAAGCTCACCATGCGATGTTTTCAGTCGTCACGTGGTGGCCAGCTGTTGTTTACACCTCCCAGATGTTTATGTAAACACTACATACACTTCACTACACGCTATCCTCGCCTTTACCACCATCAGTGATGATGGTAATCATTAACAAGGTTTCAGACCAAAAATGTCATCAACTTCATTTCTTTTCGTTCGTGTGTGTGTGTGTGTGTGTGTGTGTGTGTGTGTGTGTGTGTGTGTGTGGTGTGTGTGTGTGTG
>WNGS01167372.1:8858288-8903788 GCA_020271785.1 Procambarus virginalis | reverse complement strand
GTGTGTGTGTGTGTGTGTGTGTGTGTGTGTGGTGTGTGTGTGTAAAGTTCCTTCAGCCTTATTGTCATTTTCTTGGTTGTAGGTGATAACGACCAGCAACGGTATGGGATGGATGTAGTCGTTTATATATTTTTATTTATTCAACCTCAAATACAATCATTCAACAATACAATGTTAAGCAGCATAAATACATTTGTTCTCTCCTCTGTAGCGAACTGTTAGACAATGTATATAGTGTAACGAGCTACGGAACACTCAAACTCAGGTGATTGAATTGAAGTGGTAGATAATGTGGATAGTTGGTGGTGATAGGTTGAGGTGATGGTGAGGAGTTAGGGTTGTGGATGGAGATAGTGGACGACGGTGAAATCATACTAACGAAGAGTTCATGTTGAAGATTCTCATTTAAGTGCACTACTGTGCACTACAGTGATTCAAGTGCACTACAACTCTGCACTACGACTCACAAAGTCTTTAGCCAAAGCAACTTTAGTTTCAACAAGGTTTAGCCTCAGGCTCGGCAACTTTTTTTTTCTTTTAATTATTTTCTACCACAAACGTGGCCACACATTAACAATGCTAACCAGAACATATATACATTTTCTTCTGTCCTCCATGGACAGGGTTAGAGATTTGTTAAACATATAGTTCAGGGATTTATTGAACAATCAACCACAGAAGGTGATTGAAGTACATTTAAAATGCTAGGCTAAGCTACATATGTAAATACATAAATACACAGATTTACGTATGCCCTACATAAAGTGTCTGGCAGGGGCCAAGCAGTCTCAAACACTTGGAATTATGGGAACGCGTAACAGAGCTGAGCAGAACCCCATCAACCAGGTATCAACCAGGTACCTGCAACTATAATTCTACTGCTTCTATAATGGAGCATTAAGTGCAAGTAACTACAAGACTCACAGCTGCAACAACGGAGAGTAACACTGCAACAACGGGTCCTGAAGTTCTGCAACGAGTAAAGTCCTGAAAGAGAAGAAGAAGAAGGAAGCCACTTTTCGGGGAAGGTTATCTTCAGATGATTTCGGGGCTTTAGTGTCCCCGCGGCCCGGTCCTCGACCAGGCCGCGGGGTCTGGTCGAGGACCGGGCCGCGGGGACACAAAGTCCCGAAATCATCTCAAGATAACCTCAAGATAAGGTTATCTTGATAATGTTTCTCGCCGGCGCCTGGGATCGAACCCAGGACCACAGGATCACAAGTCCAGCGTGCTGTCCGCTCGGCCAACCGGCTCCTATTCCTTCTCCTGAGGGAAGCGTCAATCAGCCAAAAGAATGGGAAAGAACTCAAGAAAAATGAGAACAGCAGAAAGAAATTCTATCATAATTACCTTCTAAACCCGTCAACAGCTCGGGATGACCCAGCAGTACACTGCCTGACGGCTGAGTGGACAGCGCTCGGGATTCATAGTCCTAAGGCTCCGGATTCGATCCCCGACTTAGGCAGAAACAATGGACAGAGTTTCTTTAATCCTGATGCGCCTGTTACCTAGCAGTAAATAGGTACCTGGGAGTTAAGACAGTTGCTACGGGTTGCTACCTGTGGGTGTGTAACAAAAATTAAGCCTGGTCGAGGACCGGGCCGCGGGGACGCTGAGCCCCGAAATCATCTCAAGATAACCTCAAGAAAGAGACATCAAGCAGTGAGGTCGAAACCAGGTTTTATATTTCTCTAAATATAGATGAACCTTTCTCTCTCTCACGGGCTGTATAGTCTTAAGTCTACGGGCTCACCATAGCCCGTGCTACTTGGAACTTCTTGTTCCAAGTAGCGAATCTTAAACAACAAACAATGTATAGTTTTCAGGTGTGTCACCCCGCCCACTCACTGGCTGTCTTCGCCTTATGCCAATCAAAATAAACTTCTTTGTGATTAGATCGACGTTGGGTGACGGAAGACAGAGAAATTTGAGTCTTCTGTCCGGGGAAATAAAGACCGTGTTTATAAGGCTAATCAAGTGAGATCGTGAAATTACGGTGAATAGAAAGATTGAAGAAAGTAACAAGGAAAAAACAAGAGGGAACTCGATCTAAGAGTTCAAGAGTCGCTCACGACGGAGCCCGAGCAACTCTCAGAAGAGAGGGAGGAGGAGGCAGCAGCCTCTAGGAGACACCAACTCTCCTATAGGCTGAAGATAACGGTAGATAAGGTGGAGAAAACTTAAACAGATGCCAGACACAACTAAGACTGTGAGGTACGATAACAACACTACAGATAATGACAGCTTCTCCGCAGGCCTGGATAGTGATCTTGAAGGTATTATTGGAGATGTGAGACATTGGAAGACAGGACATTCACGTGGGCTCTAGGAGACTCGAACCATGGTCCCCACGTGTGTGAGGTCGAGGCTCTATCGACCGAGCTATTGAGTGGCCTTAATAAGGAAAGTTTTCATAATGAAAAGATTACCATACTTTATAATGGAAGACAGTTGTGGTGACGAAAAGTCTTACAGAAATCGGGCTTAAGGCTCCCAATTACAGACCACAATTACTGAAAACACTCTGCAAAGTACATGAAAGTACAATAAGGAAACACAAGTGGAACATCTTGGTAAAACTATCAAAAACAACCATCAAAGTCTAAATGAACGGAAATCACGATTGATAATTCTATAACAGTTATCGACTTGAGAATGTTCCAGGACGGACCGAAACGTCGTCGTCCCTTCACCTTCTAGTGTGTGGTCTGGTCAACTTCTATAAGAGGTACATGCAGGTTAATAGAAATTAACACAATAGCACAATAGCTATTGTGCTATTGTGTTATAGCAAGATCACACAATCATGGAGTTATGCATTTTCCCAGACTAGCACAATGCATTTGACACACCACTGCCTAAATACCTGGAGCATACCTATAGAGGGTTCTGGGAGTTCTTCTACTGCCCGGCGTGGCCTAATTCTAGATAAGAAATACCTGAACTAGATAAGAGAGTATAATAACTTTAGGATGGAAGTCCTTCAGTTATTTTTTCAGTGAGGAAAAATAACGGATTGCTTCAAGGTAACAAGGAATTTATCCCAGAGATCTTTACAAGGATCTCTTCCGGGTCCATTACAACGATGCGATCGTCAGAGAATATAGGTGACAAGAGAATAGATGACAAGAGAATACAGATGACAAGAGAATATAGATGACAACAAGAGTTAGGAATACAGACGGCATGACACATCAACATGACCCAGACAGGTTGCAGAATGCATCGATAAATGATTTCTGAAACGAAATGCTAGAATTAAGTGCAGGGTGACGATAATGGAGAAGACAGAACAGGAGACAAGCCGCCCTGGAAACACAAACCGAAACTGTCTCTATTTTCCGCTTGTTACAACTTGTAATAAAGTTGTTACATCTTGGCTTAACGTGTTTATGACGTATTAGAACGTTGTTACAACTTGCTATATTGGTTGTTATAGCTGGTTAGGAAGTGTTAAAACTTGCTGGAACGTTGTACCAACGTTGTAGTTTCGGTGTGTGTTTGCTGGGCGGCTACGGCACCAAGAACTTGAACCAACATCTTAAACCAACTTAAGCAAACCTAAAGTTTACGCCCCAGAAGTACACAACTACAGTAGTACCTGGCAGGAAGTACACAGAGCCGACGAAAGAACTATAATATGTAGAAAGAACACTTTAAAAGAAAACTTAAGCTTGAAAAAGAGAGAAGAATGGGTTAGAGACATGACAGAGACATATAAAATACTTACGAGGGAACTGACAAAGTGAACAATCAGGAAAACGTTTTCAATACATATGAATGGAAGACGATTGATTGCCTCAAGATAACAAACACACACACACACACACACACACACACACACACACACACACACACACACACATACACACACCAACACACACACACACACACACACCACACACACACACACACGTTTGCCACCAGACTAGTACCCGAGCTGAGAGGTATGAGCTACGAGGAGCGACTGCAGGAATTAAACCTCACTTCGTTGGAAGACAGAAGAGTTAGGGGGGACATGATCACCACATTCAAGATTCTCAGGGGAATCGACAGGGTTGATAAAGACAGGCTGTTTAACACAAGGGGCACACGCACTAGGGGACACAGGTGGAAGCTGAGTGCCCAAATGAGCCACAGAGATATTAGAAAGAACTTTTTTAGTGTCAGAGTGGTTGACAAATGGAATGCATTAGGAAGCGATGTGTGGAGGCTGACTCCGTACACAGTTTCAAGTGTAGATATGATAGAGCCCATTAGGCTCAGGGAACTGTACACCTGTTGATTGACGGTTGAGAGGCGGGACCAAAGAGCCAGAGCTCAACCCCCGCAAGCACAACTAGGTGAGTACAACTAGGTGAGTACACACACACACGTACGTACGTTCCACACAGGGGACAAAGGTTTGTCCAAAGACCAAAGAGGCGGGACCAAAGAGCCAGAGCTCAACCCCCGCAAGCACAAATAGGTGATTACACACACACACACACACACACACACACACACACACACACACACACACACACACACAATCAAAACACATTTTTCACCAATATTTAGACACGAAAAATCATATGTTTATATTTACCCACAAGTTGAAAATTGCAAATTATTATTTTTTTTGTCTGTGGAAGAGGTCCTCAGGTGTGTACAGAGACGGTGAGGGTCGAGGCGGGTCCAGGTGTGCCACCCGAGCCCTGCAGGGCGGAGAGGGATAATACACACCTGTCTATGCAATCATTCCCTGCAACGGGGCAATGATGCATCTCGGTGCAAAGGTAAAACTGGCATCTCGTTGCAACGGATCAACGGGCATCTCGGTAAAATAGAATAATGAACATCTCCCTAAAGCGAACATCTCGGGTATAACGGAAGAACGGGCTGCCTCAGATTTGAGATTTTTTTTTATGGTTTTGTCTGAATTCGTGTTTCATTTATATATACATGTCTTGATTTATTTTCACGTATTTACTGGTGTGTATTATATATATAAGGTCAATATTTCGATAGGCGAGATTCGTTGGGATAGAGGGGTAGCTTTGACATCATGCCATGGTGCACACTTTTCATTGATGCCAACCCCCAACCCAACCATGTTGGGCACGTACCCAACAGTAATTTCTGTTAAAAATTGAGTGAGATTAACCCCTATTCGTCTGCCATCCAACCTCTATCAGACATTCAAATTTATATATATACTGTATATACAAAATAAATTTTATTATTTAGAGGTCAGGTAACGTTAGGGTAGGATAGAATATGTTAAGATACATTAGGTTTTGCAGGAATAGACGACGAGATACGACGCTCTATGAGCCCATTTATTTTGTTATTTTTTATTTATTTTAGAACTGAACTCGGAAAAATTGATCCCTCCATTTCCCTCGATGGAGGAAAGTGTATGGCTTCAGGTGCATCAACTCTCCATTCCCACTCCATGGTCTGATGAACGGAACACAGCACATGTGTTGTACCTGATGGGAATTTAGAATTTGCTGAGACGTGACATATAATTGACCTCAGAGGATAATTCCTTTACTCTCCTAAGGGCCATCTTCAGCAGGTGTTACAGGTAGATAATGTAGGGGTCCTGACACGAGAAAGTGTCGTGTCAGGTGTAGGGGTGTCAGGTGTAGGGGTGTCAGGTGTAGGGTATCAGGTGTAGGGGTGTCACCTGTTGACGTTGTTTCTTTCCACCACAGACTCCTCTGACTTCTGAAGACTTTCATCTCCCAAATGATACCTAGTATCTGGCCTCCTGCTCCCTACACCTATCTTCATTACATTACATTTGCTTGGGTTAAACTCTAACAACCATTTGTTCGACCATTCCTTCATCTTGTCTAGGTCTTCTTGGAGCCTCAAGCAGTCCAAGTCCACAGTGTGTGTGTGTGTGTGTGTGTGTGTGTGTGTGTGTGTGTGTGTGTGTGTGTGTGTGTGTGTGTGTGTGTACTCACCTAGTTGTACTCACCTAGGTGTACTCACCTAGTTGTACTCACCTAGTTGTGCTTGCGGGGGTTGAGCTCTGGCTCTTTGGTCCCGCTTCTCAACCGTCAATCAACAGGTGTACAGATTCCTGAGCCTATTGGGCTCTATCATATCTACACTTGAAACTGTGTATGGAGTCAGCCTCCACCACATTACTTCCTAATGCATTCCATTTTTCAACCACTCTGACACTAAAAAGTTCTTTCTAATATCTCTGTGCCTCATTTGGGCGCTCAGTTTCTACCTGTGTCCCCTAGTGCGTGTGCCCCTTGTGTTAAATAGCCTGTCTTTATGAACCCTGTCGATTCCCTTGAGAATCTTGAATGTGGTGATCATGTCCCCCCTAACTCTTCTGTCTTCCAACGAAGTGAGGTTTAATTACCGTAGCCTCTCCTCGTAGCTCATACCTCTCAGGTCGGGTACTAGTCTGGTGGCAAACCTTTTCCAGTTTAGTCTTATGCTTGACTAGATATGGACTCCACGCTGGAGCCGCATAATCCAGGATTGGTCTGACATATGTGGTATATAATGTTCTGAAAGATTCCTTACACAAGTTTCTAAAGGCCGTTCTTATGTTTGCCAACCTGGCATATGCTGCTGATGTTATCCTCTTGACATGAGCTTCAGGGGACAGGTCTGGCGTGATATCAACCCCAGGTCTCTCTCTCTCTCTGACTCTTGAAGTATTTCATCTCCCAACTGATACCTTGTATCTGGTCTCCTGCTTCCTACCCCTATCTTCATTACATTACATTTGCTTGGGTTAAACTCGAACAGCCATTTGTTCGACCATTCCTGCAGCTTTGTCCAGGTCTTCTTGAAGCCTCAAGCTGTCCTCCTCTGTCTTAATCCTATTCATAATTTTGGCGTCGTCAGCAAACATTGAGAGGAATGAGTCTATACCCTCTGGGAGATCATTTACATATATCAGAAACAGGATAGGTCCGAGTACAGAGCCCTGTGGGACTCCACTGGTGTGTGTGTGTGTGTGTACTCACCTAGTTGTGCTTGCGGGGGTTGAGCTCTGGCTCTTTGGTCCCGCCTCTCAACTCTCTCACACACACACAACTGTACGTGTGTGTGTGTGTGTGTGTGTGTGTGTGTGTGTGTGTGTGTGTGTGTGTGTGTGTGTGTGTGTGTGTGTGTGTGTGTGTGTGCGCGTGCGGGCGTGCGCGTGCGTAAATGAGCATGTGTTGAGTGTGTGTGCGTGCGCGTGAATGAGCATGTGTTGCGTGCGTTCAAGTGTGAACAAGCCAAACCAGACACGAACGCAGTTCAGACAATCGAGGAGGGGGAGGGGGGGGGGGAGAGTCAACCACACACACACAATACTTAAGCTAATAACACACAAGAGGCTGGCGACGCCCACGTTTGGAATCAGATGGCATCTCTCCCTCATACTCCTCTCCACCCTTCCACACGCCAGCAACACAAATACAGACAGACAGACAGACACACTCACCCAAAATAATACACTTGTTCGAGCCTTCTCCTGCTAGAAGGAAAAACCTTTTCAGTTCAACAGTCCCAAGTGGCGTCTTCACTTCTAATTATATTCTAAATATGAAATAATAATTCATGAAAATTGTCACTATGGTAACAAATCATAACGATTTGTGTAGTTTTTATTCATTTCGATAATGCCAAATCTGTGACTATCGGTCGTAAATTGGCATCCGAGGGTACCTGCCATTTTAAAATCGTGCTGTAATGGGGGTTTAAATTGGGGTTGATTATTGCGCCTTGTTAAAAGCAAAGGGGGAAAGGAGAGAGAGAGAGATATTAGCTTAGCAAATCAAGTGGTGTAATCGACCCCGCCCAATGAGAGTGATCAAGAGGTCCTTGACTCATTATCAAGAATTCGTGAGTACCTCTTTCTCAATCATCTCCTCCTTGCCCCTCCTTCAACTGATCCTCCCTTCTATTTCTCCTCCTCCTCTACTTCCGCTGTCAATAATAATGATTCCACTTCAGCACCATCTCTGTTCCTTGTTTTCTCTCACTCTCACCTCTCCCTCGACCCGGAAATCTCTCCAATCGTGGGTGGTCCTCGAAATACTTAGGTACTCAAGAGCCGGATTTTGAGAAAACGATAATGACTCCTCCCAGAGCAGTCTGGGAGGAACAATGCAGACCCGGTAACGAGCCATCACCATTAAGACAACTCCAAGGAAACCATTTAGTGGGGAGATGAAAGCTGGCGACCTGTTTCTTTTTTTCCCAGTTTCCAACTTTCTCCTGTTCTCTAATGAACGGGGCTAAGTTATGAAGGACGAGGGAAGGAGAAGAACTTTTTTTTTCGGTGTTGGAGGGATGTGTTCAATTTTAAGACTATCTCTCGAGGCTCTGATTGTCTTTAAGACTCCGGATGGGGTGGGTAATGGTGTAGGCTGAGTTGTGTGGGTAGCTGAGTGGATTGTGTGTGGTTGAGTGGTTAGTGGGTGGACCTCATTTACCATATGCAGGCGATGAGTCACAATAACGTGGCTGAAGTATGTTGACCAGACCACACACTAGAAAATGAAGGGACGACGACGTTTCGGTCCGTCCTGGACCATTCTCAAGTCGATTGTGTCAAGTCATTTACCATGCCGTGGTACAGTTGACTAAAACGCCTCTGGGAACATCCAGCTCATAAGTTCGAACCCCCATCAAGGCACTTGTGGATTTGTTCAAGTGACTGGAATGGTGGATGGCTGGTGGGTGTGGGACTGAGGGGACAAACAAGAGGGGCCCCACAACAGGATTCCACCTCAAATAACTTTCCAGTCATCTTAGTGTACAGGGACCAGATTCACGAAGCAGTTACGCAAGCACTTACGAACCTGTACATCTTTCCTCAATCTTTGACGACTTTGGTTACATTTATTAAACAGTTTACAAGCATGAAAACTTCCCAATCAACTGTTGTTATTGTTATAAACAGCCTCCTGGTGCTTCGGAGCTCATTAACTGTTTAATAACTGTAAACAAAGCCACCAAAGATTGAGAAAAGATGTTCAGGTTCGTAAGTGCTTGCGTAACTGCTTCGTGAACCAGGCCCCAGGAATATCAGCAGTTATGTGAAAAAGAGGCCCAGTTTCAAATCTACAAAAATGCAAATAAGGCCAGCCATTCTCCTGTTTAAATAGTAGTTTTTGTAACCATATGCATAATAGTACAAAAATTGATGTTCTAAGCAATTAGATAGTAGAACTCTGTACTATTAATGTTATAGAGTCGGAAAAAATGAAACTAAAAACAAACAAATATTCCTAGGCCTAGTATAGCACAGATATGTACTACATTAGGTCTCAGATATCGTGTATTAGGCCTAGGGAAAATAAGGTTAAGTTAGGTTAGTTTGTCTTCGCAACACAAGTAAAAACGTTTTCCGGTTTGTCCAACTCAATAGTGCCGATTTCTACTTTTTAATGTCGTTCTACGTCGGTATATGTACTATGGTCCTCATAGTCCCTATAAGTACTGTTGTTGTTGTTGTTATAGATTCAGCTACTCGGAACAAGTTCCAAGTAGCACGGGCTATGGTGAGCCCGTAACTTACCTGGCACAGGAGCTGGGCAAGAAGCACGAGCTATGGTGAGCCCGTAGTAGACAGGAGATGTCTCCCGTGTGCTATAAGTACTATCATAACAGGAGGATGAGCTGAACAAGGAAGAGCCTCTTAATTCTAGACCTGTATCGTTGACAAGAGTAGGCGTCAAAATACTAGGAAAACATAATTAAAGCCAAATAGGAATGACACTTGTGGAGAGAAGTTATTATTATTATTATTTACATCTTTCTTGACAAAATTAATTACAATTTTGCCTAATCTGAGGATTTTGATAGTCTTATTAAAGTGAGAATAATACTGGTATTCACTGTCACGCAGGACAGAGGGTCATACACAAGACAATAGGTCTAAACTGTAGGCTGAAGCACATATATCATGGTTACAATCAATGTTTTAATGTATGGAGATGTGAAAACAAACTTTCTATTGTGCACTGCACACAAGGGCAGGGATGGGTTCATAAGTGATGCAGCTTAGAAGTAATATAAATAAAAATGTTCTTCATTCTTTAAAATGGACAAGCAAATTTTGAATAAACGTTTAGAGAAGTGATATAGCATATAGGATATAGCAGGATAGGGCTTGTATTTTCGAACAGGAAAATCCTATGTAACAAATCTACTAGTATCTCTGAGATAGCCACAAAACTTTACAGGCAAGAGATGGCAGAGTTGACTGCATTTATCTAAATCTAAAACAAAAATAATAACAAAAGGCTTTTCACAGCGCCCCCACATAAGAGGTTGTTCTGGAAACTGGAATATACTAGACGAGTGACACGGAGTTTAGGATACGAATGAACAATTTTCTGACAAAGAGGGAGCAGTAATCAGAGGTTAGTCAGACTGGAGAAATGTTATTAGTGTCGTACCACAGGGCACAAGTCCACTACGGGCTCACTATAGCCCGTGCTACTTGGAACTTTTTGTTCCTAGTAGCGAATCTTAAACAACAACAACACAGGGAACAGTTCCATCACGAGTAATGTTCCTTATATGAATATACGAATGTTCCTTATATGAATCAGTCTACCAAAGGAACACAGAATTGCATTAACAGGTTTGCTTGTAATGCCTATCTACCAGGGAAGATAAGAGACGTAGACACTATTGTCATGTCCTTCAAGAAAACCTGGACAAAACTAAGTGTATGAGCAACTCCTGGCTAACAGAATTTAATATAAATAAATGCCATGTTATGGAAATGTAGAAATAGGAGAAGCAAGAACTACAAGAAGAGAAAAGCAGCACACACCACACACAACACACACCACACACACACACACACACCACACACACACACACACACACCACACACACACACACACACACACGCACACGCACACGCACACGCACACGCACGCGCACGCGCACACGCACGCGCACCACGCAAACGCAGCACGCACACGAGAGAGCGCTCCAACCACAAATAGCCCCAGCCACAAATATTAACAAAACGAATGACCTGACAGGCAGATCAAACGAGGCCATTTTCCTCCACAGCTCTGAAGGTCCACCAGACTACCGAGTTAAGAATCCGGACCCAAGAGCCAGAACTCGCTCTTAACAAATCCAACCACCCCCCCCTTTCCTCTAAACATGACTAATATCTCATGAACACACAAACTATTTTGAGCAAAGCAGTCGAGTTCCATGATCTCTGCGGAACCGGGCGGTTCTAGGGAGTTTCCAGGACCATGCTGGACCGCGCCCAACCAGTGTCGTAACTCAGGGAGATTCAGGGAGAACCAGGGAGATCAGCTCTCACTCCCGGGCCTCAAGGAAACACCAATATTGCCCCATTCTGACGGTTTTTGGATCGGAGGTCAGACGTGGAGAGCAATATTACCAGAGCGCGAACGGTTGAGGCGTTCGCGAGGACGCAGGAGTCATTGCCGTTCAACTAGCGGGGCTAGAAAGGCGGGGTCCAGGAACTGTAGCTCCATTCTGCAGGCACACCGTGGTGTACGTGTGTATAGGTGAGTGTACACACACATGCAGTCAGAGTGAGTTTTAGTGTCAGAGTAGTAGACAAATGGAATGCATTAGGAAGTAATGTGGTGGAGGCTGACTTCATACACAGTTTCAAGTGTAGATATGATCGAGCCCAATAGGCTCAGGAACCTGTACACCTGTTGATTGACAGTTGAGAGGCGGCACCAAAGAGCCAGAGCTCAACCCCCGCAAGCACAATTAGGCGAGTACACACACACACACACACTGAGGGCGTCTGGTGGCTGAGTGGACAGCACGCTGGATACGTAGTTCTGTAGACCAGGGTTCGATTCCCGGCGCCGGCGGAAACAGATGGGCAGTTTCTTTCACCCTGATTCTCCTGTTACCTAGCAGTACATAGGTACCTGGGAGTTAGACAGCTGTACACGAGCAGCTTCCTGTGTGTGGGGGGGGTGGTAGGAATTAGTAGTTAGTAACAGTTGACTGATTGACAGTTGAGAGGCGGGCCGAAAGAGCAAAGCTCAACCCCCGCAAGCACAACTAGGTGAATACACACCAAGACAGATGACAATAGACAGAGACTACAGGTGACCTGGACAAACTGGAAGAATGGTCTAGAAAATGGTTACTAAAGTTCTACTCAGGAAAGTGTAATGTAATGAAATTAGGCGAAGGGAGCAGGAAGCTGAACACAAGGTATCATCTGGGAGGTGAAATCCTGCAAGAGTCAAATAGAGAGAAAGATCTGGGGGTTGATATCACACCGAACCTGTCCCCAGAGGCCCACATCAAAAGGATATTATCAGCGGCATATGCTAGACTGGCCAACAAAAAGAACTGCCTTTTGAAACTCGTGTAAGGAATCATTTAGGACCTTGTAAACCACTAATGTCAGACCAATCCTGGAGTATACAGCTCCAGCCTAGAGTCCATATCTAGTTAAGCACAAGACAAAGTTATAGAAGATTCACAGGTATGCCACCAGACTCGTCCTAGAACTGAGAGGTAGTTTAGGGACTACTTGGCAGTTCCTACGTCACTGGAAGACAGAAGAGTAAGGGGAGACATGATAACCACCTACAAAATTCTCAAGCGAATTGACCAGGTGGACAAAGACAAACTCTTCACCACGGGTGGAACACGAACAAGGGGACACAGGTTGAAACTTAGTACCCAGATAAGCCACAGAGACATTAGAAAGAATTTTGTCTGTGTCAGCATTCTTAACAAATGGAATATATTAAGCAGTGATGTGGTGGAGGCTGACTCCATACACAGTTCCAAATGTAGATTTGATAGAGCCCAGTAGGCTCAGGAATCTGTACACCAGTTGATTGACAGCTGAAAGTTCGTACATGCATCACTTCTGAAGAGGCATTTAGTAATGACGTTTCCGTCCGTCCTGGACCTTTGACAAGCCGCATAAGGAAACACCAGCAGAAAATGTCAACATAGAAGTAGTGTACCAAAGGACTTATAGGAACACAGAACACTGCAGACAGGGCTAATGACGAAAAGTGAAACAGAAACAGACAGAGACAACAACATAAGGAAACGAAAGGGAACCTAGAGACTACAGCTTAAGTCAGATCACGTTTGTTAAGAAGGTTGGAGCATCTAAGTATATACTGTGAAAGGGAAGAGTCAACAGCAACAAAGCCAGGACTCAGGTTTATGTCGGATTGTGTATCCAACCCGTCCGCTTAAAAATAACGTCGCTTTTCGCTCGTATGCGCGCTATGGCCAAAAGTTGACGTAATTTGAAATGAAATCGACTCACAAAAGTGACGTACTGTCCCGTTTTCTGTTTGAGTCGTCCGGCATACTCGGAAAGGTTAGGAGAGAGAAAACATTCAATTAACATTTTTCACAAAAATTTGAAACTTTATGAGAATTTCCTGCCACCTAACCTTCCAGAGGACCCTTAACTTACTGTTGTTGAAAAAGAAAATCCCAAATATATTTTCATTTTTTTCATTTTCAAATTACGTCCACTTTCGGCCATACGGACGAACGGCCAAAAGCGACGTTATTTTTAGGAGGACAGGTTGTGCACATCAGAGCCGATTCGACAAAACGGCGTCTGTGTAGAGGCAGGATATATATATATTTTTTTAAGAAGATCAGGCGACAGGATGATTTAGACCCTATTTATGAATGTGTGGTTTGGGATGTCTAATTATCAGCCACGTTGTTGTGTCTTGCTTTCTGCATATTTTGCCAGGCTAGATCCTGAGCTGAAGGACTTTAGCTACGAGGATAAACCGTGTCAACTGGAGGACAGGAGGAATATAGGGACATAGTAACGGTATTCAAGAAACTCGGGAAATTGACAAAGTAGCAATCAAGCATTGTTTTAATCTAGAAACAACAGAACAAGGGATCATAGATGGAAACGAGAGACTGACGAAACAAAATATATTGTCAGAATGAACGACTTCAGTGTTAGAGTAGTCAACAATGGAATGGTTGAGGCGCACAAGCCATTGAAGCTAATGCATGAAACGAATTTATATATATATATATATATATATATATATATATATATATATATATATATATATATATATATATATATATATATATATAAATAAAAGAGTGTCAGACCACGAAGGAGGAATTGAAACAGAAATTTCCTTAAGTACTTTCGTATTTAATAATACAACTTCAAAGGATCCTCTGAAGATGTATTATTAAATACGAAAGTGCTTACGAAATCTCCTGTCTTAATCCTTCCTTCGTGGTCTGACACTGTCACATTGCTCATCACTTGATGATCCCTCTCGGCGTTCTCCTACGCTCCCCCAGAACCCAAAGTGAAAAGTGAAGACAAAGTGAAAGTGAATTTTCTTTTGTTGGGGGGCAGGCCAGCCGGAGACCAGCCGGGGGCAGGCCGGAGACCAGCCGGCAGGCCAGCCGGAGACCAGCCGGCAGGCCAGCCGGAGACCAGCCAGGCCAGGAGACCAGCCAAAGAACGCAGACTCTGGGTGCAAAGGCGGTGTTGTTGTTAAAGATTCAGCTACTGGGAACAAAACGTTCCAAGTAGCACGGGCTAAGGTGAGCCCGTAGTGGACTTACCTGGCACAGGAGCGGGGCTGTGTGCAAAGGCGGCAGACGGCAGTCATTTACACCTTCAACGCCCCCCACACCCACACCCCCCCACACACCCACCCCCCCACACCCCACACCCCCCCACACCCACACCCCCCACACCCACACAAACCCACCGTAATCCGCCGTCCACCGATTTCACGGACATCTCCATCACTTTCGGGAGAATGCTCCCTCTCCTTACCAATTATCTGAGCAATGCCAGCAGCCTCAGTATTGTGGGGTTGAAATTCTGCTGGTGTTATTGACAAAGATTGCCGGGTCTGGTCCCTCAGCGCGCTACTGAACGAAGGGTATTTGACAGTAAAGGAGACAGAATGATTGTGGGATCTGAAGCAGAGATATATATCTTGATCGGCGGGTTGGTCCTCCATGGCGGCCACCCGGATGCTGGCGTTGGGTAGGTATGGTTGGGGGGGGGGAGAGAGAGAGAGGAGAGAGAGGAGAGAGAGAGAGAGAGAGAGAGAGAGAGAGAGAGAGAGAGAGAGAGAGAGAGAGAGAGAGAGAGAGAGAGAGAGAGAGAGAGAGAGAGAGAAATATGGGGAACTATGTATTATAGTATTGCAGCGTCATTTGTACCGAATTTACGGTCATGTGTACTGAACGCAGCATCATGTGTACAAAAAGTTCAATAAGTTTAATCGTGAAATATCAAGAGGAACTGTCTGCTGGCAGACGACTGGCACAGACGCAGATTTCCAGCTGTCAGTTATTATTATCAACATCTTTATTGACAAAATTAGTTACAATTTTGCCTAATCTGAGGATTTTTATTAAAGTGAGGATAATGCTGGTATTCACTGTCACGCAGGACAGAGGGTCATACATAAGACAATAGGTCTAAACTGTAGGCTGAAGCACATATATATCATGGTTACAATCAATGTTTTAATGTATGGATATGTGAAAACAACTTTCTACTGTGCACTGCCACACAAGGGCAGGGATGGGTTCATAAGTGATGCAGCTTTGAAGTAATATAAATAAAAATTGTTCTTCATTCTTTAAAATGGACAAGCAAATTTTGGGTAAATTGTTAGGATGTCGTCCAGAACACCTGAGTCAATAAAATAGTTACACAGGTGGTGGTACAAGAGGCCAGGTCTAAAGTCCTTTACGGTTTCACATTCATCAATGTAGTGTTCTAGTGAATGCATTAAAGGTTTATCACAGAGCTGTCAGTAACCCTTACTTCCACTGCTGCATGTTGGTGGTGGTGGTAATAGTAGTGGTAGTGGTGGTAGTAGTGGTAGTGCATGCTGGTGATGGTGCATGGTAATTGTTACTTTTCTCATTCTGTGTTTACACTGAACATGTTTCCAACTTCCCGTCCACGAAATATCACTCATAAGTAACTGAACGGACCAGGAGACACATTTTGGCGACGAAGAAAACGACGAGGAACCACAAGACAACTAACACGACGAAACCTGAGACAAAAACGAATTTTTTTCCCTCCTGGGAAAACAAAATCACCAAAAATAACCACATAAATCCCTAAATCAGACCTCGCTTTGTTTCGTGATGTGAGGTTATTGTCCCCGGAATATTTACCCAGCCAGTCGGGTAGATTTCCGACCTCACCACGGACTCCAGAGACGGGGGAAAATACAGTTATTTTCCCATAATATATACCGTCATAAAGTGGATATATTGACCTTTATCCCCAACTCAATTGGCAGGCAAGATGGAGACCTCCTCCCCCCCCCCCCGCTCCCTACATCAATGGCGACAAATTTGTCACATTACCTCATAAAATTACACTTCTATTTAGCAGCTGAGTGAAAATAGGAAAGTTATTGCGGCCATTTGATGTCCATTGATGTGATGGCCGTTGTGGAGAGGTGGCGCAGGGGTCAATGTTGCTGGCGATGGACTGTGAGGCAGACGTTGCTTTGGCAGTGTCACCTCCCATTTGTTTGAATTGTCGGCCAAAGCGACAAGAAGCGGCGTATCCCGAGGGTCTGAGCGTGGGGGTAATTCAAGCTTCGGGCCACCTGGTGTTATGGTTTATAGTGGCGAGGCGGAAGATGCCAGAGCGTCCGGTCTGTCAGTCTTGTCTCTGAGGTGTGAGATAATGATAGGGTCTGTGACCACTCCCCTCCTCATTACATTCCCCTCCCCCCCCCCTTCCCTCATTCTCTAACCCTAAGGCCTAATTTTCCCAGTCATTCCCTATTTTAACCTTATTTTTTCCTTCATCTACACTTCTCGCTTAGCCTCTTCCCTCTCATTCATTTTCCTCCTCTACTTCCTTGAACCTCCTCCTTCCGTCTCCTCATTTTCCTCATTATCTGGTCTGTCATCCCACCTTCCTTGCTTCTCATAATTTTGTCTTTTGACGTAACTATTGTTAAGCCTAGACCCTCCACCTTCCTCACCAGGTCCTCACACTCTTCCCTTTTACCCTCTAGGGCGCCTGACAGCTGAGTGGACAGCGCTTGGGATTCGTAGTCCTGAGGTTCCGGGTTCGATCCCCGGTGGAGGCGGAAACAAATGGGCATTGTTTCTTTCGTCCTGATGCCCCTGTTACCTAGCAGTACACAGGTACCTGGGAGTTAGACAGCTGCTACGGGCTGCTTCCTGGGGGGGGGGGTAACAAAAAAGGAGGCCTGGTCAAGGACCGGGCCGCGGGGACGCTAAGACCCGAAATCATCTAAAGATAACCTCAAGATAACCTCAAGATAACGTCCCCTTTTCACGCCTCCCAGCTTCACATAAAGGGATTGTTGATTGCTTGGGGGGATTGTAGCGAGAGGTGAAAGTGACGGAAAAAAACTTTTAGAAATGTAGAATATATATATAGCGAGTTATAATAGGCCGAATTCCGGTCCTCCAAACGCAGCCAGGTAAGTAATTTTAGGTAAACACACTCAGCGAGCGTAAAGGCAACCTTTCAACACAGTTACATTTTTCCGCCCATATGTAAATTGGATTAATTGGTGCTTAGCACTTTGACGTGAGCTATTAAGCCTCCCGCATACCTGAGTAATTGGCGGGGGGTAGTTGAGTAATTGATAATTGATTAGCCTGTGGCGGTGGTGAGTCGTCTATTCCGTCTGTATTCGGATACACGTTCTGGTGCCTGTTAACACACATAGCATTTAGGATATCTGTAGATATCTTTAATGGATATCTATAGATATCCTTCATTTCCTTTATCACGGTGAATATTACAGTGAACTGCGGCGGTGGTGAAATTTAATACTTCAAATTCACTATTTTTTTTCTTACAAAATCAGACATTAATTAGTAATCATTAAACACCTTCAAAGACTAAATGACAAATATTAGACATATATAATAATATTTCATATTTCGGACAGACACACACACACTACTGAACCTAGATACACACAGCACAAAGTTCGAGAAGATTAGAGGTACGATAGCAGACTAGTCCCGGAACTGAGAGGTAGAGCTACGAGGAGAGGCTACGGAAGCTAAACTCACGTCCCTGGAAGACAGAAGAGTAAGGGGAGACATGATACCACCTACAACATTTTCAGGGGAAATTGACAGGGTGGACAAAGACAAACTATTTAGCACGGGTGGATCACGAACAAGGGGACATGGGTGGAAACTCAGTGCCCAAATGAGCCACAGACACATTAGAAAAAAATTGTTTCAGTGTCAGAGTAGATAACAAATGGGAATGCATTAAGTAGTGATGTGGTGAAGGCTGACTCCATACACAGTTTTAAATGTAGATATGATAGAGAGTAATGACTCAGGAATTGATAGACAGTTGAAANCAGCCAAGATGGAAGTTTCCACCACCCAAGGTGCCATAGTTTCCCCGCGTTAGAACCAGAGGTCAAGCTACCACTCCCCCGTGTCTGGTACAGATGCCGGGTTTTATTGGGTCAAGGAAATTGTGTGTGAAATACTTGGGAGAATTTAAGACGAAAAAAGTCGAGACTGCCAGAGTCGTTGATCGTCTTCCTATTTAGTGTTTCCCCTTGGTGGCTGTCGTGGTTGTTAGGTGATAACGACCAGCATCGGTATGGGATGGATGTAGTCGTTTATATATTTTTATTTATTCAACCTCAAATACAATCATTCAACAATACAATGTTAAACAGCATAAATGCATTTGTTCTCTCCTCTGTAGCGAACTGTTAGACAATGTATATAGTGTACGAGCTACGGAACACTCAAACTCAGGTGATTGAATTGAAGTGGTAGATAATGTGGATAGTTGGTGGTGATAGGTTGAGGTGATGGTGAGGAGTTAGGGTTGTGGATGGAGATAGTGGACGATGGTGAAATCATACTAACGAAGAGTTCATGTTGAAGATTCTCATTTAAGTGCACTACTGTGCACTACAGTGCTTCAAGTGCCCTACAACTCTGCACTACGACTCACAAAGTCTTTAGCCAAAGCAACTTTAGTTTCAACAAGGTTTAGCCTCAGGCTCGGCAACTTTTTTTTCTTTTAATTATTTTCTACCACAAACGTGGCACACATTAACAATGCTAACCAGAACATATATACATTTTCTTCTGTCCTCCATGGACAGGGTTAGAGATTTGTTAAACATATAGTTCAGGGATTTATTGAACAATCAACCACAGAAGGTGATTGAAGTACATTTAAAATGCTAGGCTAAGCTACATATGTAAATACATAAATACACAGATTTACGTATGCCCTACATAAAGTGTCTGGCAGGGGCCAAGCAGTCTCAAACACTTGGAATTATGGGAACGCGTAACAGAGCTGAGCAGAACCCATCACCAGGTATCAACCAGGTACCTGCAACTATAATTCTACTGCTTCTATAATGGAGCATTAAGTGCAAGTAACTACAAGACTAACAGCTGCAACAACGGAGAGTAACACTGCAACAACGGGTCCTGAAGTTCTGCAACGAGTAAAGTCCTGAAAGAGAAGAAGAAGAAGGAAGCACTTTTCGGGAAGGTTATCTTCAGATGATTTCGGGGCTTTAGTGTCCCCGCGGCCCGGTCCTCGACCAGGCCGCGGGGTCTGGTCGAGGACCGGGCCGCGGGGACACTAAAGTCCCGAAATCATCTCAAGATAACCTCAAGATAAGGTTATCTTGATAATGTTTCTCGCCGGCGCCTGGGATCGAACCCAGGACCACAAGTCCAGCGTGCTGTCCGCTCGGCCAACCGGCTCCTATTCCTTCTCCTGAGGGAAGCGTCAATCAGCCAAAAGAATGGGAAAGAACTCAAGAAAAATGAGAACAGCAGAAAGAAATTCTATCATAATTACCTTCTAAACCCGTCAACAGCTCGGGATGACCAGCAGTACACTGCTGACGGCTGAGTGGACAGCGCTCGGGATTCATAGTCCTAAGGCTCCGGATTCGATCCCCGACTTAGGCAGAAACAAATGGACAGAGTTTCTTTAATCCTGATGCGCCTGTTACCTAGCAGTAAATAGGTACCTGGGAGTTAGACAGTTGCTACGGGCTGCTACCTGTGGGTGTGTAACAAAAATTAAGCCTGGTCGAGGACCGGGCCGCGGGGACGCTGAGCCCCGAAATCATCTCAAGATAACCTCAAGAAAGAGACATCAAGCAGTGAGGTCGAAACCGGGTTTATATTTCTCTAAATATAGATGAACCTTTCTCTCTCTTTTTTTTTTTTTATTAATTCCTTAGGTACATCTGCATTTGTGCAGCTACCCTAGACTATATGAAGTGGAGTACAGTGTGTCAAAAAAGCTAACTAGTTGATGCTAGAAAATCCCCATCACACAGGATGGTTAGTCATACAGAGGCATGTGATAAGCAGTCTGCACTGGCAGACTCCGGATGCATTTTGAGGATATCATCAACACAAGATTGAATAAGGTAGCAGTGGTAATAAAGGTCCCCATCTCGCAGGATGGTTAGTCATACAGGGCCATATGTTTAGTAGCCTGCACTGGCAAATTTTGGGTACACTGTGAGGATATCTTCAAGAATACGAGAGTGAATAAAGTAATTGCAAAGCTCCAGGTACCTCATGCCAACTGGTCTGAAAGGTCTAATAACTGGGCATTCAGTGATGTAGTGCGGGAGATCGTGCCGTAGTTCCTGCTCACAGAGTTTGCAACTGGAGTGCTCAGGATTGGGAGATCCGTCAC
This sequence comes from Procambarus virginalis, assembly GCA_020271785.1. NCBI lineage: Eukaryota > Metazoa > Arthropoda > Malacostraca > Decapoda > Cambaridae > Procambarus > Procambarus virginalis. Next base: position 8,883,081 of record WNGS01167372.1, on the reverse strand, counting down.
CTGCAGCCACCTGCCACAGGTAACGGTAACCCAACCTGATCCTTGCAACCACTGTGTCGCACAGTCTAGTGGACGTTTTGTGCTGCCCATAGATGTAGGTTTCAGATCTGAACAAATCATAGCTTTTTATACTAGTACTTTCAGGTCGTTGGGAGTCAGTAAGTTCTTTCCTATCAGATCTGAATGTTTGGATCAATACAGTTTTGACAGCAGAGATGGGGATACCTAGATCTAAGTCAACTTCAAACTTGTTACACGCTAATTTGGCTGCAAGGTCTGTTTCATTATGATGGGTTATATTTATGTGTGAAGGTATCCATACAAAGGAAATTCGAGACCCTTTACTCTGTGCATCAATTAGGTCATTTATAATTGGGAGTATGAGGTTCTTGCTATCGATCTTCCAAGAGAAGTTTTCGATTGCTTGAAGAGCAGACTTTGAATCACAGAATATTATTCCCCCTCCAATGTTTTTTAATGTACTGGTAGCTAAGTGTAATGCTGCTAGTTCTGCTTGTGTGGAGGTCAGCCAGTTGTTTAACCTGACACTGACAGTCTTTGTGCAAATATTATTTCTATAAAACCTACATGCTGCTGCAGTCCGTCCAGTAGAGGATTGGACTGAGCCGTCGGTGTAGACACAGTGCTCGTGAGATCTTAAACCCTCGATGGAGGAGGCAATTGTTTCAAGAGTGACAGCTTTGAGAAGAGCAAGATTCTCATTATCTTTCTTGGTGACAGGTGTGTATGATACTTGAATGGTGGGGTACAGATAAAGAGGAATATCAGAGATAGGTAGATTGCACTTAAAAGGGATGTTAAGTATGAGGAGATTGTAAGCATTGTTCCTCAGCCATTTATCATAAAAGGAGTGAGTTGGTATATCGGCACCGGTCAATAGGGTGTTAACAGCACTAAATAATTTGTCTCTGAGCAATGCAGGAGATGTAGGGTCTCTCATGACTTTAAGGCAAAAGGTGGTGTTGACTTGCATTATTCTCTCTTGTATGGTTGGAAGCTTCAGTTCTTCCCTCATGTTGATGATTCTTGTGCATCTTGGAGCACCAAGAATTTTTCTCTCTCTCACAGGCTGTATAGTCTTAAGTCTACGGGCTCACCATAGCCCGTGCTACTTGGAACTTCTTGTTCCAAGTAGCGAATCTTAAACAACAAACAATGTATAGCTTTCAGGTGTGTCACCCCCGCCCACTCACTGGCTGTCTTCGCCTTATGTCAATCAAAATAAACTTCTTTGTGATTAGATCGACGTTGGGTGACGGAAGACAGAGAAATTTGAGTCTTCTGTCCGGGGAAATAAAGACCGTGTTTATAAGGCTAATCAAGTGAGATCGTGAAATTACGGTGAATAGAAAGATTGAAGAAAGTAACAAGGAAAAAACAAGAGGGAACTCGATCTAAGAGTTCAAGAGTCGCTCACGACGGAGCCCGAGCAACTCTCAGAAGAGAGGGAGGAGGAGGCAGCAGCCTCTAGGAGACACCAACACTCCTATAGGCTGAAGATAACGGTAGATAAGGTGGAGAAAACTTAAACAGATGCCAGACAAAACTAAGACTGTGAGGTACGATAACAACACTACAGATAATGACAGCTTCTCCGCAGGCCTGGATAGTGATCTTGAAGGTATTATTGGAGATGTGAGACATTGGAAGACAGGACATTCACGTGGGCTCTACGAGACTCGAACCATGGTCCCCACGTGTGAGGTCGAAGCTCTATCGACCGAGCTATTGAGTGGCCTTAATAAGGAAAGTTTTCATAATGAAAAGATTACCATACTTTATAATGGAAGACAGTTGTGGTGACGAAAAGTCTTAAAGAAAACGGGCTTAAGGCTCCCAATTACAGACCACAATTACTGAAAACACTCTGCAAAGTACATGAAAGTACAATAAGGAAACACAAGTGGAACATCTTGGTAAAACTATCAAAAAAACCATCAAAGTCTAAATGAACGGAAATCACGATTGATAATTCTATAACAGTTATCGACTTGAGAATGGTCCAGGACGGACCGAAACGTCGTCGTCCCTTCACCTTCTAGTGTGTGGTCTGGTCAACTTCTATAAGAGGTGCATGACAGGTTAATAGAAATTAACACAATAGCACAATAGCTATTGTGCTATTGTGTTATAGCAAGATCACACAATCATGGAGTTAGGCATTTCCCAGACTAGCACAATGCATTTGACACACCACTGCCTAAATACCTGGAACATACCTATAGAGGGTTCTGGGAGTTCTTCTACTGCCGGCGTGGCCTAATTCTAGATAAGAAATACCTGAACTAGATAGGAGAGTATATAATAACTTTAGGATGGAAGTCCTTCAGTTATTTTTTCAGTGAGGAAAAATAACGGATTGCTTCAAGGTAACAAGGATTTTATCCCAGAGATCTTTACAAGGATCTCTTCCGGGTCCATTACAACGATGCGATCGTCAGAGAATATAGATGACAAGAGAATATAGATGACAAGAGAATATAGATGACAAGAGAATACAGATGACAAAAGAATATAGATGACAACAAGAGTTAGGAATACAGACGGCATGACACATCAACATGACCCAGACAGGTTGCAGAATTGCATCGATAAATGATTTCTGAAACGAAATGCTAGAATTAAGTGCAGGGTGACGATAATGGAGAAGACAGAACAGGAGACAAGCCGGCTACGGCACAAAGAACTTGAACCAACATCTTAAACCAACTTAAGCAAACCTAAAGTTTACGCCCCAGAAGTACACAACTACAGTAGTACCTGGCAGGAAGTACACAGAGCCGACGAAAGAACTATAATATGTAGAAAGAACACTTTAAAAGAAAACTTAAGCTTGAAAAAGAGAGAAGAATGGGTTAGAGACATGACAGAGACATATAAAATACTTATGAGGGAACTGACAAAGTGAACAAGCAGGAAAACGTTTTCAATACATATGAATGGAAGACGATTGATTGCCTCAAGATAACAAAAACACACACACACACACACACACACACACACACACGTACGTACGTTCCACACAGGGGACAAAGGTTTGTCCAAAGACCAAAGAGGCGGGACCAAAGAGCCAGAGCTCAACCCCCGCAAGCACAAATAGGTGAGTACACACACACACACACACACACACACACACAATCAAAACACATTTTTCACCAATATTTAGACACGAAAAATCATATGTTTATATTTACCCACAAGTTGAAAATTGCAAATTATTATTTTTTTTGTCTGTGGAAGAGGTCCTCAGGTGTGTACAGAGACGGTGAGGGTCGAGGCGGGTCCAGGTGTGCCACCCGAGCCCTGCAGGGCGGAGAGGGATAATACACACCTGTCTATGCAATCATTCCCTGCAACGGGGCAATGATGCATCTCGGTGCAAAGGTAAAACTGGCATCTCGTTGCAACGGATCAACGGGCATCTCGGTAAAATAGAATAATGAACATCTCCCTAAAGCGAACATCTCGGGTATAACGGAAGAACGGGCTGCCTCAGATTTGAGATTTTTTTTTTTATGGTTTTGTCTGAATTCGTGTTTCATTTTTATATACATGTCTTGATTTATTTTCACGTATTTACTGGTGTGTATTATATATATAAGGACAATACTTCGATAGGCGAGATTCGTTGGGATAGAGGGGTAGCTTTGACATCATGCCATGGTGCACACTTTTCATTGATGCCAACCCCCAACCCAACCATGTTGGGCACGTACCCAACAGTAATTTCTGTTAAAAATTGAGTGAGATTAACCCCTATTCGTCTGCCATCCAACCTCTATCAGACATTCAAATTTATATAGATACTGTATATACAAAATAAATTTTATTATTTAGAGGTCAGGTAACGTTAGGGTAGGATAGAATATGTTAAGATACATTAGGTTTTGCAGGAATAGACGACGAGATACGACGCTCTATGAGCCCATTTATTTTGTTATTTTTTATTTATTTTAGAACTGAACTCGGAAAAATTGATCCCTCCATTTCCCTCGATGAAGGAAAGTGTATGGCTTCAGGTGCATCAATTCTCCATTCCCACTCCATGGTCTGATGAACGGAACACAGCACATGTGTTGTACCTGATGGGAATTTAGAATTTGCTGAGACGTGACATATAATTGACCTCAGAGGATAATTCCTTTACTCTCCTAAGGGCCATCTTCAGCAGGTGTTACAGGTAGATAATGTAGGGGTCCTGACACGAGAAAGTGTCGTGTCAGGTGTAGGGGTGTCAGGTGTAGGGGTGTCAGGTGTAGGGGTGTCACCTGTTGACGTTGTTTCTTTCCACCACAGACTCCTCTGACTCCTGAAGACTTTCATCTCCCAAATGATACCTAGTATCTGGCCTCCTGCTCCCTACACCTATCTTCATTACATTACATTTGCTTGGGTTAAACTCTAACAACCATTTGTTCGACCATTCCTTCATCTTGTCTAGGTCTTCTTGGAGCCTCAAGCAGTCCAAGTCCACAGTGTGTGTGTGTGTGTGTGTGTGTGTGTGTGTGTGTGTGTGTGTGTGTGTGTGTGTACTCACCTAGTTGTACTCACCTAGGTGTACTCACCTAGGTGTACTCACCTAGTTGTACTCACCTAGTTATGCTTGCGGGGGTTGAGCTCTGGCTCTTTGGTCCCGCTTCTCAACCGTCAATCAACAGGTGTACAGATTCCTGAGCCTATTGGGCTCTATCATATCTACACTTGAAACTGTGTATGGAGTCAGCCTCCACCACATTACTTCCTAATGCATTCCATTTTCAACCACTCTGACACTAAAAAAGTTCTTTCTAATATCTCTGTGCCTTATTTGGGCGCTCAGTTTCTACCTGTGTCCCCTAGTGCGTGTGCCCCTTGTGTTAAATAGCCTGTCTTTATGAACCCTGTCGATTCCCTTGAGAATCTTGAATGTGGTGATCATGTCCCCCCTAACTCTTCTGTCTTCCAACGAAGTGAGGTTTAATTCCCGTAGCCTCTCCTCGTAGCTCATACCTCTCAGGTCGGGTACTAGTCTGGTGGCAAACCTTTGAACCTTTTCCAGTTTAGTCTTATGCTTGACTAGATATGGACTCCACGCTGGAGCCGCATAATCCAGGATTGGTCTGACATATGTGGTATATAATGTTCTGAAAGATTCCTTACACAAGTTTCTAAAGGCCGTTCTTATGTTTGCCAACCTGGCATATGCTGCTGATGTTATCCTCTTGACATGAGCTTCAGGGGACAGGTCTGGCGTGATATCAACCCCCAGGTCTCTCTCTCTCTCTCTGACTCTTGAAGTATTTCATCTCCCAACTGATACCTTGTATCTGGTCTCCTGCTTCCTACCTCTATCTTCATTACATTACATTTGCTTGGGTTAAACTCGAACAGCCATTTGTTCGACCATTCCTGCAGCTTTGTCCAGGTCTTCTTGAAGCCTCAAGCTGTCCTCCTCTGTCTTAATCCTTCTCATATTTTGGCGTCGTCAGCAAACATTGAGAGGAATGAGTCTATACCCTCTGGGAGATCATTACATATATCAGAAACAGGATAGGTCCGAGTACAGAGCCCTGTGGGACTCCACTGGTGTGTGTGTGTGTGTGTGTACTCACCTAGTTGTGCTTGCGGGGTTGAGCTCTGGCTCTTTGGTCCCGCCTCTCAACTCTCTCACACACACACAACTGTACGTGTGTGTGTGTGTGTGTGTGTGTGGTGTGTGTGTGTGTGTGTGTGTGTGTGTGTGTGTGTGTGTGTGTGTGTGTGTGTGTGCGCGTGCGTGCGTGCGTGCGTGCGCGTGCGTAAATGAGCATGTGTTGAGTGTGTGTGCGTGAATGAGCATGTGTTGCGTGCGTTCAAGTGTGAACAAGCCAAACCAGACACGAACGCAGTGCAGACAATCGAGGAGGGGGGAGGGGGGGGGGGGAGAGTCAACCACACACACACAATACTTAAGCTAATAACACACAAGAGGCTGGCGACGCCACGTTTGGAATCAGATGGCATCTCTCCCTCATACTCCTCTCCACCCTTCCACACGCCAGCAACACAAATACAGACAGACAGACAGACACATTCACCCAAAATAATACACTTGTTCGAGCCTTCTCCTGCTAGAAGGAAAAACCTTTTCAGTTCAACAGTCCCAAGTGGCGTCTTCACTTCTAATTATATTCTAAATATGAAATAATAATTCATGAAAATTGTCACTATGGTAACAAATCATAACGATTTGTGTAGTTTTTATTCATTTCGATAATGCCAAATTTGTGACTATCGGTCGTAAATTGGCATCCGAGGGTACCTGCCATTTTAAAATCGTGCTGTAATGGGGGTTTAAATTGGGGTTGATTATTGCGCCTTGTTAAAAGCAAAGGGGGGAAAGGAGCGAGAGAGAGATATTAGCTTAGCAAATCAGTGGTGTAATCGACCCCGCCCAATGAGAGTGATCAAGAGGTCCTTGACTCATTATCAAGAATTCGTGAGTACCTCTTTCTCAATCATCTCCTCCTTGCCCCTCCTTCAACTGATCCTCCCTTCTATTTCTCCTCCTCCTCTACTTCCGCTGTCAATAATAATGATTCCACTTCAGCACCATCTCTGTTCCTTGTTTTCTCTCACTCTCACCTCTCCCTCTACCCGGAAATCTCTCCAATCGTGGGTGGTCCTCGAAATACTTAGGTACTCAAGAGCCGGATTTTGAGAAAACGATAATGACTCCTCCCAGAGCAGTCTGGGAGGAACAATGCAGACCCGGTAACGAGCCATCACCATTAAGACAACTCCAAGGAAACCATTTAGTGGGGAGATGAAAGCTGGCGACCTGTTTCTTTTTTTCCAGTTTCCAACTTTCTCCTGTTCTCTAATGAACGGGGCTAAGTTATGAAGGACGAGGGAAGGAGAAGAACTATTTTTTTTTCGGTGTTCGAGGGATGTGTTCAATTTTAAGACTATCTCTCGAGGCTCTGATTGTCTTTAAGACTCCGGATGGGGTGGGTAATGGTGTAGGCTGAGTTGTGTGGGTAGCTGAGTGGATGGGGTGGTTGAGTGGTTAGTGGGTGGACCTCATTTACCAAATGCAGGCGATGAGTCACAATAACGTGGCTGAAGTATGTTGACCAGACCAACACTAGAAATGAAGGGACGACGACGTTTCGGTCCGTCCTGGACCATTCTCAAGTCGATTGTGTCAAGTCATTTACCATGCCGTGGTACAGTTGACTAAAACGCCTCTGGGAACATCCAGCTCATAAGTTCGAACCCCCATCAAGGCACTTGTGGATTTGTTCAAGTGACTGCAATGTGGATGGCTGGTGGGTGTGGGACTAAGGGGACAAACAAGAGGGGCCCCACAACAGGATTCCACCTCAAATAACTTTCCAGTCATCTTAGTGTACAGGACCAGATTCACGAAGCAGTTACGCAAGCACTTACGAACCTGTACATCTTTCCCAATCTTTGACGACTTTGGTTACATTTATTAACAGTTTACAAGCCTGAAAACTTCCCAATCAACTGTTTTATTGTTTATAAACGCCTCCTGGTGCTTCGGAGCTCATTAACTGTTTATAACTGTAAACAAAGCCACCAAAGATTGAGAAAAGATGTTCAGGTTCGTAAGTGCTTGCGTAACTGCTTCGTGAACCAGGCCCCAGGAATATCAGCATTATGTGAAAAAGAGGCCCAGTTTCAAATCTACAAAAATGCAAATAAGGCCAGCCATTCTTTTGTTTAAATAGTAGTTTTTGTAACCATATGCATAATAGTACAAAAATTGATGTTCTAANGTTAGAGATGTGTATATAACTAGGAATCAAGACGAGACGTCTTACCCAACACAAACAGCCTTGTTTGGGAGGGAAAAAACCTTTTACAGTTAACGCTATTGATGTGTAAACACCTTTTTGGCTTTATTGTCGGTGTCTCAGTGTTTGTTTTCATCTATTCTGTTGAAGAACGTCGTTTTGTGGGTTGTATTTTGTTGGTGTTCTTAGGTTCTTCTGCAGGAGAAGTTCTCTTCTCCGAGAACAGATCAAACACTGAATCAAATGTTATATCAAATACTGAATCAAATGTTATATCAAACCCTGAATCAAATGTTATATCAAATACTGAATCAAACGTTATATCAAATACTGAATCAAACGTTATATCAAGCACTGAATCAAATGCTATATCAAATACTGAATCAAACGTTATATCAAACACTGAATCAAACGTTATATCAAACACTGAATCAAACGTTATATCAAGCACTGAATCAAATGTTATATCAAACACCGAATCAAACGTTATATCAAACACTGAATCAAATGCTATATCCAACGCTATATTACCATCGTAAAGGCTCTTGCAACATTCAGCAATGCTGCCCCACTTGATAAATTAATGCGCTAAAATATAACCTGCAACTAACATAATCCCTGACCTTCGTGACCTGACCACGCCCTCGCCTCCATCACCCCAACTCCGCCCATGTTTTGCTCCGTGCAAGCCCTCTGCAACGAGGTTATGTGCGATATCTTTTACAGACAAACATGTTTTCTAAAAAATAAAATCCTGTTTGAACTGGGTGGTCATTTGGGTAAGGTTTGACAACTAGTGTTTTGCTCAACCTGTTGTTGTTGTTGTTGTTGTTTTAGATTCAGTTAGTCGGAAGAAAAAGTTGCAAGTAGCACGGGCTATGGTGAGCCCGTAGTGGACTTACCTGGCACAGGAGCGGGGCAAGTAGCACGGGCTATGGTGAGCCCGTAGTGGACTTACCTGGCACAGGAGCGGGGCAAGTAGCACGGGCTATGGTGAGCCCGTAGTGGACTTACCTGGCACAGGAGCGGGGCTGTAACTGCTTGTTAGACCTAAATGCCTGTGTTTAGCTATAAAGTAGCGTAGGCTGTTTCTATCCTTTTCTATTTCAGGTCTCTCAAGGGATGCAGGTCAAATCTATGCAGGTCTACTGGCTCTTTAAGCCTACCAACCTTGTTGCGTCCGTTGCGTCCAGCCTACTAAGCTTGTTGCGTCCAGCCTACTAACCATGTTGCCTCACTTGCGTCCAGCCTTGTTGTATCGTTTGCGTCACAGTCTAACGTTTGTATCCAAATTGTTGTTGATTCTGACTTAAACGTTGTTTCTGGAGGTGGTTTCCACAACTACTTCTTTTCAACTCGTCCAATATGTTGATCACCCCGTACAGGGCACGAGTATTTTGCAACATTATACCGACTCGGGCGGAAACACAAATATGTCCTTCTATCCAACCTTTTGTTTCTTTCTTCTTTTATCAATTTAACATTGTTTAGTTCAGTCATTTTTTTATGCACTCAAAACTCATCTTGTGAGCTGTGGCCTCAAGTTTAAGTAGGCTGTACTTGTTCATCCTGTCTAGTCTCCTTAATATCTTGAATGTGGTGAACGTATCCTCTCTATGTCTTCTTTAGGGTGTTGAGACTTGGATTCCTATACCTAGCATCGTGGTTCAACTCTTTTTTTTAATTCTGGTGCTAAGTTTGTTGCAACCATTATGTACTTTTTTTTCAATGTTGATTTTATGCTTTACAAGACGCGGATTCCAGGCTGGTGCTGCATATTATAGTCTTAGTCTCACTTGGTTGGATAAATTGTCTGTCTCCGATACCTGCAGATGTCTTCCACAGTTCAGACGGCTTCTGGTCTCTCTTCTAGCTTTCCCACCACCCTTACCTTGCAATTGTTGGGATTGAACTCTAGCAGCCATTTGCAAGACCAATTCCAGGAGTTTGTCAAGGTCTTCCAGTAATTATCTACAGTCTGTTTCGGGTTGAAGGGAAGGGAAGGGAACTATCAGGGGAAAGCATCAAGTCATTAGACTATATAGCACTGGGAAGGGGTCAGGATAAGGATTTGGGATGGGACGGGGGGAAGGAATGGTGCCCAACCACTTGGACGGTCGGGGGATTGAACGCCGACCTGCATGAAGCGAGACCACAAATTTGATAGATTTGTGTCATCTGCTGTATTGACGTGTACGACCTCACTCCCTTGGGTAGGGTCATTCACCTTCATTAGGAAGAGAAATGGTCCCTGAAACTGAGCCTTAGAGGACCCAACTTGTCACATATTGCCGGCAGTATATACCTCTTCTTCGAGTGTGACTCTCTGTCTTATGTCCGCTAGGTACTCCATTAACCAGTTCAATGTTTTCCCAGCTAATTTACCCATTCACCAGGCTTTAGTGACGAACAAAGTCGTTCTATTTGTAGCAATTATGTAAGATACAATCTATCCAGCCTTCTTTATCCTGTAATTTTGTGATCTTGCAACCCATCCTCCGAATTGACAGTACGTTTTAATACTAAGTGTAATCAGTACATTTCCTGACTGTCATACATAGTACATAATTGCACTTATGGGGCTGTTACATTTACCTCCCCATTTTTGGAGGCCTGGCTAGATCTTGTTATAGAACACGATCAAATATTTAGGTATGGACAAATTCACAAGGGCCGTGAAGAGGATTCGAACCTGTGTCCGAGAGCATCCCAGACGCTGCCTTAATCGACTGAGCTACGACAGTCGATTTAGGTATGGCTCGAACAAGGAGCTGAAGCTCAACCCCCAGCAAGAGCAACTTGCTGGGCAACTTGCTGGGCAACTTGCTGGGCAACTTGCTGGGCAACTTGCTGGGCAACTTGCTGGGGTTGAGCTTCAAGTGGAGATTAATTCCCCCGACCGCGCTCACAAACACAGAGGTGTGCTTTTGGAGAGTAAATATATTTTCAATCCACATTTAAAGGGCAATTTTTTTTCCCGTATTTGCTCGTTTAGTCAACGTGAAATATATTCAGCGATTTGCCGGGGTAGAATTATAGTTACCGTGATCACAAGTACAATATGCGAGTTGATTTGTGTGTGAGTACTCACCTATTCGTGCTTGCGGGGCTCGAGCTCTGCTTTTTCGGCCCGCCTCTAAACTGTCAATCAACTGTTTCTACTACTACTATTTTTTCCCCCACACCACACACCCCAGGAAGCAGCCCGTGACAGCTGACTAACTCCCAGGTACCTATTTACTGCTAGGTAACAGGGGCATAGGGTGAAAGAAACTCTGCCCATTGTTTCTCGCCGGCGCCCGGGATCGAACCCGGGACCACAGGGTCACGTGCCCAGCGTGCTGTCCGCTCGGCCACCGGCCCTCGTGTGTGTACTCACCTAAACGTGCTTGCAGGGTCGAGCTAGGCTCCTAGCCTCGCCTTCTGAACATTCTAAGATTATTGCATTGATTCAATTCCACTATTATCACATTTTTATCAACATTTTTGCATTGAGTTAGCTTCAACGATTCTATTCCACTCACACGCGGCTGTAACACGGAAAAAGCTGGAACATCTGTGCCTCATTTGTGCGTCTCGTCTCCGTCTATGCCGCCTCATTCAGCTGTTGCTAACTATGACCAATACTGAGCTCTCTCTTTTAATTTTCCCCTAAGAATCTTATGTTGTGATTATGTTCGCGGTCTTTGCTCTCCTGTGTGAGGTCTAATTCCCTTAGTCCTTGGCTAGTAACTCAAACCTTTCAGCTCCGGAACGAGGTACCATTGCGTATGTCATTGGACCATTCATAGCTTTGGCTTGGCCATTTCCAGACGAGGGTTTCACGTCAAGAATGTATATTTAGGAGTGGATCTCAGTTTGTATAAGCTTTGAAGGCTCTTTTTTGCTCAGATTTCTAAGGGCACTCAGATATGCTGGTCAGTATGGCATATGCTGGTCAGTATGGCATATGCTGATGATATTTATGTGCTGTCATAATCTGATGAGGGGTTGTATGTTTATTCCCAAGGGTTAATCCTCCTTTTCTCTGCTTCATCCTTATCGTACGGGGTCTTCTCACTTCAGATCTAATCCTCAAAGCTTTGCATTTGGTTGGGTTAAATTCTAGCAGCCATTTTTTTTCCAGACCACTTCTGAATTGTGTCCTGATCCTTCTGCAGGGTTTAACAGTCTTCTCTCTCTGTCTTGATTGTCCTCGTTAGCTTTACATCGTCTGCAAACATTGATATGAAAGACATAATTGCAACTGCCAGGTTGTTGATATTTATATTCGTTTGATGGTCTCGGGAACTATGCTGGGTGCGTGCGAGCGTGCGCGTACGTACTCTGAACTGTTCAACGACACTGTTCCTTCAAGTGTCTTAAATATCGACTAGGAAAATGAACCGAAATTTCCGAGCGTTCAAGACACTGTCATGTCGAGTCTGGCCTCATACCAGCTCGTCCTGCTAAAGGTTTCCCAACGTCAAGAAAACGGTCAATTTAAAATGTTCTCTCCTAACCTAACCTGCCAGAGAACCCAAAACAGAAAACGGGACAGTATGTCACTTTCGCCAGCCGCTTCCATTTTCTAGTACGCTCATTTTTTGATCTTATGTAACGCGTAAGAGCGAAAAGCGACGCAGTAAGAGGACAGGTTGCTCATACACACACACATTTAGTAAATCTAAATTTAACCAATTTATATCCACTGTTTCGTGTTCCATTTGTGTGTTATATATTTAGTAACTTATGAATATGTACTTTGGATGTATAACCCACACACCCACCGTGAACCTTAATCCCGGTTCCTCCTGCTGTTGGTCCTCGACTTCCTCAATACATAATTACTCTAAAACGCAGACGAGGAGTCACAATAACGTGGCTGAAATATGTTGACCAGACCACACACTAGAAAGTGAAGGGACGACGATGTTTCGGTCCGTCCTGGACCATTCTCAAGTCGATTGTGAATCGACTTGAGAATGGTCCAGGACGGACCGAAACATCGTACTCTAAAACATTCTTAAACAAAATATAACTTCGAGCTTTTGCCGCTGTTGGTTCTTTTTCTTTCTCTCATGTTGCTATGTCTTTTTTTTTTTACCTCTCTGTTTCACTTCTTTCTCTTCGCAATTAGGCCTTCTGCAGTTTTCTTAACTCCTTTGGTGTATTTCCTACCATCTCTCCTTTCATCTCACATTCTTACCTTGTATATATTTACATTCTTTACTACTCTTTCTATTACGGGCTATTCATGCCCATGCCACCTCTTGGGTGGCTTAATCTTCATCAATCAACTTTTTCTTTACACTTGATAATGGTCCAAGATGGGCCGAAACGTCGTATTTCCTTCATTTTCAGATGTGTGGGTTAAACATCCAAAGTACATATTCATAAGTTACTAAATATATAACACACAAATGGAACACGAAACAGTGGATATAAATTGGTTAAATTTAGATTTACTAAAGACCTGGGTAAATATTGGTTTAGTAACAGGGTTGCTGATTTGTGCAATACATTAGCGGGTAACATAATAAAAGCGGGATCACTTGATTGTTTCAAGCGTAGGTTAGACATGCATACAAAATGAGTTTGGGTGTATATTACCAGGAGCTGCTACATTCTATTTGGACGACGGGAGACATCTCCCGTCACGCAGGGTGCAGTCGCACCTCCACAGATCTCCAGTATCATCTATTGATACTGGTAATGGCTCAAAAGGGCCACCACTTACGGGCTATTCATGCCCGTGCCACATTTTGGGTGGCTTAATCTTCATCAATCATCAATCTACTTATATAGGCCAGTAAGGCTCCACCAGCTTCCGTAATTCTTATGTTCTTATCAAGATGTGGTTGCACAGTCAACACCACTGGACAGTGCTACTGATAATTTTCCTTCAAGATCCATGTTGAATTGTCTTTAAAAACTGTTCATTGGATTATCTTGTACGTTGTTATCATGTCCTACCTATTCTTTTCTTCGGTAAGATGAGGACAAGTTTCCCCAACCAGTCACGGTCGTGACTGTGACTTGTAGCAATTCCTGTCGTACGGGCCGATAGACCTTCTGCAGTATCCTAAACTCTTTATGTTCTCAGGTTCAATCCCCCAAGTTCCTGAACAAGTCATCTCAAATTCCCGGACACATGTCCCAGTCTTAATGTTGTCCCAAGCTATAGCGCTGCATACTTGACACTTGGTCGCGCGTAGGTTGTGCGGACGAGTTTCTATCGATACGCAGAGGCTAGGTCAAAATATATAGTGTCCGAAACCATTAATTACATGTGTAATTAATGGTTTCGGACACTATATATTTTGACCTAGCCTCTGCGTATCGATAGAAGCTCGTCCACACAACCTATGCGCGACCAAGTTAACTTTAAGTTAACTTTACCATTAACTATCCTTGTGTGACGAAGTCTGGGTCCGTTCGGGGCCCTTAACTAATTCGAACGTTAAGGGGCCAGTAAAAACGTAAATTTACAAATTTACATCGTTGTTTTCAATTGCTTTTAATGACGTAAATGTAAACTGGACCCCTGGTTGAGGGTTATGTAAATCTAAAGATTTTTATACATATTTCTGTTTTACTCTAAAAGTTTCCTATCAACCCTGTCCATGGAGGACAGAAGAAAATGTATATATGCTGGTTAGCATTGTAAATGTGTGGCCACGTCTGTGGTAGAAAAAAAACTCTTGGAAGGGGTTGTGGGGAAGAGGGGGGAGGGGGAGGGGGGGTCACTCGTCCGCTGTCCCTATCATCGCTATTTACATTTGTCCCTGTTAAAGTCTAACAGCCATTACCTGACCATCAACGAAGGTTTCCCCCTTTGGCCTCTGAGAAGGCATTAGCTTCGCATCATCTGCGAATATGGATATGAATGATCCTATTTCCTCTGGCGGGGTTCCTTCATGCATATTGGGGATAACAGGATATGGAGACCACGTGCAAATCCTCTTTGGAGGATTTGATACGTTTTTCACCTGACCGTGTCAGTTCGCTTCTGATCATGATCCACTGTTTTCTATCTGATAGGTACTCTCTTTTTCACATATCCCATATCTTCGAATTACTCAATCTTTTGTTTTTTCCAATCAGCAATTTAGAGTCATTTGCGCGGGTCAGTCGAAATTTTTCCTGCAAGCAAGGAAGAAACGGGTATTTTTATCTTATGTTTGAGTGGTGTCATCTTGTAGAACTAGATGTGAGGGAGATTATACTTTTGTACTCACCTAGATCTGGTTGCAGGGTCGAGCTAAGCTCCTAGCCCCCCCTTCCGAACATTCTTAATACGATGACTAATTTCTCCGCTTTATCATATTTACATTAACAACTGGAATCAAATTAGCTCAATGAGCTCTACGTCTAACCTATTCCATTTATTGACAGTTCTGACAACTGAAAATGTTTCTTCCTGATGTTTCTATGACTCATTTGCGTCTCCAGTTTCCATCTATGATCCTCGTTCTGTTGTTNGTCAAAAAAGTTTGATTGAAATTGAACGAGTTTTCATTTATTGCATATTTTGGAATAACGCCCCCTTAACCCTCTTGGCTCTGGCACCAATCTTGCTGCAAACCTTTTGTAATTTTGACATTTTGGCTTTATACTTTACAAGGTGCGGATTCCATGCCGGTGCTGCGTATTCCGGTATTTGTCTAACAAATGTTGTTTAGATTGCCTTGAAGGAGTCCTGATTAGTGCTTCTAAACGATGTTCTAATATTTGCCAGCGTCTCATATGCTGCCGATGTTATCCTGTTTGTGTGCGCCTCCGGTGCTTGTGTTGGGACTATGTCCACTCCCAGATCTCTCCGATTGTCGTGGTTGCCTTTCGCATATGGTGCCAGCTGCCTTCTGGTCTCCTCTCTCCCTTTCCCATCTTCGTTATCTCATATTTATGTTACTGAATTTGAACAGCCAGTTGAAATTCAGTTTGTCCAAGTCCTGCTGCACAAACATGAATAGGGAAACTATTCAGAACTCTGTATACCACATACGTCAGACTAATTCTGAAATATGCAGCGTTAGCGTCGGATCCACATCCCTTAAACTATAACACCAACTTGGACGAAAGTTACGTCATCAGAACCATGAACTACAAGGATAAACAGAACTAAATATCACATGAACAAATCCACAAGGGTCGTGATGAGGATTCGAACCTGCGGCCTTTGTGGGTTTGTTCATTTGATGCATCACGCTGTTGTTATTTCTGTGTGTAAATGTCACATGACTGGAAGAGTGAGCAAGAAAACACAAGATCATATACAAGTCTCACGGGAACTGACGCAAGAGCAATTGAGATTTGCAATATTTTGCAATTGAGAGACACAATTAAGGTGACACCGGCAGACACTAAGAAACTGAATGAGCCACTGAGACTTAATAATTTAATTAGTACCAGACTTATACATGGAATGACCTCTTGAGGTAAGTGGTTGAGACTTTAGTCTATACAATCCATCCTCCTGTTTAGATTTTGTAAATATCAATTTTGTAACTATGATTTTTTTGTTACTATGAATTTTGTGACTTTTGTAACTTTTTGTAACTATGATTTTTTTAACTATAAATTAAAATAATCATAGTTAAAAAATCATAGTTTCAAAAAGTTTAAAATAAACTTTTTGTAACTATGACTTTTTTTTAACTTATTGTTACTATAATTTTTTTAACTTTTTTTTAACTATGAATTTTAGAATTTTGTAACTTTTTTGTAACTATGTACACCATCTATCTTGAGGTTATCTTGGGATGATTTCGGGGCTTAGCGTCCCCGCGGCCCGGTCCTCGACCAGGCCTCCCTTTTGTTACACATCCCCAGGAAGCAGCCCGTAGCAGCTGTCTAACTCCCAGGTACCGAAAGAGCAGAGCTCAACCCCCCATGCACATCTAGGTGAATACACACACACACACACACACACACACACACACACACACACACACACACACACACACACACACACCAGGGGCCAGGTAGCCTGGTGAGGGGCCAGGTAGCCTGGTGAGGGGCCAGGTAGCCTGGTGGATATCGCGCAGGACTTGTAATTCTGTGGCGCGGGTTCGATTCCCGCACCCGGCAGAAACAAATGGGCAAAGTTTCTTTCACCCTGAATGCCCCTGTTACCTAGCAGTAAATAGGTACCTGGGAGTTAGTCAGCTGTCACGGGCTGCTTCCTGGGGTGTGTGTGTGGTATGGGAAAAAAAGTAGTTAGTGTAGTTAGTAAACAGTTGATTGACAGTTGAGAGGCGGGCCGAAAGAGCAAAGCTCAACCCCGTAAATACAACTAAGTGAATACACACACACACACACACACAAAACACATATTTCCAGCTTTCAAGGCAGCCACAAAATCAAAGCAAACACCGCCAATGTTAATACCATTACATTATATCAAGAACAAATCCGCAAGGGCCGTGACGAGGATTCGAACCTACGTCCGAGATCATCCCAGACCCCTGCCTTAATCGACTGAGCTACGACATGGTAAAAAGAATTGCAACCAGAAATTCTACTGAATTTACTTGGGCCTCGTCACGGCCCTTGTGGATTTGTTCATTTGATACAGCAGGCTATTGTGATTTGTGTGTGGGTAACTATCAAGAATCTTCATGTCATTCAACCCATCTTCGGCTTTTGTTGGAATCACCAGCGAGCCGTTTCCGCCACCCCTCGTTGCCTAATAACCTCAACTATCACTTAGCTAAATGAATTGTGGGGTTCAGTCCCTGAGCCCATTATGTGCCTCTGTAACCCTTTCCACTACCGCCCACAAGATGGGTATGGGGTGCATAATAAATGAACTAAACTAACTATCACTTAGTTGCCAGCTAGTGAACGAACTGTCTAATTCAGAGTTGATCGAGAGAGCGTCCCCCACCCCCACCCCACATCAATCAACCCCACTACTCAACTTCACACTATAGTGACGTAACTGTGGGGGGGAGGAGGGGGGGGGGTGATGGGAGGGTGAAATACATCAACTAGTGAAACAAACGCAAACGGAGAGACAAAGTTATTTGTAATAGTTTTTGTATTTATTATCTATTGTCTGTGTTTTTGTGTGTGTAAATGATTTTACAAGGATTTCTTGTAGTGGTGGAATAATGATGTATTAGTTGTCTTCTGGATTTTGATCACTCACTCTCTCTTTCTCTCTCTCGTTCCCTCCCCTCTCTCTCTCTCTCTCTCTCTCTCCTTCCCTCCCCCCTCTCTCTCTCTCTCTCTCCTTCCCTCCCCCCTCTC
Source organism: Procambarus virginalis (assembly GCA_020271785.1). NCBI lineage: Eukaryota > Metazoa > Arthropoda > Malacostraca > Decapoda > Cambaridae > Procambarus > Procambarus virginalis. The sequence continues at coordinate 8,865,043 of WNGS01167372.1, read as the reverse complement.
TCTCTCTCTCTCTCTCTCTAAAACACAATTAGGTTCGGCAGGTCTTGGTCGTCGTCTGGGTCAGCGAGCTGCCAAGATTGAGATGTTTTGAAAACTCGTCTCAGTTAAAGGAGCAAATAATCTGAACATTGTCTCCCGCGGTGAGTCGCCGTTTTCTGAGGAGCTAATGTCCTCTGACACCAGGGGAGACTATGCCCCTAATTGCATTCTAATGACACAGTTCCCACACTGGATATTATTATACTCTTCTGAAAGTGGAGTCAGCATAATGAACTTCTTTTTTCAATTTTTTTTAGGGATTATATATATATATTTTTGTTAAATCTATGTAATGAAATAATTTTCATTGAATGGCTATTTGATATATTTTTTTGGGGACAATGGTTTTGATCGAGGGTTTTAATTAGGGGGTAGCCCATACTCCTTGGGGTGGGGGTATGGGAGCCAAATAGTGGGGGTTATGGATCTCGATCTCTGAACAATTTCGTATAAACGGTTGTGGTTAGATCAAAATTAATTATCGCAGTTAACAATACGGATTGAGGGGAGGGGCCGAGGCTGCTGACCAATCAGTGATCAGACCAATCAACGGACGTCTTCCACTTTTTTAAAACGTAGCCAGCTGATATGTTGTTATCAGAGGATAACAGAGATATCAGAGGTTGTTATGATGCTAGTCTGCTTCCTCCTCAACTAGTAAGTCCTATTCTGTGCGTTGTGATTCCCCAACGTACAAATTATTTTGAAAAGTTACGGCTCTTAAATACCCACGTTTTCCATACATCGGGAGTTTAGGTTAAGTAGGTGGTTTGGGTTCGTAAGTTTCTGGATAGTTGAGCACTTTGAATTCTGTACCTTGAGGCAAATCAACCCGTCCTCGCAAATTCGTACAGTCAATATTGACTTATTAAATACGTGCATAGGTGACATACTAAACATAATAGATACCCTTAAAAAGCTTCATAGAAAACACCGACCTTACCTAACCTTGTTAGTATGTTAAGATAAGCATCTTATAGCTTGGTAATTACAATGTTACTTAACCTATTAACGTAATTGCTTCGTAAGTAATAATTGTAATTACGAAGCAATAAGATGCTTATCTTAACATACTAACAAGGTTAGGTAAGGTCGGTGTTTTCTATGAAGATTTTCAAGGTAAACTAGTATGTTTAGTATGTCACATATGCACGTATTTAAAAGTCAATATGACTATACGAAAGTGCGAGAACGTGTTGTATAAGGACATAAATATTTTCTTTAAATTCACAAGTCTAGACAGAAGAGAATAAAAATAAGGAAGCAGAATTAATAAATGTGAGAGAGGAAAGAAGGGCGATAATAATACAAAGGCACAACTAGAAAGATAATTCAAGACCTGTATATCAGAACAGGAATACTTGAAGATCGACGATAAGAAGATACTCAGAAATACAGAGAGAAAAAAGAAAGTGGTTAAATAAAGAGCCAAAACAAGATGAATAAAAAAATGGAACAAGGGACACAGAGGAAGGGAAAGAAAAAATGCGAAGCAAAAACTTACGAAAAGAGAGAAACAGGACAAGTTGAACAAGAGAGACGATGAGGAACACACACACACACACACACACAAACAAAGGGATTTGACAGGATATCAGGCCTGACAGAGAATGACAGGAGACGTCAAATGAGACGGGGTCCTGACACCGAATGACAGAAACGAGTGAGCCAAGAGGAGGCAGACAGAAATGACAGGAGATGAGATAAACACACAACACACACACACAACCCTAAACAAAAAAGGGGCCAGGTAGCCTGGTTGAGGGGCCGGTAGCCTGGCTGAGCACCAGGAGCCAGGACTAGCCTGGTGGAATCGCGCAGGACTTGTAATTCTGTGGCGCGGTTCGATTCCCGCACCCGGCAGGAACAAATGGGCAAGTTTCTTTCACCCTGAATGCCCCTGTTACCTAGCAGTAAATAGGTACCTGGGAGTTAGCAGCTGTACGGGCTGCTTCCTGGGTGTGTTGTGGTATGGGAAAAAGAAAAAGTAGTTAGTGTAGTAGTAAACAGTTGATTGACAGTTGAGAGGCGGGACCGAAAGTACCCAGAGCTCAACCCCCGTAAATACAACTAAGTGAATACACACACCACACACACACAAAAACACATTTAGCTTTCAGGCAGTCCACAAAATCAAAGCAACCCGCCAATGTTAAACCTACATTATATCAAGAACAAATCCCAAGGGCCGTGACGAGGATTCGAACCTACGTCCGAGACATCCCAGACCCTGCCTTAATCGACTGAGCTACGACATGGTAAAAAGAATTGCAACCAGAAATTCTACTGAATTTACTTGGGCCTCGTCACGGCCCTTGTGGATTTGTTCATTTGATACAGCAGGCTATTGTGATTTGTGTGTGGGTAACTATCAAGAATCTTCATGTCATTCAACCCATCTTCGGCTTTTGTTGGAATCACCAGCGAGCCGTTTCCGCCACCCCTCGTTGCCTAATAACCTCAACTATCACTTAGCTAAATGAATTGTGGGGTTCAGTCCCTGAGCCCATTATGTGCCTCTGTAACCCTTTCCACTACCGCCCACAAGATGGGTATGGGGTGCATAATAAATGAACTAAACTAACTATCACTTAGTTGCCAGCTAGTGAACCGAACTGTCTAATTCAGAGTTGATCGAGAGAGCGTCCCCCCCCCCCCACCCCACATCAATCAACCCACTACTCAACTCCACACTATAGTGACGTAACTGGTGGGGGGGGAGGAGGGGGGGGGGGTGATGGGAGGGTGAAATACATCAACTAGTGAAACAAACGCAAACGGAGAGACAAAGTTATTTGTAATAGTTTTTGTATTTATTATCTATTGTCTGTGTTTTTGTGTGTGTAAATGATTTTACAAGGATTTCTTGTAGTGGTGGAATAATGATGTATTAGTTGTCTTCTGGATTTTGATCACTCACTCTCTCTTCTCTCTCTCGTTCCCTCCCCTCTCTCTCTCTCTCTCTCTCTCTCCTTCCCTCCCCCCCTCTCTCTCTCTCTCTCTCCTTCCTCCCCCCCTCTCTCTCTCTCTCTCTCTCTCTCTAAAACACAATTAGGTTCGGCAGGTCTTGGTCGTCGTCTGGGTCAGCGAGCTGCCAAGATTGAGATGTTTTGAAAACTCGTCTCAGTTAAAGGAGCAAATAATCTGAACATTGTCTCCCGCGGTGAGTCGCCGTTTTCTGAGGAGCTAATGTCCTCTGACACCAGGGGAGACTATGCCCCTAATTGCATTCTAATGACACAGTTCCCACACTGGATATTATTATACTCTTCTGAAAGTGGAGTCAGCATAATGAACTTCTTTTTTCAATTTTTTTTAGGGATTTTATATATATATATTTTTGTTAAATCTATGTAATGAAATAATTTTCATTGAATGGCTATTTGATATATTTTTTGGGGACAATGGTTTTGATCGAGGGTTTTAATTAGGGGGTAGCCCATACTCCTTGGGGTGGGGGTATGGAGCCAAATAGTGGGGGTTATGGATCTCGATCTCTGAACAATTTCGTATAAACGGTTGTGGTTAGATCAAAATTAATTATCGCAGTTAACAATACGATTGAGGGGAGGGGCCGAGGCTGCTGACCAATCAGTGATCAGACCAATCAACGGACGTCTTCCACTTTTTTAAAACGTAGTCAGCTGATATGTTGTTATCAGAGGATAACAGAGATATCAGAGGTTGTTATGATGCTAGTCTGCTTCCTCCTCAACTAGTAAGTCCTATTCTGTGCGTTGTGATTCCCCAACGTACAAATTATTTTGAAAAGTTACGGCTCTTAAATACCCACGTTTTCCATACATCGGGAGTTTAGGTTAAGTAGGTGGTTTGGGTTCGTAAGTTTCTGGATAGTTGAGCACTTTGAATTCTGTACCTTGAGGCAAATCAACCCGTCCTCGCAAATTCGTAAGTCAAAATTGACTTATTAAATACGTGCATAGGTGACATACTAAACATAATAGATACCCTTAAAAACTTCATAGAAAACACCGACCTTACCTAACCTTGTTAGTATGTTAAGATAAGCATCTTATACTTGGTAATTACAATTGTTTTAATTTATACGTAATGTTAGTAATAATTGTAATTACGAAGCAATAAGATGCTTATCTTAACATACTAACAAGGTTAGGTAAGGTCGGTGTTTTCTATGAAGATTTTCAAGGTAAACTAGTATGTTTAGTATGTCACATATGCACGTATTTAATAGTCAATTTGACTATACGAAAGTGCGAGAACGTGTTGTATAAGGACATAAATATTTTCTTTAAATTCACAAGTCTAGACAGAAGAGAATAAAAATAAGGAAGCAGAATTTAATAAATGTGAGAGAGGAAAGAAGGGCAAATAATACAAAGGCACAACTAGAAAGATAATTCAAGACCTGTATATCAGAACAGGAATACTTGAAGATCGACGATAAGAAGATACTCAGAAATACAGAGAGAAAAAGAAAGTGGTTAAAATAAAGAGCCAAAACAAGAATGAATAAAAAAATGGAACAAGGGACACAGAGGAAGGGAAAGATAAAAATGCGAAGCAAAAACTTACGAAAGAGAGAAACAGGACAAAGTTGAACAAGAGAGACGATGAGGAACACACACACACACACACACACACAACAGGGATTTGACAGGATATCAGGCCTGACAGAGAATGACAGGAGACGTCAAATGAGACGGGTTCCTGACACCGAATGACAGGAAACGAGTGAGCCAAGAGGAGGCATGACAGAAATGACAGGAGATGAGATAAAGCAGAAAAGAAGATGCTGAAAAGTGGCAAGACGAAGGCCCCCAGATGAGTCAATACAGATGCCTATGGAGGGATAAGAGAGACCCAGACGAGTACTAGTGAGTACCAGCTGTGAGTGCTGCCAGATATAACATCGTGAGGTAGAGGGTAGGGGTTAGGAGGAGGAAGGTAAGAGGAGAAGGGGGGGGGAAAGGTGCCCCCCCATATATGTACATATAGGGGGGTATATATGTATATAAAGAGGGTATGTATGTATTTACACAATATACAAATACACGAATACATGCATAGCGCATGCAATCATGCACAAATACATAATACATACACATGTACAAATACATAGTACCTACATATGAAATATGGTACCACATATGTACAAATACTAGTACCTACATATGTACAAATACATAGTATATACAAAGTACAACATAGGGTAACACAGAGACTTTGTTAGCCCTTAGTGACCAAGGAGAGAATATACTGGGTGGGGGGGGGGATAATCCTGGAAGATATACATACACAGCAGGGAGGTATACATGTTACCTATTATCATACCATACCTGTAGACATGTTGGGTACTCACCTCATAAGCGAGTACCCAACACATCATATGTCGGGTGTGGATAGAGAGGAGGGGGGGGGAGGACCGGACGGGTTTTATAGATCAATTATATCCTGGAGAATATATCCTAGATGAGTATATCAGAGGAAAATATGTCCAATTGGGGTAGAGAGGGAATTTGTCCTTACGACTGGACCACCAGCCGTCAAGAGTAAATTATATAATTATATGTTAGGAAATGTAATGTCATATCCTCCTGAATCGCCGCCACCGCCTCCTCCTCCTCTTCATCTGTGGGCATTTCCTTCCCTAAGTTAATATACTTAATTATGTGTTGTTGACCAGACCACACACTAGAAGGTGAAGGGACGCGACGTTTCGGTCCGTCCTGAACCATTCTCAAGTTGATTGTCGACTTGAGAATGGTCCAGGACGGACCGAAACGTCGTCGTCCCTTCACCTTCTAGTGTGTGGTCTGGTCAACAACACATAATTAAGTATATTAACTTAGGGAAGGAAATGCCCACAGATGAAGAGGAGGAGGAGGAGGCGGTGGCGGACGATTCAGGAGGATATGACATTACATTTCCTAACATATAATTATATAATTTACTCTTGACGGCTGGTGGTCCAGTCGTAAGGACAAATTCCCTCTCTACCCAATTGGACATATTTTCCTCTGATATACTCATCTAGGATATTTTCTCCAGGATATAATTGATCTATAAAACCCGTCCGGTCCTCCTCCCCCCTCCTCTGCTATCCACACCCGACATATGATGTGTTGGGTACTCGCTTATGAGGTGAGTACCCAACATGTCTACAGGTATGGTATGATAATAGGTAACATGTATACCTCCCCTGCTGTGTATGTATAGCTTCCAGGATGTATCCCCCCCCCCACCCAGTAATATTCTCCTTGGTCACTAAGGGCTAACAAAGTCATCTGTGTTACCCTATGTTGTACTTTGTATATACTATGTATTTGTACATATGTAGGTACTATTATTTGTACATATGTAGGTACTATGTATTTGTACATATGTAGGTACTATGTATTTGTACATGTGTATGTATTATGTATTTGTGCATGATTGCATGCGCTATGCATGTATTCGTGTATTTGTATATTGTGTAAATACATACATACTCTCTTTATATACATATATACCCCCCTATATGTACATATATGGGGGGCACCTTCCCCCCCCCCTCTCCTCTTGGCACCTTCCTCCTTAACCCCTCCGTACCTCACGATGTTATATCTGGCAGCACTCACAGCTGGTACTCACTAGTACTCGCCTGGGTCTCTCTTATCCCTCCATAGGCATCTGTATTGACTCATCTGGGGGCCTTACGTCTTGCCCACTTCTCTTCAGCATCTTCCTTTTCTGCT
>WNGS01167372.1:8804958-8821724 GCA_020271785.1 Procambarus virginalis | reverse complement strand
TATTCCAAGCCATTGACCATACGGAGCCTTAGGACAGGTTAGCATTAGGATGAGACGGAAGGAATTAAGGAATGCCAGCGGGGGTATCCCACTGCTTGCTGACTGAGCCTGATGTTACACTTACACACACACAGGTTACAGTGTACAGTGCTTACGCTGTAACCGTGCAAGCTATACACCACGAAACGCTACAGATTCCGTCCAAAGATGTAATTATGGACTGCCCACAAGAGTCACAATGTTGTGTAATTGGGCATTTTGTCTCCGGGTGATTGCTATACGCATGGTCCATCTGGTCTCTGGAGACTGTGGCCCTTCTGGCAATACTGACACGAAAATCCTAAGGTCTCTTCTCATTCTCGTAATACCGAATTTCTTTTCAATTACTGCTGATTTGCCTTCATTGTTTCTTTATAGTGTTTTTGCTTTTCGAATTATGACGAGAACACGGGCGATTAGGGCTTAAACAACCCAATTGAACCCGAGTTCGATCCCGGGGCAGCCTCCATCCTTGTTCTTCTTTCAACTGGTGTTTCTGTTCACCTAGTAGTCAGTAGGTACTGTTGAGTATTGCCAGTTGTTACATGTGCGTCCTGTGGAGCCGTGCACGTTGTTGGGGTCTAGGTCAGGGGTTCTAAACTATGGTCCTCTGGGGGCCCCTAGGAAGTCCGTCAGAAGGCCCCTAGGAAGTCCGTGAGATTGCCCCCCCAGAGAGTCTACAAAAGGGCCCCCAGAGAGTCCCGCGAGAGGGCCCCCAGAGAGTCCCTCGAGAGGGCCCGAGAGAGTCCCTCGAGAGGGCCCCCAGAGAGTCCCCCGAGAGGGCCCCCTAGGAGAGTCCCTCGAGAGGGCCCCCAGAGAGTCCCTCGGCAGAGGGCCCCACCCCCCCCCCCCCCCCCCCCCAACCCCCCCCCCCCCCCCTTTTTTTAACCCCCCCCCACCCCCCAGAGAGTCCCTCGATAGGGCCCCGAGAGGAGAGTCCCTGGAGAGGGCCCCCAGAGAGTCCCTCGAGAGGGCCCCGAGAGAGTGCCTCTCGAGAGGGCCCCCAGAGAGTCCCTCGAGAGGGCCCCGAGAGAGTCCCTCGAGAGGGGCCCCCAGAGAGTCCCTGGAGAGGGCCCCCAGAGAGTCCCTCGAGAGGGCCCTCCAGAGAGTCCCTCGAGAGGGGCCCCGAGAGTCGTCCCTCGAGAGGGGCCCCCCCCAGAGAGCCTACAAAAGAACCCCCAGAGAGTCTACAAACGGGCCCCCCAGAGAGTCCTACAAAAGGGCCCCCCCAGAGAGGTCTACCAAAAGGACCCCCAGGAGAGTACTGAGGGCAAAAAGGGGCCCCCAGAGAGTCTAGCAAAAGGTGGCCCCCCCAGAGAGCCTACAGCAAAATAGGGACCCCCAGAACCGAGTCTATCAAAAGGAGCCCCCCCAGAGAGTCTACAAAAAGGGCACGCCCCAAATATGCCCGCCACAAGATAAAAGCAAAATATGTAAATTTCTCTCATACGCTGCTCGTATTCATATCCTCACACATGAAATTCATGCTTGCAGCACCATGTGTGTGTGTGAGTTAGGGGCGTTTCACAATTAACATGAATAGATTTTTGAGACATGAACAGCATCGAGCACAGCTACTGGAGGAGGAGGTAAGAGAAGCTTCCATCATTACGTGCGAGTTAATTTCTGTGGTAAGCAAACGATGAGTCTCAATCACACGGCTGAAGACGTGAAGAAGTGACGTAACTCACTCTATCACACAAGATGAGCGAGACGACCGACGTTTTCGATCCGTCCGTGGACCACTTATCTAGTCTGATTGGTGTGTTGTGAATGCTACCACAATCGACCTTGATCAATGGTCCGCCACGGACCGAAACGTCGTCGTCTCAGTGGTGTGTGGACTGGTCTTCTGTGGTAACTTCAGATCACGCCACTCTATCAAGAGAAATCAAGTGGGATTCTAGCTTGCCGGTTTCCCCCTGATCTTTCCTCTCCTTACACACAGACCCAACCACTTGGGCTGGACGGTAGAGCGACGGTCTCGCTTCATGCAGGTCGGTGTTCAATCCCCGACCGTCCAAGAGGTTGGGGCACCATTCCCTTCCCCCCCGTCCCATCCCCAACCTTTATCCTGACTCCTTCCAAGTGCTATATAGTCGTAATGGCTTGGCGCTTTCCCTTGATATTTCCTTCCTTCCTTACACAAACCACAACAGCGTGATGCATCAAATGAACAAATGAACAAGGGCCTCGCCACAACCCCTTGTGAATTTGTTCCTTTCCTTCGTCTATCAAGAGATACTCTCAGGTTATCTTGAGATGATTTCGGGGCTTTTTAGTGTCCCCGCGGCTCGGTCCTCGACCAGGCCTCCACCGCCAGGAAGCAGCCCGTGACAGCTGACTAACACCCAGTTACCTATTTTACTGCTAGGTAACAGGGGCATAGGGTGAAAGAAACTCTGCCCAGTGTTTCTAGCCGGCGCCTGGGATCGAACCCAGGACCACAGGATCACAAGTCCAGCGTGCTGTCCACTCGGCCGACCGGCTCTCAAATGATTGCTTGAAACCATCGAAACTCCTTAGACACTTAAAACAGAAGCACCCTGATGCCAGAATTCCTCTTCATTTCTTCACACTACAAGCATCGTTACCAGACAAGCAAGTTGCAGGTGAACAGTGAGTCAGTTCAAGAACCTAATGAACCGTTTCGGGTTCCTTTCACAATGGTCGCGTTATGAAGCCACAACGCCCAGGGAGGACTTGATTCATGCAGATTAAGTCACCCAAAAGGTGGCACGGGCATGAATAGCCCGTAAAGGAAGGACTTGCTACCAGCAGCAGACAGTTCAGGAGCTGTTTGGGCTATACTGCGAGCTGGTCGGGCCGAGCGGACAGCACGCTGGACTTGTGATCCTGTGGTCCCGGGGTCGATCCCGGGCGCCGGCGAGAAACAATAGGCCGAGTTTCTTTCACCCTATACCCGTGTTACCTAGCAGTAAAAAAGGTACCTGGGTGTTAATCAGCTGTAACGGGCTGCTTCCTGGGGGTGGAGGCCTGGTCGAGGACCGGGCCGCAGGGACACTAAAGCCCCGAAATCATCTCAAGATAACCTCAAGATAGGTCACCAGGCTATACTGCGAGTAGGAGGATAGATGAGATAATTGAGGACGTCACTATATCACTTTGTGAACAGGCGAGAACCAGTGTCACTTTGTATTGCAACTGAGAACACAGGTGTTGCAAACAGCTGCTTGTTTCAACATCAGACGGTCGTCATTCAGGCTGACGTCTCCTACGGTCAAGACACGCTGTATGCTCTACCGCGAGGCATTTCAATTACAATGACGGCGAATTGCATCAGGTTCTGCAACTTGTTGTGAAAATATTGAAATGTGTAAAGACACACACACCTCTGAAAGACAGATTCTTAGGAACCCCTTGAGAAACATAGGTGCTGCTGCTGGTTTAGGTTCAGCTACTCAGAACAAATGTTGCAAGTAGCACGGGCTATGGTGAGCCCGTTGTGGACTTACCTGGCACAGGAGCGGGGCTGTGTGTCGGTAATGCCTTGCAGTCCTTACTGCAGTTATCGCAAGAGGCAGTTTTGAATCATGTTTGCACTGCAGAGAATGCTGCCTGACTTTTTTTTCACCTTGGTGACTGAATGATACGTCAAGAATGATAAAGTTAGTATATCTAGTAGACGTCTTTTTGTATCTAAATGTACTAAAGCAGTTCATGTGAGACTTGTGAAGTCTGCGTTCTGAAATGTGAAGGACAAAGTACGCCCATTCCCACACAACTTTCCTGTGGCAAATCTCCAGGGGCCAGATTCACGAAAGCAGTTACGCAAGTACGTACGAACGTGTACATCTTTCCTCAATCTTTGACGGCTTTGTTTTCATTTATTAAAACAGTTTACAAGCATGAAAACTTCCCATTCAACTGTTGTTACTGTTATAAACAGCCTCCTGGTGCTTCGGAGCTCATTAACTGTTTAATAATTGGAAACAAAGCTGCCAAAAATTGAGCAAAGATGTACAGGTTCGTAAGTGTTTGCGTAAGTGCTTTCGTGAATCTGGTCCCAGGACTTGAATTCGAGATTCTTATACAGCCGGGTTTGGTTTACACCCAGATCTTAAGAAGCAAGAGGAACTCATTGAAATGTCAAATGACATTTTCAGTATGAAAATCAAGTTTTCTGTCCTTTCACTCTCAAAGAGTTCTGAATCTGCGCAAGAAATTCATATCCTACTCTGGCTGACCAGGCTCTAATATACCTTTTTGCGATTTGCCACAAATTGATTTTCAACACTCTAAAAGTATCAGAAGCCTGAGAACCAAGCACAAAACCTGCCTGCAGGTGGCCTTGACGCGCGTCTGACCGTCAACAATAACATGGACAGAATTAACAAACTGTCAAAGAACCACCAGGTCCGTTCATCAACCCGTCCTCTTAAAAAGAACTTCACTTTTGGCCCGTATGCGCGATATAGCCAAATTTGGACGTAATTTGAAATGAAATCGACTCACAAAAGTGACGTTCTGTTCCGTTTTCTATTTGAGTCGTCCGGCGTACGCGCAGAGGTTATGAGAGGACACTTTAAATTAACGTTTTTCATAACGTTTTGAAACTTTATGAGAATTTCCTGCCCACCTAACCTATCAGAGGACCCTTAACTTACTGTTGTTAAAAAAAAATCCTAAATTTATTTTCATATTTTTTTCATTTTCAAATTACGTCCAAATTCGGCCATACGGGCAAACGGCCAAATGCGACGTTCTTTTTAAGAGGACAGGTTGCGTTCATACCACTAGGAGGGATATAGACTCGATTGACGAATATACCTTTGTTAACGGGCGCACCTTAGACGGTCATAGTCTGCGGACGGGTTCTTAGAGATGTCGTTTAAACAGTTGGTTCGTAAGCTTCTGAGACTGAATTCAGTTCGTAAACTCAAGACTGCATTAAGCACCGCGGTGAATCTGTTCCCCTAAGCGGCCTGCCCTCATGAATTCCCTGTGTAGGAACGAAAAACACTTTACACATGACTCTATAGTGATTACGTAAAAGATTTTATTGAGCAGGGTTTGGCTCTCTTCCTGTGCTCGAAATCACATCTTTTGTGTAATGTTCGATTCAATTTTCGAATCAATTGTGTGTATTGTTCATTTACACTCGAGAAAATCTGGTTTCTGATTGTACATTTCGTTAATATCAACGAATACGTTTTTACTATGTGCTGCTCCTTGTACCAACGCAACATGGGGGTGAGTCGCCCAGAGAGTATGAATCACTAAGAAGATCACTTAGAAGATCCTTCTTGATTCAAAGCAAGTGTGTGTGAGCGTCTTGTATGAGAATAGTCTGGCTAGTGTAGTGTATGATTCTAAGTGTGGCAACTACGCGCACTTAAGAAAGCAGGTTAGTGGTTAAGTGTTGACTGGAGGGCTTCAGAATCCTAAGGCTCTGAGGTTAAGGCTCTCAGCTCTAAGAGGCTTTGACCCTTAGCTCCAAGGCTTAACAAAATCATCCGATCTCTTGTCTCTTGCTGACCACTCTCTCTCTCTCTTGTTGACTCTTGTTCCTTCTAGCAGTATATATGTATCCTACTGCCGTTAGATTTACATCTGATTAACACCTGATTAACATCTGATTAACACCTGATTAACATCTCGTCTGATTAACATCTATATTAAGGAAATCTTCCTGTGTCATGTCTATGGAAAGCCTGTCCTAGACACCAAACATTGCCTCTGATTGGCGAGCCTGGGCATTAGAGTAACAAAAGGCTCTCTCTTCGACTTACTGAAAAGTCCACTTTGGAAGATAACATTGGCGAAAATATTCGGGCAAAAGTTCTTCCAAATTTAATTCATTTATATTAATAAATGAAAATTTCATTTAATTCCTTTCAATTCTAAATTAAATTTTATTTAATTCCTTTTTATTTGGGGGGGGTCAACATTTTTTAATTCATTTTATTTTATTGTTGTTTAACTCTTCTTAATCTGCGTTAACTATCTTTCATTTATTTATTCTTTAAATCCACTTTTTTTTTTTTGGGGGGGGAGGGTTCAAACCTTCTTTAATTGGTTGTATTCTACCCATTTGTTTCAGTTCTTTTTAATTCTCCTTGTCAATCGACATTCTTGTCTTTCAATCTTCCATTTGTTATATTCCTCGTTCATATGTTTGTTTAAATCCTCTATCATATGTCTAAGTCCTTTTTCATATGATTAATTTTATTCTTATATTTTTAATCCACTCTCATATGGTTGTTAAACCTCTTATCAAGTTTCAAAACTTTTTCATTTATTTCAGTTAAACTTTCTTTCATACTCTAGCATTTCTTTCAAGTTTCAAAACTCCTTTTATTTCTTGCATGTGTTTCAATCCTCTCCCACGCGTTTCAACTCTCTATTACCGACCTGAGCCTTCGTTAATTTGTTTCAGGGAATTTCCTGCTGGACATCGCATCTATTAGGATTTCCGGTGCTATATTAATTTTTACGTTGCCAAATTCGTGCGTGGAGACAGCAGTGTTACAGCATTACTGGGAGCATTCACTTAACCCCAGCTCTCTAAGCTGCCTATTTCCCATAATTATTCGCTTTTGGAGATCTGTAAATATAGGAGTGTAGCGTGGCCCATCACCTCCGGAGCCAGTCATTACGCTCCGCGGACCACGCCTGCTCACTTTGCTTTCAGACGTCCTGGTCTGAAACGAATTATCTCGACAGGAATATATGTATTTTCTGCATTACTACGCAATAAACCTCGCCAGGCGTCGAGGGGGCAGGGCCGATGGTGGCGGTATTAACGCCAATGTCACAGCCCCAGGAGGAAAACGCAGGGACCATTTCATTAGAAGCGGCTCAGATTACCCACCGGGAGATGCCTTACGCCAACTCACTCCCGTCAACTGCGTCTTCTCTTCCAAATTGCCACAACTTGTGCAGCAAAAATGTTGTTATTTATGCTTACGATTGCCACCTTTTCCGTCGCAAATTTGTATCATTTGTCTATTGCTGCGGGACTCCGCTGTTGATCTTGCTCATAGCTGTGTTTATAATATATATATATATATATATATATCTATATATATATATATATATAATATATATATATTATATATATATATATATATATACACCCTATATATATACACATATAGGGAGCCGGTCGGCCGAGCGGACAGCACGCTGGACTTGTGAACCTGTGGTCCTGGGTTCGATCCCAGGCACCGGCGAGAAACAATGGGCAGAGTTTCTTTCACCCTATGCCCCTGTTACCTAGCAGTAAAATAGGTACCTGGGTGTTAGCTGTCACGGCTGCTTCCTTGGGGGTGGAGGCCTGGTCGAGGACCGGGCCGCGGGGACACTAAAGCCCCGAAATCATCTCAAGATAACCTCAAGATAACCCTCTTACCATAAGCCGCAGCTCTACCTACTGAGCCACAAGCACCCAATAATAAGGAAGGATATTCCAGAGACATCTACGTGAAGTCCAACTGCAACTTTTCGAGACGCCAATGGTCCGGAGTGAATAAAATGTTAGTATCCACAACATGGTAGTTATAACCATTTATATAACTAGGACCCAGTTATAGGACTAATAACTAGGACCTAATTCATTCACTTTACAACTTCATAACCACGTTACAATTTCTTTCAGTTTGCTCTACAAATTTCTTTGGATTCAGCTATAATTGTTTATTTTTTTCTTCAATTTGTTAATGCCACTTTAATACCCAGTTCTACAAATGAAATTCCCTCTGCTCTTGGTATAAGCGTTTGCAGTTTCTGTTCAACAATATGTATTGTCTAATGCAGCCGATTGTGGTCTCATGAAGGAGAGGTGATTGATGGGGGTCTTTAATTTAGATCTTGTGTATGATTGTTTGTTCTCTGTGGCAGTGAATGTGTGGAGCATCCTCACTGTCTTCTGTGGCAGTGAATATGAGCACCATCTTCACTGTCACCTGTGGCAGTGAATATGAGCAGCATCTTCACTGTCCTCTGTGGCAGTGAATATGAGCAGCATCTTCACTGTCATCTGTGGCAGTGAATATGAGCAGCATCTTCACTGTCCTCTGAGGCAGTGAATATGAGCAGCATCTTCACTGTCATCTACGGCAGTGAATATGAGCAGAATTTGGGGAGCCGGTCGGCCGAGCGGACAGCACGCTGGACTTGTGATCCTGTGGTCCTGGGTTCGATCCCAGGCGCCGGCGAGAAACAATGGGTAGAGTTTCTTTCACCTTATGCCCCTGTTACCTAGCAGTAAAATAGGTACCTGGGTGTTAGTCAGCTGTCACGGGCTGCATCCTAGGGGTGGAGGCCTGGTCGAGGACCGGGCCGCGGGGACACTAAAGCCCCGAAATCATCTCAAGATAACCTCAAGATAGCTCTCTTTGTTGTAATATTCTGTAACCAACAACTGAATTACCTCAACTGGGCATAATTATACACATTTTGGCCAATGAAGATGTTTTGAACTATTAACGACCTCTAGGCAAATTCACTCAATTTCTTGTTTGCATATTTTAGGACTAACTAGAAAAGAATAATTTTTATTCAAACAAAATTACTTCACCCCTCTCCAGTACTGGCCGCAAGTCGAGGCTTTCAACACGGACGGTCCGATCATTTTTGTCTGGTCGATAGAGCGAGACGACCAGGCTTCATGCAGGTCAGCGTTCGATCCCCGACGGCCCAACGGTTCTTCCCTCAGTCCTCATAATCCACATCCTCCCCTATCCTCATATTCCGCCTTGCCCCCCTTCCTCAAATCCCAATCCCAGCTCTTCTCCTGCCCTGATATCCCTTCCAAGTGCAACATATAGGGAGTATGTATCCCTTCCAAGTGCTATATATACGAAATATGTATTTACATACACATGAGGGGGAAAAACAGTATAAGCTTTCCCCTCATAACCACATTATTTTACAATAGGAATTCTTGTGCATATACCAAAGCCTCATGAAAGTGTAACACCAACTTGTAAACGAAAATTCCTCACTGGTGTACATTTTGGCTCGTTTTCAATGTTGATACAATTAAACAAAAACATTTCATTTGCTCACAAACACACACGCTCAGGGTGGTGATAGGCGGCGGGTTGTCCGATAGCACTGTCTCTAACATCACTGTTGCATCAGTTCCACTCATCTATCATGTTATTAATTATTATTCAAGATTGCATATTTTAAATTCATCCCAGCTCCCTCGCTTACAGGAAGCCAGCGCGCACGTAGTAAATTGGGGAGAAATTGATGAAGTAGAAATGAAGTCGGTTAAGGTAGATGAAGTAGAAATGAAGTCAGGCGGTGTCCTGCGGAAGTGGGGTCAACCAATCCATCCTCTTAATAGAACGTCGCATTTTGACGTATACTCTACCTAAAGCCCAAAAAATCGTCGCATTAGAAAATGGAAGCGACTGGCGAAATTGACATACTGTCCCGTTTTCTGTTTTAGGTCCTCTGGTAGGTTAGGATAAGGAGGCACTTTAGTGCGATAGTTTCTCGATGTTGGGAAACCTTTGGAGAACGGGCTGGGGCATCTCAAGGGTTTGTGGGGTCTTGCTGTGAGCCCGTCCTCATGTCATTCCTCATTTCCTTAAGAAACCATACCTCCCGCCCCCCCCCCTCAAACCACCAGGAAAGTTATCTACATATTTGTGATGGTCTGAAAGCATATCACGCGGTTCCAATAATAGTCTACATGTAAAGTGGTAAATGAACCTTTGTCGCAAACATAAATTATACTCAGGTTATAACGTTATTGTATTATAAATCGCTAATTTAAAATATAAAAAGTGTAAGCTGGAAACGTTTTTAAAAAAAATAGATTTTCTGTAAACGGAATTTTGGGCACACTGAAATAGTTTTCAAATCCCATATTTTACAATATCGTCAATAATACACTGTATTAATGTAACTAAACGTAATGAAACCTAACCTAACCAAACATTAACATCAACTTAACCTAAAGTAACATTAACCTAACCTAACCATGGCTAGAGAGTAGATAATAGCACTAATTATGTAGTCGTTCCCTATCCATTAACTTGAGAGGATCTCCTCCCTGGGACATGGTTGAGGGAAGGGGGGGGGAAGGGATGTTGGTTCTCGGCTACTTGCATGTGAATATCTTGTTAGCTCTATAAAGTAGCTCAACGAGGGCTATTGCAAGTGTACGGAGCCACTGCAGGTCCTCTGTGAGCACTCACACATTACTTATAAATATACATTGAGAATCCACAAGGTCTTCTCTGAATACTCTTTATTTTCTTCTTCGTGGCTATGGGGTCCCTACAATTGTGCCAGAGGTGGTACCCCTATAAATAAATAAAGATGCAGTATGATAAATAATCACTGCAACTCATTCCTGAAGCACGCATTTGCACTATTTTGTTCGATAACCAATCCTCAAACATCTGGAGACACAGTATGCAGTCGACATCCTGCTCTCTGGTGACTCCTCAGTCTAATATCCACGGGGTCGACCAGAAGACGGCTTGCCCTACGGCGCCTGTCTCACAGTACTTGTATACGCTGCAGATGACTGTCTAAGGTCAGCCATTCCTGACTTCTTGGCTGGCTGTTGAGCTGCTGGATCAAAGCTGTTTGAAGGAAAGGTCATCAGGTGCTCTTCTTCCTCGCTCGTCGGTCAAATTAGTCGAAGTGGAGAGTGCTGAGGTACAGCATAGTTTCCTAGTGACGTCTGAGGAGTAAGTTATGCAAGGCACCCAGACTCAACTAGGATTCAGTGTTGTGTGACTTCTGAGATCACCTCCCATTGGTCCTCCACGGTCAACGTGATGCTAAAAGTATAGAGTCGCATCTCACGATATCATAGCTACGACGAGCGCCATCTTCTGCTATCAGGCCATCCCAAATATAACATGGTAATAGGCTCAGTATTGAGATCATTCACCATGACTGAAATTGTTCTCTGACAGTCCTACAAGCTGCTTAAGACCGAGAGTAAACTCAAAGAGACCGAGTGGCGTCAAGGTAGACTGCATATATCATAATCAATTCACACAGGTGACGAAGCCACGCTGTGATGGCTCAGCCATACACTGTTTAATTGCCTACATAAGCATGTCTACTATACACAGTGAACTCAGCACAAGGAATTAGTGTTTAACGATAGATGACGTGGGCTCCTTGGAGGTGAAATGTTGGGTATGACCTGTCAAGAATCATTGTGCAGAGTAACACAAGCACTAGTAAATCCCTTGTTCTGCAGTCCAACCACTTGGGGGTGGATCGGTAGAGCAACGATCTCGCTTCATGAAGGTCGGCGTTAAATATCCCGACCCGTTCCAAAGTGGTCCCCCCTTGGGACACCATTTCTTCTCCCCCTTACATCCCAACATACTTATCAGACCCCCGTCCCAGTCGAAGGGAAAGTAAAGGCTTGATCAAAGACAGCACATAAGATCGAATACTAAGCCAAAAAATAAGAAAAAGAAAGAGAATAGAGACGAGGACGCGATCCGAGAGACGGATCTGGAGTGAGATACCGGATTCTTGATAGAGACGCCCCTCCAAGAGAGAAGAGACGAACCGAGCACCGAGCGACATGAGAGACCGACGTAAGACCACCTAAATCCGAGAATGGAGACCTGAACGAGAACCGTAGAGAAGAGCGAGAGTTGCCCAGTGAGAGAATCCGAGGGAGAGCCATGAGGAAGAGGACACGAGACCGGACAGTACTCGAGGAGAGACGAAGAGATCGAGACCCGCGAGAGACGAGATGCAGACGAGGAGGAGAGGAGAGAGGCGCAGCACGAGAGAGAGTAAGAGGAGTAGAGAGCGAGTGAGGATGAGAGAGAGAGGAACTCTTTAAAAACTATAAAAGCTCGCCAGGTGAATCACTCTATATACAAGGAAGAGACCGCCCTAATGGCCTTCAAACGGACTAAAAGGGCCATCAACAAAGTGATTATGACCACCAAATGCCTCTGACGACCAGACGCCGTGTCGACACGTTTCTCTTGAGTACCCCTGTAAAATCTACATGATTTGCTCTTGCGTCTTCATTATTGGCCACCAACTAAGGCGCTTTCCAACCCGACCTACAGTGGGTGACGACAGGTGAGGGAAGGGGGAGGCGTTCGTGCAGACTCTCTCCGAGCAGAAAAGTAGGAGCAAGAAGACAGAGTCAGCTCTCTAGGAAGAGAATTGCTTAGCAAAAGCTAAAAGTGGAGACTGGAGAGAGAGAGCCCTCCTTTTGTACCATATTCCTCCGTCCATACTATTTTGCTCTTTGACTATTCCTACAACTCTGTCAGGTATTTCACTTTCCTCTTCACCTTCCCCAACACAATGAATGCAGAATTCCTTTCCCTCATCCCCTCTCTTCACTTCCCTTCCAATTCCCCCTTGCTAGCCACTACCATACTCCTCCATACCCCCCCCCTATCCCTCCTATATATCCCCCCCACCCCCATTTCCCTCCAACTCCAACCATTCACATGTCCCTCCCCCTTCCCACTAAACCCCCCTCCCCCCCCCTCTTCTCCCCGATCCGGCAGGTGAGTGATACAGAGCAAACAGGCTAATATTTATCGCCACTCCCAAAATCCATCAGTTCCCGCACCCCGCACAACTGTATGCACGCGCAACGCTCGGCGAACACACGATAAGACCCTCCTAAATGTGCACCGTACTTGGAACTAATGAGGAAAAATATGGCCTCACAGACATTTTCAGCGAGCCCTGCGATGTGGTCCTTGTGCTTGGCGGGAGGAGGATTGGAGGAGATCTGTTAGGCTTTTCCTCAGGGCAAGGATGGACGGATGATAGAATTGTGGTTGCACGAATCGCTGTATTAATGGCTTTAGGTATTGTATGTATGTACTATGATCTTCTATAAATCCAACAAATTTTATTTGTAATCGGCATCTTCTGTCTACTTTTCTACTACTTATCTACTTTTCTACTACTATCTTACTACTTTTGACTGAATCGAACATTTTTGATTTGATTTCGTCCTTCCATCAATATGGGAAGACGCTGAGCAAGACAAATTAGAAACAAATGTGTTAGAATGTTAATTAGGGCATTGATATGAAGAACAAAATAGAAGCAAGATTGAAATACTCAAAAAAATACATTGGAAGTTTAGCTACTGATATCATACAGCAGCTATAACTTGTATTGTTGGTTAAAGTTTACCTACGTCTATAATATGTTACGGCCTTCAAATGTGGTGGTAATTACGAGGGGGAAGTAAACAACTGGCTTGAGCCCGCGGATCTAACAAGTGCAAACAATGGGTGAAATAGTTGTTATTGTTGTCTTGTTACTTTACTGTACTACCCCCCCCGACTACTGCTGACTCTTAACTATTTTAGTAGTATGAAGTGCATCATGTATTTAGTCCTCTCCCCTGTGTGTCTACTTCTCTCACTAGTGTGTGTGTCGACTTCTCGTCACTAGGTGGGTGTCTACTACTCCATGTGGTCACTTCCTAACTAGTGTGTGTCTACGTTCTCTACCCAACTAGTGTGTGTGTCCTTCTCACTTTCTACTTCTCTCCACTAGTGTGTGTCTACTTCCTCTCGGACGTGGTGTGTCTACTTCTCTCACTAGTGCCTCTACTTCTCTCACCAGTGTCTCTCTACTTCTCTGCACTAGTGTCCCTCTACTTCTCTTCCTCTCCACTTGCTCGTCTCAGCTCGCTTAAGCCTTGTACTCCTTCATGTATTCTTCGGTGCCCTCTGCTTCCATCGTTCTGCTATCCCTCCCCGTCCCCTCCCTCCATCGCTCTGCTTAATCTCCTCCCCTTCCTCCATCGCTCTGCTTACCCTCCCCTGCCCTCCCTCCAACGCTTCTGCTTACCCTCCCCCCGTCCCTCCATCTTACCTTTGGGGGCTCATGCAAAACATCACTGCCGATCACAAATCTGTCAACGAGGTGACAAGGTAAGCAAATTAAAGACCCGGTGCAAACAGCTTGGTCGGACATAACCCAACAACGGGACGTGCTCGCTGGGGTTCCAGTTGGGTACTCACAACACAGAGAGCTCATTTCCTGCGTTTACGGACACTGTGCCCACACCCGGGCGCCTCGGCTCATTGTTCGAATCTATTCCACCGCCCCCCCTTTCTTTTTATTACTATTTTATCTGTCGCGTTTTTTTGATCGTTTGGGGATTTGTGTGTCGTGTGTGTGTCGTGGGTGGGTGTGTGTGGTCGTGTGTGTGGTGTGGTGTGTGGTGTGTGCTGTGTGTGTGTGTGTGTGTGTGTGTGTCACTTCTCGGGGGAGTGTTTCGTCAAGTTGGAAGGGACTCCTGTTGTATCAAAGTATAGAGTCATAGTCTTTTCTTTCCTTCCCTCAGGGAGGCATGGAGAAATGTTTTTCCTGGGGCCGTTAAGGTGTTGTCTGTTGAGGTCTTGTGTTGCAGGTGGTGTGTTGTGAGTGTGGTGCAGGGTGTGGTTGTGTGTTGTGGTGTGGTGTGTGTGTGTGTGGTGTGTGTGTGTGTGGTGATGTGTGTGGTGGTGTGTGTGGTGTGTGTGTTGTGTGTTGCTTGGGACGGGGGGGGGGCGGGAGTGGGTTTAGGGGGTCATGGACACAAAATACCTCCTGGACGGTTTGGTTTGGGCATGGAATGCTGGGTACTCTATCTAGTATCCCAGTTGTTTGCCTGCAGGTCTCTAGCCCAGGCCCTCTCCCTTCTCTACTAGCTTTACTTTCCGTCTTCCTTGTTGTCTTTGTGCCCGGTCCATCCTGGGTCCAGTTTTGAAGCAAACTGTCTGCGCTTTCCTCAATCTTCGGTTAGTGCTTTTTTATGAGATCGGGGGCTCCATGCTGGTGCAGCATACTCTAGGCACTGGTCGGGGGCTCCATGCTGGTGCAGCATACTCTAGCAATGGTCGGGGGCATCCCCATGATGGTGCAGCTATACTCGAGCACTGGTCCGAAACGATGCTGTGTAGAAAGCGGTCTAAACACCCTCCTTGTCTAAGAATCCTCAACATCATCACGATTCCTCGCGAACGTCAACATATGCTGCTGGATGTTGTGTTTGGGGCCGAGGCCCCGGGAATAGGCTCAGTGTCGTGCCTACTCCCAGATCCTTCTTCAATCACTGACCTGATGGAATTTTCTTTCATTTACGTATGAATAAAAAGGCCAAAGGTGCCCTTAGACCTTAGGGAATGTGTTCCCATCCCCATGACATAACACTTAATTATGTTTATGTCTAACAAACCCTTTATCCGATTGTAGCTCTGCATTTTTATGCCAGATTTGCCTTCCTGAGAGCATTTTGTAGTTCTTCCTCGTCCTGATTCTTAACAACTTATTTAAAGTTCTAGATAGCGTAAAGTTAAGCAGGTAAGTCTACCTCGTCTGAGATGTTATTTATTGACAGGGGTACTGATTAATGCATGCTTTTGTGTGCTGTGTGTGTGTGTGTGTGGTGTGTGTGTCTTGTGTGTGGTGTGTGTGTGTGTGGTGTGTGTGTGTATTTTACCATTTGCTGTTTGTAACACTACAGGATCGAGCTTTATCCTCTTGGATCCCGCCTTCTTAACCTTCAGCCTTGTCTGATGCAGAGTTCTTCAAAGTCTGGGGCCACCCATGTACCGAAATCGCGAGATCAAGTGGTGTCCCGGCAGGATGAAAAATATAACTATTTGGGGTACCTCACTGACATGCTTTCTAGACCACTAATATAACTGGTCCGTTTACAAATATGGTCAGAAGGGAGTTTTTTCCTCAAACATAACTATGCTGTTTAAATCTTCATGCAAAATAGGATCAGGCATATTCAGAGTGCCCTGAATTAGTGTGCAGTTATAGATATGACTGGTGCAATTGCAAAGGAATTAAAAGTGAGGGTGTTGCAAGCAGTGTTGAAGAAATAGGTGAGGTTGTGAGAAAACTATTGAAGCTTTGGCTTCCAAGGCTTGGCTCAAAGGCTTTGGCTTCCAAGGGTAGATAGTCTTAATATGGTTCTAAAACCCGTGATTAAAGTGGAGAATATCATTAAAGAAACCTCCTTCGGCTATTCTGAAAAGGGTTGGAGTTTAGAAATGGTGATCCATATCCCCATTTACTCGTGGCCAAAGTCAGGGTCGTTGGTATAATCAGTATGATGAGAAACCAGGGTCATCTATCGCTAGCTTGAGAGAAAACTAATAGATCTTTGGGTCTTTGGAAACAAAAATTGGGTTTGGCAGATTTGTTTTGTAATGACAGATGGATAATGAAGATATTACCTTCGTCCATGTCTAAATGAACTTCATTTCGAACTACACGAAAATGATTTGTTCCAACACAAAAGTAGTCAAAAACGCATTACTAAAAAAATCCTTCGTACTGTATCAAGCCCCAAGAAGTGGACCATCCGAGCTACTGATGTTCCTGAATCACTTGCAACACCACTGCTGATAAGGACATCCACTGGAGAAACGGTTGACCAAAATGCAAGGTAACAATACAGTTACCCCTCTTGACTTTGACTGCCACTTTTCATCATTATCTGCCACTTTCAATCATTATCTGCCACTTTTCATCATTATCTGCCACTTTCATTATTTGTCAAGAAGTTTGAAGTGATATGAAACGCATGGGTTACGTCGTCTAGTATTTTTTTTTTTTTTTTTTTTTGGGGGGGGGGGGGGTTAAGGGGGTTGGTGTTCGAATTTATCGTAGGGTTGAACAAATAAGAAACAAGCTGCTCCGTCTCGCATCCCAACCACTTGGGGGTGTACGGTAGAGCGAAGGTCGTCCGCTTCTTGCAGGTCGGTTCAATCCCC
>WNGS01167372.1:8763958-8784067 GCA_020271785.1 Procambarus virginalis | reverse complement strand
TACAACCCCAACAAACACCAACAAACAACATACAACCCCAACAAACACCATACAACAAAGCCAACTATACAAGACTTACTATAATACAATGTTTCCCCTAAATAGTTAACAAAGAGATATAATAGCTGAAAATCTGCTGAAAACCAACTTAATCCCAATTTCAGACTTTAGAATCTGGGATACGGAATAGGAGCAGAACTTGCTTAAAGAAGGCAAAGAATAGAGATCGACCCAGGCGCCGGCGAGAAACAATGGGCAGAGTTTCTTTCACCCTATGCCCCTGTTACCTAGCAGTAAAATAGGTACCTGGGTGTTAGTCAGCTGTCACGGGCTGCTTCCTGGGGGTGGAGGCCTGGTCGAGGACCGGGCCGCGGGGACACTAAAAAAGCCCCGAAATCATCTCAAGATAACCTCAAGATAACCCCCCCCCTCTCCCCCCTATCCCCTAACCTTCCTACGACACTCCACATACAATCACTATTCACTATGCAACGTTCCCAATCTGTTCTGCAACTTTGAGCAACTCTTCTCTATTAAATAGACATACAAGAATGCAAAATAAACGCCAATGTTTATACTTGACAATACACAAAAGCACTTAGATTAATTTCATTAATTCCTGCGTGAATTTTAAGAAACCAATTCTTAAAGTAATCAGGACTGTAATAACACGCAACTAAGCTTGCATTATTCGGTAAGCAGTTCAAGCTGGTGCTTAATGGCCTTGTTTTGATGTGGTTGAGGAACAAGTTTTGGGAACAAATCGAACTTCATAAATAGTTTAGTTGAGGCTTTTGAAACGTCTTGAAGCGTCTTGAAGCGTCTTGGAGCGTCTTGAAGCGTCTGGAGCGTCTTGAAGCGTCTTGGAGCGTCTTGAAGCGTCTTGGAGCGTCTTGAAGCGTCTTGGAGCGTCTTGGAGCGTCTTGAAGCGTCTTGGAGCGTCTTGGAGCGTCTTGAAGCGTCTTGAAGCGTCTTGAAGCGTCTTGAAGCGTCTTGAAGCGTCTTGGAGCGTCTTGGAGCGTCTTGAAGCGTCTTGAAGCGTCTTGGAGCGTCTTGGAGCGTCTTTGAGCGTCTTGAAGCGTCTTGAAGCGCCTTGGAGCGCCTTGAAACGTCTTGAAACGTCTTGAAACGTCTTGGAGCGTCTTGGAGCGTCTTGAAACGTCTTGAAGCGTCTTGAAACGTCTTGGAGCGTCTTGAAGGCGACCCTATGGGGGGGAAGAGGGCTGGGAGAACGTTAAATGATACTAGTAACCTCTAGGTATCTTAACAACCTACTATCTTCAGGTATCCAAACAACCTGTAGTTATCGCAACCTCCAAGTAACACACACACAAACACGAGGCAGAAACAAATAGGCAAAAGTTTCTTTCACCCTGAATGCCCCCGTTACCTAGCAGTAAATAGTACCTGGGAGTTAGTCAGCTGTCACGGGCTGCTTCCTGGGGTGCGTGTGTGTGTGTGTGGTATTGGGAAAAAAATAGTAGTTAGTAAAAAGTTGATTGGCAGTTGAGAGGCGGTCCGAAAGAGCAAAGCTCAACCCCCGCAAACACAACTAGTGTGAATACACACACACACACACACACACACACACACACACACACACACACACACACACACACACACACACACACACACACACTGGAAGACAGAAGAGTTAGAGGAGACATGATTACCACCTTCAAAATTCTCAGAGGAATTAACAGAGTAGGTAAAGACAAACGAGCACAGATGGTACACGGACAAGCCACAGCTGGAAACTTACTACCCAAATAACCCACAGAGACATTGCAAATATTAGGTTCAGTGTCAGAGTAGTTAACAAATGGAATGCATTGGAAAGTGATGTGTTGGAGGCTGACGCCATGCATAGTTTTAAATATAGATATGATAGAGCCCAATAGATAAGTGCCCAATTTAAGAACCTGTATACCAGTTGACTGATAGTTGAGAGGCGGACCAAAGAGCTGAATCTTAACCCCCGCAACCACAACTAGGTAAGTACAACAACTAGGCGAGCGCACACACACAAATTTGAAATAACTTCAGAAGAGTTCTGAAAAATGGCTGCTAGAATTCAACTCAACTGAATGCAATGTTATGGGGATTGGAACAGGAGTACGAAAACCAATACAGCCGTATAGGATGAAGGGAAGAGCCCTTCATCTTCAATCGAAGAGAGAGAGAGAGAGAGAGAGAGAGAGAGACAAAGACCGTAAAGGAAGACAATGACACAAAGGAACAGAACACCGAGACAAAGCAAACCCAATTCACTAACCTCCAAAAAAATTATCTTCCAAGAATTTCAGGTGATCACAAATAAGAAATTATTGAGCATTTTTTGTTGTGTCTGTAATTTGTGTTGAGATTTATTGTCCTGGCACCCAGGAGGCGGCCCGAGAGTAATGGGTGTGTGATCAATGGGTGAGAGTAATGGGTGAGTGATCAATGGTTGAGAGTAATGGGTGAGTGATCAATGGTTGAGAGTAATGGGTGAGTGATCAATGGTTGAGAGTAATGGGTGAGTGATCAATGGTTGAGAGTAATGGGTGAGTGATCAATGGTTGAGAGTAATGGGTGAGTGATCAATGGTTGAGAGTAATGGGTGAGTGATCAATGGTTGAGAGTAATGGGTGAGTGATCAATGGTTGAGAGTAATGGGTGAGTGATCAATGGTTGAGAGTAATGGGTGTGTGATCAATGGTTGAGAGTAATGGGTGAGTGATCAATGGTTGAGAGTAATGGGTGAGTGATCAATGGTTGAGAGTAATGGGTGAGTGATCAATGGTTGAGAGTAATGGGTGAATGGTCAATGGTTGAGAGTAATGGGTGAGTGATCAATGGTTGAGAGTAATGGGTGAGTGATCAATGGTTGAGAGTAATGGGTGAGTGATCAATGGTTGAGAGTAATGGGTGAGTGATCAATGGTTGAGAGTAATGGGTGTGTGATCAATGGTTGAGAGTAATGGGTGTGTGATCAATGATTGAGAGTAATGGGTGAGTGATCAATGGGTGAGAGTAATGGGTGAGTGATCAATGGGTGAGTGATCAATAGTTGAGAGTAATGGGCGAGTGATCAATGGTTGAGAGTAATGGGTGAGTGATCAATAGTTGAGAGTAATGGTGAGTGATCAATAGTTGAGAGTAATGGGTGTGTGATCAATAGTTGAGAGTAATGGGTGAGTGATCAATAGTTGAGGGTAATGGGTGTGTGATCAATGGTTGAGAGTAATGGGTGAGTGATCAATGGTTGAGAGTAATGGGTGAGTGATCAATGGTTGAGAGTAATGGGTGTGTGATCAATGGTTGAGAGTAATGGGTGTGTGATCAATGATTGAGAGTAATGGGTGAGTGATCAATGGGTGAGAGTAATGGGTGAGTGATCAATGGGTGAGAGTAATGGGTGAGTGATCAATAGTTGAGAGTAATGGGCGAGTGATCAATGGTTGAGAGTAATGGGTGAGTGATCAATAGTTGAGAGTAATGGGTGAGTGATCAATAGTTGAGAGTAATGGGTGTGTGATCAATAGTTGAGAGTAATGGGTGAGTGATCAATAGTTGAGGGTAATGGGTGTGTGATCAATGGTTGAGGGTATTAGGTGAGTAATCAATGGTTGAGAGTAATGGTTGAATGATCAATAGTTGAGAGTAATGAGTAATCAATAGTTGAGGGTAATGGGTGAGTGATCAATGCTTAAGGGTAATGGGCGAATAATCAATGGTTGAGAGTAATGGGTTAATGATCAACAGTTGAGAGTAATGGGTGAGTAATCAATAGTTGGTGGTAATGGGCTAGTGTGCTGTGTTATCAGTTCAGAACATTCTGTTGAAAGTCCTCTCTCTCTCTCTCTCTCTCTCTCTCTCTCTCTCTCTCTCTCTCTCTCTCTCCTCTCTCTATGAATAGATGGCTTCTGATTCCTGTTAGCAGGCTTTGAACATTAACTCTCTCAATTAGATTTTATTTAAACCAAAGAGTAGGCTTCAATAGCAATGGTACCAATAAACACCAAACTCAGAAAGTTATCGAACAGCTCATCTGGGCCCCTAATCCTCTCATAATCAGCCAAGTACTTCATCAGGGCCCCAATCTGCTAATCCATCTTCACAAGGATACTAATCACCTCTGGAGTGGCAATATCGCAGAGCGATCGTGTTTAGAACGAGTAGCGGAACGATAATCTCTGGAATGGTGGTTACGATAGTTGGTTATGACGGTAATTACNATTCCTCGTACTTCAGTCCTCTCGGTTCTAGAGCCAGTTTCTTCCTGTGTTTGATTGGTGGAGGCTCCAGGTTCCAACACAGGTGAGGGGTTCCATGCCAGGTCTATGTACTCTATACAAGGGGGGGGGGGGTTGATGCCTTATATCTATGGTCTAACTGGCTGACAGCTGAGTGGACAGTGCTTCGGATTCGTAGTCCTGAGGTTCCGGGTTCGATCCCCGGTGGAGGCGGAGACAAATTGGCAAAAAGTTTCTTTTACCCTGATGCCCCTGTTACCTAGCAGTAAATAGGTACCTGGGAGTTAGTCAGCTGCTACGGGCTGCTTCCTGTGGGGGTGTGTAAAAAAATGAGGCCTGTCGAGGACCGGGCCACGGGGACGCTAAGCCCCGAAATCATCTCAAGATAACCTCAAGATATCCTCAAGAAGATACATGTGATTTTGATGTGTGTCCTAAAGACCAGGTTTTTGGCATCATGTATCCTGGACACATGGTCTCTTTCCATGTATCCACAAACACTTGGGCTGGACGGTAGAATGACGGACTCACTTCATGCAAGTCGGCGTTCAATCCCCGACCGTCCACAAGTGGTTGGGCACCATTCCTTTCCCCCCGTCCCATCCCAAATCTTTATCCTGACCCTTTCCCAGTGCTATATAGTCGAGATAACTTGGCGTTTTCCCCTGATAATTCCCTCCCTCCTTGCACGTACACGTAGTACCTTGTTGTACAGAGTTGGAGTCTAGTAGCCATCTCTCTCACCCTGTACCTGGACTTGGCCTGCTTGGTGTGCTCTTCAGTGTCTGATATATTGTTACTAACTCTACAGACACGGTCACTGACGTGTGTATGCTCACCTAGTTGTGCTTGCGGGGGTTGAGCTTTGGCTCTTTGGTCCCGCCTCTCAACCGTCAATCAACTGGTGTACAGGTTCCTGAGCCTACTGGGCTCTATCATATCTACACTTGAAACTGTGTATGGAGTCAGTTTCAAGTTTAGATGTGTGTCAGTTATTTTGATGCACCACATCACTGCCTAATGCATTCCATTTGTCAATTACTCTGACACTAAAAATAGTTTTTTCTAATATCTCTGTGGCTCATGCTCACACACACACACACACACACACACACACACACACACACACACACACACACACACACACACACACACACACACACAAAGCACACACACATGACGATATATATTACCCAAAATGTTTATAGAATTACGTCCCATCCTTCCAATCATTTAAGTGTAATATATCAACAGAACATACATATTTTTTATGGAATACAGCTTGTTACTGCCTTAGTAGTTAGGCAGGTGTGTGTGTGTGTGGGGGGGGGGGGGGCACGTACACCTGTTCAAAGACGAGTTACCATAAAAACTATTGATCATGAGGCTACTCACTAACTCACACACTAGCTACTCATATTCCTCAACTCTTAATACAGTTACACATCACCCTCCTACAAAATATTTACTCACAGACTCGTTCTTTTCAAGTCATTGATTTTCCAACTTGTTCATCACAATATAATTTGCTCACTTACTCGTCTTCACATGTTTTTTTTTTGCTCACACACTCACTGCTAATTAGTAACAAACCCTCGCCAAAAGGAGAGGGGAAGAGGGGGGAAGGAAAGAGAGAGGGGAGAAGGAAAGGGAGAGGGGGAAAAGAGAGGGAGGGGAGAGGGGAAGAGAGAGGGAGGGGAGAGAGGTTAAATGAGAAAAGAGACTTAAATGTTCCATTCACAGAAGCTGAACAATCCTCAGATTCACATGAGGATTGTGGATTTGTTCATCAGCAGACTATGCTCCTCAGATTGAACATAAGAGACACGTTCTGGAATTTCTCTACCCATTGTGTGAGATAATTCTCGGAAATACTTTGTCTTTAATGAGCAATTATGGTTGGAAATCATCGTAACTCTTTTAAGAAATAATTCCACAAAATCCTCTAAAAATAATAATAATAATAATAATAATAATAATAATATAATAATAATAATAATATTAGTGTGTGAGAGGCACTTTCGAATTTATGCTTGAAATATTCGATGTTTGATGTTTAATACCAGCAAATCCATTCGATAAGTGGTGATATTTATGTTAGTTATAGTTCAAAGTGATTTCTTAAACCTTTCTGATACTGGATACCAGGTTGCTATTGGCTCAACTCTTAAAAAATAAAACAAAATTTAAAAACAATTATTTTTCTTAGCATTTCATAAAACATTATGCCCTGATCTCGGGAAAATCACAACCAAACAAATTTCTGCTCAGCATAATTTGTCGTGTGCAAAGATGACATCAATGTTGTCGTATTTTGATGTCATATGCTGATGACATCCATTTTGATCACATTACTCACTAATAACCTACTAACCGCACTGGTCCACGTGTCAACAACCTACATGAACCACCTAGTCCTTCATATGTACTTCAACGAGTCTTGAACTTACCAGGGCCCTCACTGAGTCTAAGCCCTGAACTATATGTTTAACTGATTTCTAACCCTGTCCATGGAGGACAGAAGAAAATGTATATATGCTGGTTAGCATTGTAAATGTCTGTCCACGTTTGTGGTAGAAAAAAAACTGAGTCTAAGACACAGACACACAGTGATCCAGAAAGAGAAACAGGCACAAAAGCGACTGAGAGACATGAGAAAGAGACACAGATGAGAAAAAGTACTCACCGAGATCAACTTTCTTTAATTTACTCACCTAGATGAATTTCCTTTGATGTACTCACCTAGATACGCAGACATTGCACTCATATAGACGTATTGACCAGACCACACACTAGAAGGTGAAGGGACGACGACGTTTCGGTCCGTCCTGGACCAATCTCAAGTCGATTGTCAATCCCACAATCGACTTGAGAATGGTCCAGGACGGACCGAAACGTCGTCATCCCTTCACTTTCTAGTGTGTTGTCTGGTCAACTTACTTTAGCCCCGTTATTGTGACTCATCGCCTGCATAGACGTATTCATTTAGAAATACTCTCCTATATGTACTCATGTATATGTACTTACCGAAGTGTGCTTGTAACGTTGAGCATTAGCTCCCTGGTCCAGCCTGTGTAGACCCTCATCATATTTCTTGTCTTACTTGGCCAGAGGGCTACACTCATGTGCTTAGCAAACCACAACAGCCTGGCCAACTTCGACTACAATTCTCATCCTTAAAGAGTAGTAATCCCAAGCACCAATACAATTCGTCCTGTAAAACTGTGTAACGACTCTTCGCAGATTTCCTAAACCTAAAACTTAATGCTGGAAAAACTGCTTCTAATTCCACGCTAGCGTTTAATACGGTGTCTTGACATCATAGCAGTAATTCTGTATTAATACCCAGGGGGCAGGAATTACGCCTGATGGGGGAGATTTAGCCACTGTGGTAGGCGAGGGGGCCAGGTGGTTGTGTCATTAATTCCTTTCCCAAGGCGGAGTTTATGAGATAGTAGAAAGATTCTGAAGAGGGAGGGAGTGGGAGTGAGTGAGTGAGTGAGTGAGTGAGTGAGTGAGTGAGTGAGTGTGTGTGTGTGTGTGTGTGTGTGTGTGGTGTGTTGTGTGGTGTGTGTGTGAGTGAGAGAGAGAGAGAGAGAGACGGAGAGAGAGATAGAGAGAGGAGAGAGAGGAGAGGGAGAGAGAGAGAGAGAAGAGAGAGAGAGAGAGGGAGGGAGGGAGGAGGAGACAGAGACAGACCAGAGAGAGAGAGACAGAGAGAGAGAGACAGAGAGAGAGCGACAGAGACCAGAGAGACAGAGACAGAGAGAGAGAGAGACAGAGAGAGAGAGACAGAGACAGAGAAGAGACAGAGAGAGAGAGAGAGAGACAGAGACAGAGACAGAGACAGAGACAGAGACAGAGAGAGAGAGAGAGAGAGAGAGAGAGAGAGAGAGAGAGAAGAGAGACAGAGACAGATGAAGAAGAGAGAGAACAGAGAGACCAGAGACAGAGAGAGAGAGAGACAGAGACAGAGAGAGAGACAGAGAGAGAGACAGAGACAGAGACAGAGACAGAGAGACAGAGGAGACAGAGACAGAGACAGAGACAGAGACAGACGTCTCCCCACCTTCTGTCATACCTAGAGTGTAATAAATGCGAGGTTATGTTACATTTAACAGGGGTTAACTCCGTCGTAATACCGCGGGAATGTAACTGCTGTAATTTACCGCGGCTGTTAAATTCCGCTTGCATCGCGGCCAAGTGTCCCAAATTACATAACTCCCGGGTATTTATAGACGCAACCCCAGACTGTAATTCGACCCTGATGTAAGAGCTTATTGCAATGGGGGGAACCATTACAGGAGAGCCGAGTGTTTACGTCCCCCCCCCCCCTTGCAGCAATTGATCATAGCTCTCTTTCCTCTTCCTCTTGCAACAACGCTCAACACCTTCGTCTTCATCAGTTACAGAGCGACAAGATATTCTCATCGTGTCTACAAGACGAACACGAACACTTGCTGCTTTGTCGCACACCGCTGGCGTCCAGGGGCCAGATTCACGAAGCAGTTACGCAAGATCTTACGAATCTGTCCATCTTTTCTCAATCTTTGGCGGCTTTGTTTACAATTATTAAAAAGTTAATGAGCTCCGAAGCACCAGGAGGCTGTTTATAACAATAACAACAGTTGATTGGCAAGTTTTCATGCTTGTGAACTGTTTAATAAATGTAACCAAAGCCGTCAAAGATTGAGGAAAGATGTACACGTTCGTCAGTGCTTGCGTAACTGCTTCGTGAATCTGGACCCAGTATCGTTGTGTGTTCAACCTTTTCTATCACAAAGAACGTCGCATTTCGATCGTATGCGTTACTTAAGGCCAACAAATCGTTGTACTAGAAAATGGAATCAGCTGGCGAAAGTGACGTACTGTCCCGTTTTCTGTTTTGGGTCCTCTGGTAGATTAGAAGAGGACACTTTAAATTGACCGTTTTCTTGACGTTGGGAAACCTTAGGAGACAATCGAGTCTCCTAAGGAGACTTGATTGAGACAAGTTAGGAGACAAGTGAAGACAATCGACTTGAAAATGGTCCAGGACGGACCGAAACGTCGTCGTCCCTTCACCTTCTAGTGTGTGGTCTGGTCGACTTAGGAGGACGGACTAGGAGCAGTTGTAGCTCCTCCAGTCCTTGTAGCCTGCTGTTAAGACCAGGATCTCCTCGGCTGCATTGGCCTCGCTGCACAGCAGTTACGCGGTGATTGCACGGAATCTCTTGGATTAAATGTATTGACATAAATGATGGGGTAATAGCAGTGTTGCAACACAACACCCAAACAATCCTCCCAACACAAACAATGTTGGCTCGGAGCAAGCATATAATTTTCTCCGTGGCGTAGACAGTAGGAAGACTTGTTTTATGTGTATAATTTGGCTGCTAATGCGGCGTTGTTGAGGTAAATGTTTCGTCATTGCCTATAATCACGACTGCAGTCATTGGCAGATGAGTTCGTTGTGGAAATTGATGGAAACTTCCAACACATGTTTCATTAAGTAATGTCGCTTCAAAACCAATTGTGACGTCTTATTCTCGTTCTCATTTTCTCTCTCTCTCTCTCTCTCTCTCGCTCTCTCGCTCTCTCTCTCTCTGAGAGGCTTCGACTCCTCTACGACGAGATTCTGTCGAGGACAGGTGATATATATTGTCTCGGAGGACCTAGAGTCCGCTCCTGTGCCAGGTAAGTCCACTACGGGCTCACCATAGCCCGTGCTACTCAGAACTTGTTCCGAGTAGCTGTATCTATAACAACAACAACCACCTAGAGTCATTGTGTTACGGGCTATTCATGCCCGTGCCACCTCATGCGTGGCTTAATGTTCATCAATCATCAATCTAGGGTCAAGCCCAGAGGACAGGTTGTTCATCAGTTGACCTGGTTGTTGGTCACTTGACCTGGTTGTTGATCACTTGACCTGGTTGTTGGTCACTTGATCAGGTTGTTGATCACTTGACCTGGTTGTTGGTCACTTGACCTGGTTGTTGGTCACTTGACCTGGTTGTTGGTCACTTGACCTGGTTGTTGATCACTTGACCTGGTTGTTGGTCACTTGACCTGGTTGTTGGTCACTTGACCTGGTTGTTGGTCACTTGACCTGGTTGTTGATCACTTGACCTGGTTGTTGATCACTTGACCTGGTTGTTGGTCACTTGACCTGGTTGTTGGTCACTTGACCTGGTTTGTTGGTCACTTGACCTGGTTGTTGGTCACTTGACCTGGTTGTTGGTCACTTGACCTGGTTGTTGGTCACTTGACCTGGTTGTTGGTCACTTGACCTGGTTGTTGGTCACTTGACCTGGTTGTTGGTCACTTGACCTGGTTGTTGGTCACTTGACCTGGTTGTTGGTCACTTGACCTGGTTGTTGATCACTTGACCTGGGTTGGACAAGTGTGCGTCTATGTTAGCCGAGGTTCAATTCCACGAGTCTCCAGTTGTCCGAGCGAGACTGTTGTTGCTGTACACATGTACGTGACAGGTTGGGCCTGTTCCAGCGGGGTGGGGGGGGGGGAGAAAGAGAGAGAGAGAGAGAGCGCGAACACAAACACTTTAGAGCCCAGTAGGCTCAGGAACCTGTACACCAGTTGATTGACAGTTGAGAGGCGGGACCAAAGATCCAGAGCTCAACCCCCCAGCAAGCAGAATCCCCTTCCACTACCCCCCCCCTCCTCCCTACTTGGCAGGGAACCTAACACGGAGGTAAGCATGCGAAGACTCACATTATATTACCGCTGCCTATAAGATCACCAGTGTTATCAAATCTGGTGATCGTCAGTGTTATAAGAACTGAGATATTGAGCTTCGGCCTCACACGCATGGTGACCACAGTTCGAGTCTCCTAGAACCCCGGTTAATCGACTCACCAGTGGTTGACTCGTTGCTGATTTAACAAGACGACTAAAAAGAGTCGTCGATTGTGTTTACATAACAAATCAATGTCTTAGCAGCTGTTGTTGTTGTTATAGATTCAGCTACTCTGACTAAGTTCCAAGTAGCACGGGCTATGGTGAGCCCGTAACTTACCTGACACAGGAGCGGGGCGTCTCTCTCTTAGCAGCTGACTGACAAGTGTCCTTAAACAACAGCACAAGGCAGAGTACACCCATCTGTGTCTTGACGTGGTCGCAACGTCGGAAAACTTGAAATAAGAGGATGCTGAGGAAGTGCAAGTATCAGCATCTTGGAGCAAGAAGGGCCTTTCCCCTTGTTATGCTTAGTGATCCATGAAAGAGTTCTCTACATTAAATCTTAAGGTTATCTTAAGATGATTTCGGAGCTTAGCGTCCCCGCGGCCCGGTCCTCGACCAGGCCTCCATCCCCAGGAAGCAGCCCGTAGCAGCTGTCTAACTCCCAGGTACCTATTTACTGCTAGATAACAGGGGGCATCAAGGTGAAAGAAACCTTTTGCCCATTTGTCTCCGCCTCCACCGGGGATCGAACCCGGAACCTCAGGACTACGAATCCGAAGCGCTGTCCACCCAGCTGTCAAGCGCCACCTTCAAGCCCAAAGATTTAGCAGAAATGTGGAGCGGAGTGAGATGGTTATTAAGTATGAACTACCTCTCGTCTCACTGTTGCTGGAGGGGGGCACTTACCCAATTTGGTTAGGTTGGGTCTGGCTCCTGTTCTACTCTCTGGGGGCTCCTGTTGTGTCGTCAGGGGGCTCCTGTTGTACTCTCTGGGGGCTCCTGTTGTACTCTCTGGGGGCTCCTGTTGTGCTCTCTTAGGGGGCTCCTGTTGTACTCTCTGGAGGCTCCTGTTGTGCTCTCTGGGGGCTCCTGTTGTGCTCTCTTAGGGGGCTCCTGTTGTGCTCTCTGGAGGCTCCTGTTGTGCTCTCTGGGGGCTCCTGTTGTGCTCTGGGGGCTCCTGTTGTACTCTCTGGGGCTCCTGTTGTACTCTCTGGAGGCTCCTGTTGTGCTCTCTGGGGCTCCTGTTGTACTCTCTCTGGGGGCTCCTGTTGTACTCTCTGGAGGCTCCTGTTGTACTCTCTCTGGGGGCTCCTGTTGTGCTCTCTCTGGGGGCTCCTGTTGTACTCTCTGGGGGCTCCTGTTGTGCTCTCTGGGGGCTCCTGTTGTGCTCTCTCTGGGGCTCCTGTTGTGCTCTCTCTGGGGCTCCTGTTGTGCTCTCTCTGGGGGCTCCTGTTGTGCTCTCTCTGGGGGCTCCTGTTGTGCTCTCTCTGGGGGCTCCTGTTGTGCTCTCTCTCTCTGGGGGCTCCTGTTGTGCTCTCTCTGGGGGCTCCTGTTGTGCTCTCTCTGGGGCTCCTGTTGTGCTCTCTCTCTCTGGGGGCTCCTGTTGTGCTCTCTCTCTGGGGGCTCCTGTTGTGCTCTCTCTCTCTGGGGGCTCCTGTTGTGCTCTCTCTCTCTGGGGGCTCCTGTTGTGCTCTCTCTGGGGGCTCCTGTTGTGCTCTCTCTCTCTGGGGCTCCTGTTGTACTCTCTGGGGGCTCCTGTTGTGCTCTCTCTGGGGGCTCCTGTTGTGCTCTCTCTGGGGGCTCCTGTTGTGCTCTCTCTGGGGGCTCCTGTTGTGCTCTCTCTGGGGGCTCCTGTTGTGCTCTCTCTGGGGGCTCCTGTTGTACTCTCTGGGGGCTCCTGTTGTACTCTCTGGGGGCTCCTGTTGTGCTCTCTCTGGGGGCTCCTGTTGTGCTCTCTCTGGGGGCTCCTGTTGTACTCTCTCTGGGGGCTCCTGTTGTACTCTCTCTGGGGGCTCCTGTTGTACTCTCTCTGGGGCCTCCTGTTGTGCTCTCTCTGGGGGCTCCTGTTGTACTCTCTGGGGGCTCCTGTTGTGCTCTCTGGGGGCTCCTGTTGTGCTCTCTTAGGGGGCTCCTGTTGTGCTCTCTTAGGGGGCTCCTGTTGTGCTCTCTCTTAGGGGCTCCTGTTGTGCTCTCTCTGGGGGCTCCTGTTGTGCTCTCTCTGGGGGCTCCTGTTGTGCTCTCTCTGGGGGCTCCTGTTGTGCTCTCTCTGGGGGCTCCTGTTGTGCTCTCTCTGGGGGCTCCTGTTGTGCTCTCTCTGGGGGCTCCTGTTGTACTCTCTGGGGGCTCCTGTTGTGCTCTCTGGGGGCTCCTGTTGTGCTCTCTGGGGGCTCCTGTTGTGCTCTCTCTGGGGGGTCCTGTTGTGCTCTCTCTGGGGGCTCCTGTTGTGCTCTCTCTGAGGGCTCCTGTTGTACTCTCTCTGGGGGCTCCTGTTGTACTCTCTGGGGGCTCCTGTTGTGCTCTCTGGGGGCTCCTGTTGTACTCTCTCTGGGGGGCTCCTGTTGTACTCTCTCTGGGGGCTCCTGTTGTGCTCTCTGGGGGCTCCTGTTGTACTCTCTGGGGGCTCCTGTTGTGCTCTCTGGGGGCTCCTGTTGTACTCTCTCTGGGGGCTCCTGTTGTGCTCTCTCTGGGGGCTCCTGTTGTACTCTCTGGGGGCTCCTGTTGTGCTCTTTCTGGGGGCTCCTGTTGTGCTCTCTGTGGGCTCCTGTTGTGCTCTCTGGGGGCTCCTGTTGTACTCTCTAGGGGGGCTCCTGTTGTGCTCTCTCTGGGGGCTTCTGTTGTGCTCTCTCTGGGGCTCCTGTTGTACTCTCTAGGGGGCTCCTGTTGTGCTCTCTGGGGGCTCCTGTTGTACTCTCTGGGGGCTCCTGTTGTACTCTCTGGGGGCTCCTGTTGTGCTCTCTGGGGGCTCCTGTTGTACTCTCTGGGGGCTCCTGTTGTACTCTCTGGGGCTCCTGTTGTGCTCTCAGGGGGCTCCTGTTGTGCTCTCTGGGGCTCCTGTTGTGCTCTCTGGGGGCTCCTGTTGTGCTCTCTGGGGGGCTCCTGTTGTGCTCTCTTAGGGGGCTCCTGTTGTGCTCTCTCTGGGGGCTCATGTTGTGCTCTCTGGGGGCTCCTGTTGTGCTCTCTCTGGGGGCTCCTGTTGTTCTCTCTGGGGGCTCCTGTTGTTCTCCTGGGGGCTCCTGTTGTACTCTCTGGGGGCTCCTGTTGTACTCTCTGGGGGCTCCTGTTGTGCTGACTACCGACCTTCCATTCTTCAACTTCTATTGCACTTCTAGGCTCGTCCTGCGGTTCCAGACGGCGGCTCCTGCGGTTCCAGACGGCGGCTCCTGCGGTTCCAGACGGCTCCTGCGGTTCCAGGCGGCTCTTGCTGCGGTTCCAGGCGGCTCTTGCTGCGGTTCCAGGCGGCTCTTGATGCGGTTCCAGGCGGTCTTGCTGCGGTTCCAGGCGGCTCTTGCTGCGGTTCCAGGCGGCTCTTGCTGCGGTTCCAGGCGGCTCTTGCTGCGGTTCCAGGCGGCTCTTGCTGCGGTTCCAGGCGGCTCTTGCTGCGGTTCCAGGCGCTCTTGCTGCGGTTCCAGGCGGCTCTTGCTGCGGTTCCAGGCGGCTCTTGTGCGGTTCCAGCGGCTCTTGCTGCGGTTCCAGGCAGCTCTTGCTGCGGTTCCAGGCGGCTCTTGCCGCGGATCCAGGCAGCTCCTGCCGAGTTCCTCCTCCACAATACACCATCCATGAGCCAAAATTGGGGCACGTAAACGCTCAATAAATTTAGAGGTAAACGTCTTGCCGAGTTACGAAGGAGAGCTACAGCTCCCGAGCCCCGGCATCAAGGGCGTGTAGATCACCATAACTAACCCTCCCTACCGGCGTACGCTGATGTAGGTTTACGTTCGTACAAAATAATCACGCAAGAGGATTATTTTCTCGGAGCCTTGAATCACCCACCAACAATTTTCCCACAAGATCGGGCGGCGCCACATCTCATCTTGAAAGATATGCCTCGCTAACAACGGCGGTTGCAAATGACTATCATCTCACTGGTTCATGGGGAGATATTACCTCTCCTTTGAATACAGCTTTGTTGCGGTTGATTGGTTTGATCAAACGCTGGATCCGGCATGCAGCCTCTCGACGTTGCATTGAGACGAGGCTTGCAATTCGTAGTGTTTCATTGGGGCGAGCACGGTGGGCCTTGCAATAAATGATGCAGGTTATTGAGGATCTCAGTGTTGCGCTCCCATTGTGGTATTGGGAGTCCCAATATAGTACTAGGGGGGGACCCCATTGTGGTACTGGGAGTACCACTATAATCCTCTGTAGCTCCCAAAATACCTGCAAATCATTAAACACATGAAATAACAGATGTTCTTGGAACAGATCAATCATCTTGCAATCATGCATAATTTTGATCCGCAACTGAAAAATATAATTAATACCGTAATGAGTCTAGTGAGAGCTAGAGGCGCCCGTGAGCGTCGCTTCATGCAGGGAATTGAACCCAAAATGAGAAACAAAAATCCAATTTACGAGAGGAAGAATAATTCGCGTATAATCACAATCAAATGACAGGTTCGGTAACTGGTTGGCGTGCTAGACAGGGCTGTTGCGTAGCGTAGACGGGTGAATGAACATTGGTCTCATTGCTACTGCTTAATGTACAGTTTCGAAGCCCTTATGGGCCCGGCATGAAATTGTTAAGAAACACCCGTGTACGCTTGAAATGACATTATGGGGGTTACCCCTCTAAAAGAACCCATAATGGAGGTAGGGCTTATGCGAGCCGAAGCGCGCGTATGTTTGGGATGATTTATAAGGGGGGGTATTAAGGCTACTTCTTCTACTACTACTACTACTTCTACTTCTATTAATTAAGGCATTTCCGGAAGGTGAAAGATTTGACCGCAGGCAGGAGGCCCAAAGACTAGTGGCGCCAGGCTTTCATAGTTTGGCCCGCTAATCAACCCGTTTGCTGACCTAATTCGTCTCATTTTTTTTTTTGTTACAGAATCGACCAATATACAGGTATCAATAAACAGGTTGATCAGGTATCCAAAGGATACCTGATCAACCAGGCTGTGACTCTTATGTCAGGCTGCGAGCAGCCGCGTCCAACAGCCTGGTTGACCAGTCCAGCAACGAGGAGGCCTGGTCGACGACCGGGCCGCGGGGTCGCTGAGCCCCGGAATCACCTCAAGGTAACCAAACCGTTGAATTTGCCCCGC
This sequence comes from Procambarus virginalis, assembly GCA_020271785.1. Lineage (NCBI taxonomy): Eukaryota > Metazoa > Arthropoda > Malacostraca > Decapoda > Cambaridae > Procambarus > Procambarus virginalis. The sequence continues at coordinate 8,767,878 of WNGS01167372.1, read as the reverse complement.
ATTAGTCAAATTAGTGCAACGTACTATTAGCGTTTTCTATGTTCGTGCCTCAATGGGTTTGGTGGGTTGGTTAGGTTCGTGCATTTCCGATTAGGCAAAATAGTTGCTATTTTTTATGGAGAAGCAAATTGGAAGCAGGTGTATGACTGCATGGTAATTGGCACCATTATCCCATTTGCCATTTTCAGTGTGTCTGGAGGGGTAACCGGGAGTGCCCGGGTCTTCTCATCTCATTTCCCTTCTAACGCCTCTTTCCCCTTATCCTCCTTATCCCTCTTCTCAACTTATCTTCCTATCTCTTGACTGCTCTCTCTCTCTCTACCCCTCTCTCCAGCTTTCTCTTCTCCCCTCTCCCTCAAAATGTCCTTTCACTCCCATCCTTTGTTCTCTTCCAATGCTTCCCCCCCCCTCTCCCCATTTGCCCCTCCCCTCCCTCTCACAACATACAACCCCAACAAACACCAACAAACAACATACAACCCCAACAAACACCAACAAACAACATACAACCCCAACAAACACCAACAAACAACAATACAACCCCAACAAACACCAACAAACAACATACAACCCCAACAAACACCAACAAACAACCCCAACAAATACCAACAAACAACATACAACCCCAACAAACACCAAAAACAACATACAACCCCAACAAACACCAACAAACAACATACAACCCCAACAAACACCAACAAACAACATACAACCCCAACAAACACCAACAAACAACATACAACCCCAACAAACACCATACAACAAAGCCAACTATACAAGACTTACTATAATACAATGTTTCCCCTAAATAGTTAACAAAGAGATATAATGGCTGAAAATCTGCTGAAAACAAACTTAATCCCAATTTCAGACTTTAGAATCTGGGATACGGAATAGGAGCAGAACTTGCTTAAAGAAGGCAAAGAATAGAGATCGACCCAGGCGCCGGCAAGAAACAATGTGCAGAGTTTCTTTCACCCTATGCCCCTGTTACCTAGCAGTAAAATAGGTACCTGGGAGTTAGTCAGCTGTCACGGGCTGCTTCCTGGGGGTGGAGGCCTGGTCGAGGACCGGGCCGCGGGGACACTAAAAAGGCCCCGAAATGATCTCAAGATAACCTCAAGATAACCCCCCCCCCTCTCTCCCCCCCTATCCCCTAACCTTCCTACGACACTCCACATAAAATCACTATTCACTATGCAACGTTCCCAATCTGTTCTGCAACTTTGAGCAACTCTTCTCTATTAAATAGACATACAAGAATGCAAAATAAACGCCAATGTTTATACTTGACAATACACAAAAGCACTTAGATTAATTTCATTAATTCCTGCGTGAATTTTAAGAAACCAATTCTTAAAGTAATCTGGACTGTAATAACACGCAACTGAAGCTTGCATTATTCGGTAAGCAGTTCAAGCTGGTGTTTAATGGCCTTGTTTTGATGTGGTTGAGGAACAAGTTTTGGGAACAAATCGAACTTCATAAATAGTTTAGTTGAGGCTTTTGAAACGTCTTGGAGCGTCTTGGAGCGTCTTGAAGCGTCTTGGAGCGTCTTGAAGCGTCTTGGAGCGTCTTGAAGCGTCTTGGAGCGTCTTGAAGCGTCTTGGAGCGTCTTGAAGCGTCTTGGAGCGTCTTGGAGCGTCTTGAAGCGTCTTGGAGCGTCTTGGAGCGTCTTGAAGCGTCTTGAAGCGTCTTGAAGCGTCTTGGAGCGTCTTGGAGCGTCTTGAAGCGTCTTGAAGCGTCTTGGAGCGTCTTGGAGCGTCTTGGAGCGTCTTTGAGCGTCTTGAAGCGTCTTGAAGCGCCTTGGAGCGCCTTGAAACGTCTTGAAACGTCTTGGAGCGTCTTGAAACGTCTTGAAGCGTCTTGAAACGTCTTGGAGCGTCTTGAAGGCGACCCTATGGGGGGGAAGAGGGCTGGGAGAACGTTAAATGATACTAGTAACCTCTAGGTATCTTAACAACCTACTATCTTCAGGTATCCAAACAACCTGTAGTTATCGCAACCTCCAAGTAACACACACACAAACACGAGGCAGAAACAAATAGGCAAAAGTTTCTTTCACCCTGAATGCCCCCGTTACCTAGCAGTAAATAGGTACCTGGGAGTTAGTCAGCTGTCACGGGCTGCTTCCTGGGGTGCGTGTGTGTGTGTGTGGTATTGGGAAAAAAATAGTAGTTAGTAAAAAGTTGATTGGCAGTTGAGAGGCGGTCCGAAAGAGCAAAGCTCAACCCCCGCAAACACAACTAGGTGAATACACACACACACACACACACACACACACACACACACACACACACACACACACACACACACACACACACACACACACACTGGAAGACAGAAGAGTTAGAGGAGACATAATTACCACCTTCAAAATTCTCAGAGGAATTAACAGAGTAGGTAAAGACAAACGAGCACAGATGGTACACGGACAAGCCACAGCTGGAAACTTACTACCCAAATAACCCACAGAGACATTGCAAATATTAGGTTCAGTGTCAGAGTAGTTAACAAATGGAATGCATTGGAAAGTGATGTGTTGGAGGCTGACGCCACACACAGTTTTAAATATAGATATGATAGAGCCCAATAGATAAGTGCCCAATTTAAGAACCTGTATACCAGTTGACTGATAGTTGAGAGGCGGACCAAAGAGCTGAAACTTAACCCCGCAACCACAACTAGGTAAATACAACAACTAGGCGAGGACACACACACACAAATTTGAAATAACTTCAGAAGTGTTCTGAAAAATGGCTGCTAGAATTCAACTCAACTGAATGCAATGTTATGGGGATTGGAACAGGAGTACGAAAACCAATACAGCAGTATAGGATGAAGGGAAGAGCCAGCCTTCAATCAGAAAACGAGAAAGATCTTGGCGTCACGAGAGAGAGAGAGAGAGAGAGAGAGAGAGAGAGAGAGGAGAGAGAGAGAGAGAGAGAGAGAGAGAGAGAGAGACAAAGACCGTAAAGGAAGACAATGACACAAAGGAACAGAACACCGAGACAAAGCAAGCCCAATTCACTAACCTCCAAAAAAATTATCTTCCAAGAATTTCAGGTGATCACAAATAAGAAATTATTGAGCATTTTTTTGTTGTGTCTGTAATTTGTGTTGAGATTTATTGTCCTGGCACCCAGGAGGCGGCCCGAGAGTAATGGGTGTGTGATCAATGGTTGAGAGTAATGGGTGAGTGATCAATGGTTGAGAGTAATGGGTGAGTGATCAATGGTTGAGAGTAATGGGTGAGTGATCAATGGTTGAGAGTAATGGGTGTGTGATCAATGGTTGAGAGTAATGGGTGAGTGATCAATGGTTGAGAGTAATGGGTGAGTGATCAATGGTTGAGAGTAATGGGTGAGTGATCAATGGTTGAGAGTAATGGGTGTGTGATCAATGGTTGAGAGTAATGGGTGAGTGATCAATGGTTGAGAGTAATGGGTGAGTGATCAATGGTTGAGAGTAATGGGTGTGTGATCAATGGTTGAGAGTAATGGGTGTGTGATCAATGGTTGAGAGTAATGGGTGTGTGATTAATGGTTGAGAGTAATGGGTGTGTGATCAATGGTTGAGAGTAATGGGGAGTGATCAATGGTTGAGAGTAATGGGTGAGTGATCAATGGTTGAGAGTAATGGGTGTGTGATCAATGGTTGAGAGTAATGGGTGAGTGATCAATAGTTCAGTAATGGGTGAGTGATCAATGGTTGAGAGTAATGGGTGTGTGATCAATGGTGAGAGTAATGGGTGTGTGATCAATGGGTAGAATAATGGGTGAGTGATCAATGGTGAGAGTAATGGTGTGTGATCAATGGGTGAGAGTAATGTGGAGTGATCAATGGTTGAGAGTAATGGTAGTGATCAATGTGAGTAATGGGTGAGTGATCAATAGTTGAGGAATGGGTGAGTGATCAAT
>WNGS01167372.1:8725753-8736089 GCA_020271785.1 Procambarus virginalis | reverse complement strand
CCAAAAATAAACCCTTGCGCTAAAATAACAGATCAAAAAGGCTCACCGAAAAGTGATGCGACGTCCCGTTTTCTGTTCACGGGGTACTCGAGTAGGTAAGGTTCGGGCAATTTAATGCAACCGTTTAGTGACGTTGTGAACGGGCTGGTCCTGGGGAACGAGAGGGGGATGGAGACTGGAAGGGGGGGGGGGATTTGTGACGTCACAGGGCAGATGTGACGTCAGAGGACAGGTGTGACGTCACTGGAAGATGGGCTGTAAGACAAGGATCTGTTTACACAATAATGCTCAAAGGACTCGGCCGGAAAATTGTTCTGCCAACAGTGAGGTGGGGTGGTTGGTGGTGGTTGTGGTAGTTTGTGGTGGTGGTGTAGTGGTTGGTGGGGGTTTAGTGGTTGGTGGGAGTGCAGTGGTAGGTGGTGGTAGTGCAGTGGTTGGTGGTAGTGCAGTGGTAGGTGGTGGTAGTGCAGTGGTTGGTGGTGGTGGTAGTGGTTGGTGGTTGGTGGTAGTGGTTGGTGGTTGGTGGTGGTGGGAGTGCAGTGGTTGGTGGTGGTGGTAGTGGTTGGTGGTGGTGGGAGTGCAGTGGTTGGTGGTGGTGGTAGTGGTTGGTGGTGGTGGAGTGCAGTGGTTGGTGGTGGTGGTAGTGGTTGGTGGTTGGTGGTGGTGGTAGTACAGTAGATAGCAGAAATCCAATGACCACAACACAGGAAATACAACAGGTAGTGATGGTAGGTCCACCACTTCTCCAGTCAAGAGACTGGAGAAGAGGTTGACCACTCGCAACTCTTCTCTACACACAGTCCGTAAACCACCAAGAACCTAGACAAAATTTGCGTCTATTAATAGGATATAAACAAATAATATAACAGTAAAAAAAATCATATACATAAAACAGTATCAGCTGTATTATAATACATCTTAAACTGTATTATAATACAAGTTTACATCTCCCATACTTGAGCATATAATCAATATTAATCAATGTAATCACTAATCCTAGTATCACTGACCATATTTAATCACTCACTGGGCCGCCTGGGCAAAACACACACACACACACACACACACACACACACACACACACACACACACACACACACACACACACACACAAAGGGCCACACGGCTGAGTGGACAGCGTTTGGAGGTCTCGTAGTCCTAATGGCCCGGGTTCGATTCCAGGAGAGGCTACAAATGGCCAGAATTTCTGTTAACCTATCAGTAAATAGGTACCAGGGAGTTAGACAGCTGCTACAGGCTGCTTCCTGGGTGTGTGTGTTAGAGATAAATATATGTAGTAGACAAGAGAAAAAATAGATTGGTTAGAAAAGGCGGGGTCCAAGAGCTAATAGCTCGATTCTGCAGGCACACACCACACACACACACACACACACACACACACACACACACACACACACACAGACACACATTCAGACACACACAGACACACACAGACACACACACACACACACACACTAATATCAAGGGAATTGCTCGCCATTACTGCAATTATGAGGCTCTATTTACCACCAGTACGATGTTGATATGGCAATTAGGGCACCATTGATAGAATCGTATCACGCTTCAGTAATTTGTCGCGGATTCCACCAATACCCTTCGTCCGAGCCACCCCCCCCCCTTCGAGTCATAGAATTATACGACAGTTCAGCAACAGTTATTGAACTCCCACTCGGGGGAAAAAATAAGGTCCGGCGTTTGCAGCTCTATAATTAACTTGTTAATATTTCCTCTGGAGAGGAAAGTTTCCTCGTTACCCGGTAGCGAGGCAGTGGTTAGCGAGACAGTGGTTAGCGAGACAGTGGTTAGCGAGACAGTGGTTAGCGAGACAGTGGTTAGCGAGACGGTCGTTAGCGAGACAGTGGTTAGTGAGACGGTCGTTAGCGAGGCAGTGGTTAGCGAGATCTCCTTATGTTCCTCTCGCTTGTTTAAGGTCCAAGTGCCGCTTGCGCGCAGTTGTTTGCTCTATTTTCCTCGTTATCATTAGGGCCAAGTCTATCTGTTTACGTTACTCGTGAGTAACAAAATGTTGACTCTGGGAGTCTTTAACGAGAGACTCGAAGCCTCTACGAATCTTTCCGAGCCGTGCTACGAGGAACCCTGGTTTTATTTACCGAACAGCTCGTTACTGGGCATTGTGCATTAACGCAAGCCAATAACTGCTAACGGCGCTCGCTAACGGCAGTGAGCAGCTGGGCGTCGAAATTCGCTAAGAATATTTTACGAAGCTGTCTTACAAGGTGAGAAATTTTCATCGTCTTGTCTTCTCTAGGGACGCCTGACAGCTGGGTGGAGAGCACTTCGGATTCGTAGTCCTGAGGTTCCGGGTTCGATCCCCGGTGGAGGCGGAGACAACTGGGCAAAATGTTTCTTTCATCCTGATGCCCCTGTTACCTAGCAGTAAATATGTACCTGGGAGTTAGACAGCTGCTACGGACTGCTTCCTGGGGGTGTGTAACAAAAAGGAGGCCTGGTCGAGGACCGGGCCGCGGGGACGCTAAGCCCCGAAATCATCTCAAGATAACCCCAAGATTCTCATTTGCGTCTGCTTGAAAGTGGATGTGAGTGGATGGGTGAGAAAGTGGATGGGTGAGAAAGTGGATGTGAAAGTGGCTGACTGGATGAGTGGCTGTTTGGCTGATTGACTTCTGACAATGCAAGAAATGATATCAATATTTTTGTGCCGTGGACAGCGATAAAGACATTACAAGAGTATCCTGTAACTGATCCTCAATAGTTATATGTCCCCTTGGATCCCCAACCACTTGGGTTGGACGGTAGAGCGACGGTTTCGCTTCTTGCAGGTCGGCGTTCAATCCCTCGACCGTCCAAGTGCTTGGGCACCATTCCTTCCCCCGTCCCATCCCAAATCCTTATCCTGACCCCTTCCCAGTGCTATATAGTCGTAATGGCTTGGCGCTTTCCCCCTGATAGTTCCCTTCCCTTGGATCCTTTCCTTCAGTTGCTGAAAATTGTATTCTCTCTCTTATCTTGTTCTGCCCACGCTAGAAATTGTATTAAAATAATCCTATCTTTTAATTTATATGAATTATATTTTCTTGCGTAATTTACCCTTCAGGTAGGCCTTAGGCCTCTCTTCGCTCTGAAATTACCTGATCCGTCTTGGGATAACTGGGATATCTCTGTTGATTTCTTAAATGCACCCAAGATAGTGTACGCTGTACATTATTACAAGAGTTAAGACTGTGCAGCATCACTGAGAGTACTCAGGGTAACGATGTGTAGCAGTGCTATACCGATGGCTCTGTAGAAGGAGGTGGACGATGTACCGGATGTGCATGTAATATATTTAAACAATTATCTCTCGTACATACAGCAGTGAAGTGGGTCAGTGACTGGGCCAGTACGACTCAGACCCAACTTGCAGGCATATACCTTGCCACGGAATTTGTAAAAAAAAGACAAAGGCAGTGGACTTATATACTGTGACTCGCAGAGTGCACTCCTGGTATTGAACGCGCATAGTAGTGACACCCAGAACATTGTCAAGTGATATTCAAATATATGGTTTAAGTTGAACTCTGTAAATACTATATACGAATACTGGAACACGTGTTGATATATTGGAAATGTACCTAGATTGACTATGTAATGCATCAGTTAAAGCAATATATATATATATATATATATATATATATATATATATATATATATATATATATATATATATATATATATATATTAGTAACTATAACTTGAGCTTGTAAAAACACCTTAAACACCTTCTGTGAATTTGTGCTTAATAACAAACTAATTTCTATAGCAGACATCTAACCTTGTTAAAGTAAGAGAGACATAAATATACATATTATATATTACATTTATGTGCATATGGGGTATGTGTAACCTGGTCAAAATTGCATTTCCCTTTGTAAACGCACATTAATCACATTATGTTAAAAAAACATACTTCGAACACTGCTTATGTGGGACAAACGTAAATCTATGAAGATTAGATCAGCATTTAAAACCGCTACAATCACCATCTGTGGTGATTGTTCAGTAAATCAATGAACTATATGTTTAACAGATTTCCAACCCTGTCCATGGAGGCCAGAAGAAAATGTATATACTCTGCTTAGCATTGTAAATGTGTGGCCACGTCTGTGGTAGAAAATAATAATAATACAAATTCTTCCTTGTGGGAAGGTCCTCCACAGGAACGTCGAACCTGGATGGTTCACTGGAGAACAGGAGAACCAGTGAAGAATTGTTATTCCTAGCCAGGAACAGTGAACAGGGACATTAGGGATAGATTAAGGGAGGGTTAGGAAGTGTGTGTTTTCTATAAACAAAAATGGATACACTCACGCACACATACATTAGAGTACCGGCTGGTGGGGGGGGTAGGGGAGCTGAGTGGGGGGGTAGGGGAGGTGGGTGAGGGGTAGGGGAGGTGAGTGAGGGGTAGGGGAAGTGAGGGGTAAGGGGTAGGGAGGTGAAAAGGGGGCTGAACAGAAGTGTCAACAGAATGGAATAAGAGAAGCTCACCTGGCCTACCTGACAGATTAGGCCTAGGTGGCGATGATGGACGAGGACTAACTATAGGTGTGAGGCCTACCTGTCTGTCCCCCCCCCTCTCCCCTTCCCCCCTCCCATCATCCTCTCTCTCTCTCTCCCACTCACAATCTCCCTATTATTTTCTCTCGTGTGTGTAATTATCACCCTGATCTAATAGGAAAAAGGAAATTTATACCCTCGTCTGGGATCTCTCTCTCTCTCTCTCTCTCTCTCTCTCTCTCTCTCTCTCTCTTCTTTCTCTCTCATCACACTATCCAAGAATAAGGGATATTTACCTCACGTTCCAGATTCTCATCGTCTCTTCCAATTCCACCTTCCTCCTCCCAGGTGGAAAGATGTTTATCCCAACATAAAGGATCTGAAGAAATGTCTGGAGCATGGTGGTGGGATCGAACTAGCGTGCTGTGCCACCCTATCCTGCTCCAGAGAGTTTCTCGTGCATACTATACACGTTTGTCATAGTTTCCATTTGTAAAGTGAATCACTGGAGCAGATGGACCTGCGGTGAGCAATTCAGCAGTTACCCCTTAATAAGAAACACGGAATGATTCTAAGTTATTTTGGGGTTATCTTGAAATGATTTCGGGGCTTTAGTGTCCCCGCGGCCCGGTAACTCGACCAGGCCTCCACCCCAGGAAGCAGCCCGTGACAGCTGACTAACTCCCAGGTAGCCATAAAGGGGGGTAGAAATAGCCTAAGCTACTCTATCCCTTTGAGATGTATTTCTTTCTTATCTCAATAAACATACTTGAACTTGAACATGATACCTATTTACTGCTAGTAACAGGGGCATCAGGGTGAAAGAAACTCTGCCGATCGTTTCTCGCCGCCGCCCGGGATCGAACCCGGGACCACAGGATCACACATCCAGTGTTCTGTCCACTCAGCCACCGGCTCCACTAGTGTATTCTCTACATTCTCAAGTAAGAATCTTCACCTAATCTTCAATCCAACTAAGAAAAAGCCGGAACACCAACGGCGATGGCTTCTAGCCGGGTCGGCGTTCGAATCTCCCCGATAGTGAAGTGTGCTGGATAGAGTTGCTTATTCACCCCCCCCTATCCGAACTCCTTTTCTTCCTATCCCTCCCAAGTGCTGAATAGGCATTCTGGCCTAGCTGTTTCTCCTCAGAAGCGTCTATCCCTATTTCTCCCCCACTCCTATCTCCATGTGGGATAGGTGGATGGGTGGGTTGGGTCTATACTACAAGTCATATATATATATATATATATATATATATATATATATATATATATATATATATATTGTATATGCAACAATGATCACAAAAACACTGATCCAAGTATGCAGAATAACCACATGTGAAAAATAGAAAATGCTTAACGCGTTTTTGGCTAATTCGCCTTCATCAGAGCTGATACAGGGAAGCTGATGGTTGCCTTTATATAACTCCTATTATAAGAGTATTAGCTTTTCGTTTAATTCTATCCAAATATCAGTTTGTCGTCAGCAAAGTACTTTCGTACTTTGCAAAACCAACCAACCAAAAAAAAATCCTTTGGCTCTCATTGGCCGTTGCCGCTAGCGTGGGAATCAGGCCTTAGATGAGAGGCCGCCTTCATCAGAGCTAATTCGCCTCTGATGAAGGCGAATTAGCCAAAAACGCGTTAAGCATTTTCTATTTTTCACATGTGGTTATTCTGCATATTTGTATATATATATATATTTGTATATATATATATATATATATATATATATATATATATATATATATATATATATATATATATGTTGTAATTAGGCATATGTCTCTGGTGTTATTCTCCATCGTAAATTACTTCCCAACCGTCGGATAGGCCTAGAGTAGCAGATGTGGGAAATTTTACCCACCATATCTAATAATCATCTAAGAAATGTATTATTTCTATATCATATCAATATCATATCAAATCATATCTATATCATATCTATATCATATCTATATCAAAGCAAAATCATATCAAAATCACAATAGATTCATTATATATAGCTTGATCCTAGATGACGATGCCACTATGATCACGTACGCCATAGGGCCCTATAGATGCCTACGTGACTTTGTGCATGTTCTCTCAAGGATCCAGAAGCTTCTAGAAGGATTTGTTAATTAAAAATTTGTTGGAACACTGACGTAGTATCCGGTAGAGATAAAATCGAATCCTTATTAAGAGTCAGTAGTATTATCAAGTACTACTTATAATCTTTAAATCCTATATCATATTTTATTATAATCACATCTTATCTAAATCATAAGTCTAGACTGTAAAAATAATCAATCAATATTCATTGTAAGTTACCCCTCTCAAGGGAGATGGGGGGGAAGGGGCATCTCGGGGGAGAAGCGCCCACCACTGCCCGTGGGCAGAACGCGTTTGTTTACTCAACGGAGTGTACACGTGACGGTCCCTTAGCGAACATTATTCAGCTCAAGGACACCTTATCTAATATCATTATCACCAGTGAACACTCTCTAGAACTGGGGGAGTACCTGGACAATATATCAACAAGGAAAATCCTAGAACAATTATATCTATAAGTGTAGAGCGGAGCACACAGTGACACTTGTCTCCACCACCTTCATCAACTATCATCCTTCTGCAACGCAGTTAAAATCCCGTAGCGACGCTACTAGATCATACAGCAACGCTGTTTTATAAAATATCGTGCCTAAACTCGCCAAGAGAGTTTATTCAGTCTGGCACACTTGTCAGACAGGCACCCGGCTTCAGATAAGTTTATCGAGTGTTATTACTGTAGCGTATTAGTTGGCCAATTAAAGCTAGTATAACATTAATATTCTATAAGTCTGATAGTCGGTAATAAAGCGAGGCAAAGCCTCATATTTCTGTAAGTTTATTAATATTGTGGTACAGCAGAGTCTTATCCAAGCTCTAGACTTCATGAGTGTTCATTTGTGTCAGGAAAAGATTCAGTCGCTATAAATAAACAAATACTCATGAGTGTCCAGAGTGTAGGAAGAGATTCAACAAGCTGACTGTATTTAATCATATACATTGATCATATACATTGCATATACTTGAATATATAAATTAAGTTAACAATTGCTTGCTTAGTTATTTTTTAAGTAATCATATAAGTTCATTTAATTGAATATAATTTTAGTACTCAGTAACAGTACTTAGACCATATTTAGGTCATTTATCATACTTTACAATTTACAATTTAAAGTGTTGTATTGTTTATAGTATAAGTGTATTGGCTGTTAATTGCTAAGGTGCTAGGCTAGACTGTGTATGTTTAAATCTCTGATTTAAACAGCGCCAGTGTTCAGTTATATAACTGAATTTATATAATCTTATCCTTGTATAAAATACAAGCTGATGTGAGATACCTGTTGGCAGGTGGACGTGGAACTGCAATCAACCTATCAACTAATTCACTCACCCCACCTGCCCCTTACAGCCCATTATCTATCATTAGGAAAAGAGGAGCTAGGATTTACAACCCTAGCTAGAGATTTTAGTTGAATTAATTTGCATACAGTAAATTTTTTATTTAGTTCAGTACAAGTCCCTGGCAGTCTCCTCTTATATCAATCACAGCAGGTTGTTCCCACAGCAATAATTGGCGAATATCATATTTTTTATTAAAATAAATCTTTGTTAAATATCCATTTTTAAGTGTCTCTGGTCTCCCCCTCCCCCCCTATTGGCTATTGTACGTCAACGTCTTCAAGGACGTGACGCTCCTTGTTACGTGTAGACGTCACAAATTCTCAAGCATTAATTGCCTGACGTAAGATCAGTATATTGACTATTAAATGACAGACAATAATTTGAATCCTTTAGAGTAATTATCCAGTCGTTAATTATCCACTCGTTAATTATCCAGTCGTTAATTATCCAGTCGTTAATTATCCAGTCGTTAGAAGACGCAAGGCAATTCAACGTCAAGGTCTAACGAGTCTTATTACAAGAGTACGGTTGGTTCCCTTGCAACCTCCGGCCTGTTCATTAATTAGTAATCATCAAAAAGAACTTTCTTAAATTAATACTTTAGGAATTTCCGAAAAAATACGGTGTGGTGGCAGCCGATTTTCTGTATTGAGGTAAAGGTTTTGAAAGTATTATTGATCTAATATCTGGTTGATACCTGGTTGATACCTGGTTGATGGGGTTCTAGGCGTTCAATGGGGTTCAATACGGACCTACCTTAACCGGACCGGTCCGGATCTGACGAAAATATAATATATAATGTGTTTTATATTTATATATGTGTGGTGTGAATGAATTGTGACGTCACTATGACGTCACCATGGTCATGCCAGTACAGGTTTTAGACCCGACTTGTTCAAGCAGCGGGGGAGCCATTTTGACTTAGGAACAATGGGGAGGGCCGCCCCCCCTCACTCACACACTCGTTAATCAATGGTAACCCCGCCACGTGGCCCGCCGCCCCCCTCCTGCTCCTGCTGGTGTTTCTGCTCCACCTCCTGCTGCTGCTGGTACCATCACCACAAACAATGAACCATCACCACAAACAATGAACCATCACCACAAACAAAGAACCATCACCACAAACAATGAACCATCACCACAAACAATGAACCATCACCACAAACAATGAACCATCACCACAAAGAACCATCACCACAAACAATGAACCATCACCACAAACAAAGAACCATCACCACAAACAATGAACCATCACCACAAACAAAGAACCATCACCACAAAGAACCATCACCACAAACAATGAACCATCACCACAAACAAAGAACCATCACCACAAACAAAGAACCATCACCACAAACAATGAACCATCACCACAAACAAAGAACCATCACCACAAACAAAGAACCATCACCACAAACAAAGAACCATCACCACAAACAAAGAACCATCACCACAAACAATGAACCATCACCACAAACAAAGAACCATCACCACAAACAAAGAACCATCACCACAAACAATGAACCATAACCACAAACAATAAACCATCACAAACAATGAACCATCACCACAAACAAAGAACCATCACCACAAACAATGAACCATCACCACAAACAAAGAACCATCACCACAAACAAAGAACCATCACCACAAACAATGAACCATAACCACAAACAATAAACCATCACAAACAATGAACCATCACCACAAACAAAGAACCATCACCACAAACAATGAACCATCACCACAAAGAACCATCACCACAAACAAAGAACCATCACCACAAACAATGAACCATCACCACAAACAATGAACCATCACCACAAAGAACCATCACCACAAACAATGAACCATCACCACAAACAATTAACCATCACCACAAACAAAGAACCATCACCACAAACAAAGAACCATCACCACAAACAATGAACCATCACCACAAACAATGAACCATCACCACAAACAAAGAACCATCACCACAAACAAAGAACCATCACCACAAACAAAGAACCATCACCACAAACAATGAACCATCACCACAAACAATGAACCATCACCACAAACAATGAACCATAGTTAGTGAAACTGTCGCAAGAATATAAAACCTTATATACAAATCTTTAGCCAAATATTACAGCCCAAACAACTCAACCGCCATTTAAAAAAAAAATTGAACTCATTGTCTCAAGTTTAATTCTTAGTCACTTACAAAAGCTTAATTAAAAAAAAAGTCTTGACGCTTATGTCTACAAGATTTTGAAAGTCTTATTTTATTTCTATTGATTAATTTTTTCACTATTCTCATTCTCTCTCTCTCTCTCTCTCTCTCTCTCTCTCTCTCTCTCTCTCTCTCATTATCT